>CM041776.1:255099412-255699412 GCA_023374045.1 Limonium bicolor | reverse complement strand
CTTGGAACACCTTAATTATAGGTTGTTAGTGGGAGTTGCACTTTCAAGTTTAGTCAAGGGTGGATTACTGCTTCTACACATACCAGGTACGATTTCTCGTACTCATATGCTTGCTAACAGACTTAAGGGACGTTTTTGATAAATGCTAACTGAGCCTAAATGGTTTTATTAAGGAAAAATGGTTTGTGTGACTAACTCAGCCTGTATGACTAACTGAGCCTTGGATGAACACATACATGGTTACTGGTTCCTTCTTTCTGGTTGTTTCATTAGATATTATCTGCCCGGGGTTTACGCCTCTGCACTCTGTAGGACTGAGTGTTTTGGTATCGCTCTGGTGCAGTTAATGATCTGGTGGGAATTTTGGAAATGTCAATCTTGGTAAATCTTCTATGACTCTGGATATCGTTTCATCCATGAGCTGGGTCTTGTTTGGGTGACGTGCGCGCGTCTTCATCGGTAACAGAGAGGGGCTGTATATCCCCTGTCCTTAGTGGACGTAGTTAACAGAGAGGGGCTGTATATCCCCTGTCCTTAGTGGACGTAGTTAACAGAGAGGGGCTGTATATCCCCTGTCCTTGGTGGACGTAGTTAACAGAGAGGGGCTGTATATCCCCTGTCCTAAAAGGACGTACTTGGCGTTGGGGTTTATTCTACTCTTGGGTTATTGGATTCTTCGTTATCTATCAATCATTCCTAGTCCTGGTGACTACTTGGTCTTTCTACTCCTAACTGGAACTTAATCTAACTAAGGCATTGGATACTCACTAACTCATGGTGTGGTATTGCTTTACTGACTTTACCTTTCTATTATTTCTATCCTTGACTCGTTATCTTTGGTTTGGTGATTTTAAAGTACCTTGTTTCTCTGTTTTATTTTCAAGAATTTAATTTCAAGTTATTGTTTTATTTTAAGAGTTATGCTATAATTATTATTTTGGAGAATTGTACCAGTTCCATTCCAGGGAACTGACTCACCCCTCCCGGGGTGGGCTGCTTGGTTTCATCTTGCAGGTACAAATTGATTTACAGGTGGCCGCGAAGATGAGTGTTTGGATGGGACTAGGTTTTGTGGAGAGTTAATTTGTTTAATTTCTATTATGTTTGTGTTAAGTTTTTCTCGAGGTTCAGACCGTAGCTTTTGCAAATTGTAAGTTGTAATTGGTGAGGTTTGGTGTCGGGTGTTTGGAACCCGATGGTCTGTAATCGCCTTAGAGTTTTATTTCCGCTGTAATTATGGTAAATAGGGGCGTTACAGAAAGTGGTGTCAGAGCATAGTTACGCTCTGAACCCGAGAAATAAGCCGAGTGAAATACTTAGGGTGCGTTCACTTCGAGGTGAGAAACGGAATGGAATCAGGAAAGGGAATGGAAAGGAAAGGAAAGGGATTCCCCGAATCAATAAGTCTGTTTGATTCTACACGGAAACAGAATAGAATCTCAATGAGTGTCTTTTGTTGTTTGGTTCCAAACAGAGAAGTGTTAATACATATTTACACTATGAATAATATATATTAATATTTATCTAATTTGTATGCAGCATATACTAATATTTATATAGTTTATTTATGTATAATTTTTTAAAAATTATCTATATATAATATTTTTTAATTTCATAGTATTTAAGTTATAAAAATATTATTAATATACATATATATTATATAATATTTATTAAACTGTAAACAATATAAATAAATATTTATATAAATTATATATACTAGATATTATATATTATTTTTTAGTTTTTAGTATTTAAATTTTAAATAATATTATTTAAATATTTAATAAAATTGTAAATAATAAATAAATAGTTTTTATATATATAATATATATAAATATTTATTAAAATTTATAAACAATATATATATTATTTTTATATCATTTAAAGTATAAAATATTTATTTAATAATAATATTATATAATATTTGTTCATATTTATTTAAATTATAACTAATATGTATAAATGATATATATATTTATATTTATTTTAATAATAAATATAATTATTTCAGAATTTTATTGTAATTAATATATTTTATATATATATTTGTTCATTTTTTTTCAAATATAATAATATATTATCTTAAATTTATAGTAATATTTTTTGTAAAAATTATAAATGTTATATTAAACATTTATATAATATTATTATTTCATTTGATATCTATATTTATATAAAGTATAATAAATATTTGTATTTCTATTAGATAAAAATATGTATTAATATTTATAAAAATTATGTATCATATATTAGTATTTATATAAATTATATATTATATATATTAATATTTGTTATGTTAAAGATGATGATAGAGGTAAGAGGGAGGAAAGGGAATACCTTTCCCTGAGATATTGGGGGGAATCACCAAAAGGGAATTGGAGGGTTTTTGAAACCTGAAGTGGGGGAACAAAATCATTAAAAACAAAACAAACAACCACAAAGGGAATGATTCCGTTTCCCCTTGTTGATTACCCCAAGTGAACGCCCCCTTAAATATAGGTGCACTTAAAACTGGGGAATTGGGGTAGAATTGGGAAGTGAGGACTCCAGTAAGGCACGACTCCTAACCCTTTTTGGAATTATGAATGATTCCTTTACACACTTTTCTTTTATGAATGTCTGTTGAGTGTGGTGTGTTGTTATACCATTCAAACGTTAAACTACAGTAAAAAAATATATATATAAAAGTTTGGAACATCATAAAAAAATATATATAAAAATGTTTGGAACATCTATTGAGTATGTTAAGATTTTGGTTGGGATAAATCATATATTAAGCTATTTTCAAAAGCATACTTATGGAGAATACATGGCTAAGAATACAATTCCTTAATAACAAGTACATGTGCTCCTAGAAATTTTAAAGAATACTTTTGGTTGAAAACAGTATACAAATAGAACTTTAAGTAACTAAATTAGTATTGATATTATGTGAAAGTACTTCAACTCCTTTAAAGTTTGAAAATAAATCTCAAGAATTACTTGGTACAAATGTTGCCTAAAGGTAATGTTTGGATAAATCTTAAGTCTAGGAAATTATTAAGTTAACCAACACTAGTAGCATACACCCGAACCCATAAACCACACTAAAACTCTATGCTAGCTTTGGAAAGAAAACACCTAAACCTAACACCCTACGGGAAGTGCCTGGTGCAACGAACTCCTAGGCCGAAAGTAGTGGGGGTGCACACCCACTTCTGTAAGTCTTGGGGCTAGACAAGCCTTGTCATCTAACCGGAAATAATCATCTAAGAAGTGATGGATTGTGTTGAACTTGAGGAGGATTGGTGGTAAGACGTTACCATCATGAAATCTTGAGCTAGGCATATTTCATTACCAGCCACAATGAACAATGCAATACTTATAGCTTAAGATCCAGTATTAAAATTCGTACAAGTAAAGGGTTATTGAGTTAAATCTTTGGTGAAAAATACTCACATATGGAGTGGAAACACAAGAGTAATGGTGTGGAAACCTGAGTTAAGGGTGATTTCTCTATTGACACATAAACCTTACGAGAAGCCTCGAATAACCCAACAACAACAATACGAATATTGGATGAAGTGGTGGAACATACCAATACAGGGAGGAAAGAGATTTAAATCTGGTTACTGCAAGGTAAAACATCTACCCCTTGTTGAATATAAAGCCATTAAAAGGAGTACTCAAAGATTGAGTGAAGAAAAGACTAATACTAAACTAAATATCATTGATTCATAACTACTTGGTATTAAGCGTCTAGAAAAAAAATCGAGAGTTACTTAAAGATTGGAAATTCTCATATTTATTTAAGTTTAACATTATACCTATACAAGATTTTAGAAGTCACACTAAGAGTGATATTTAAGAAAAGTCACCATTATCTAAGAGAATACTATGATTTAATGATCAGAGGAATCCTTACAAACCTTAAGCCAAATAATTATCAAAAGTGAGTGAGTTTTCACTAGGCTAATTCATTTGACTTAAAAATCTATTTATAGAGTTCCTACCTCGAAAAATCAATTTTAAGATAAGGAAATCAGATTTTGGAACTACATTTTAATTGATAAGAATTTTTCAAAAAACTTTGACTTGTGCGAAATTATGTAGATATATAATTAGTAAATTTTATGAAGTAAATACTTAATGATTCATCTAAAATACTAGTTAATTATAAAACAATTTGAAATTGGAAAGGTCACAGAAAATATATATGTTTATATAAGGGAATCTCGTGAAACTAACTTAAAAGGGTATATACCTGAATTTTTAACGTATGGTTGGCTAATAAACCTTTGAACATAATTTTGAAAGATTATCTAGGTTATTACACGATCTGGAATATTATTTTAAACTACTCAAATATGTTACACCTGATTTTTATACACAGTATGAAACTATTTTAAATAAGTTCATGGATTTTCAAGCCGTGACAAATAAAAGACTTTAAGTTATAAAATGCTTCTAGAGAAATGTTGTAGTCAGATAGCATTTAAATAATTACATCACATATTAATGAAATTTCCCTTTTATGAAATAATAGTTTCCAAATCACATGATTTAAAGATTTTGATACCTATTACATGCAATACCTAAAGGAATAAAGAGTGAACTAAAATGTTATTTTAGTAATATATAAATATAACCTAAGTTCTTCTCTATTTCAAAACTTAACCTAATATTTGAACGATAAATTCTAAACTTTGTTTCTGCCATTGACCGTAAAAGAGGCAAAGTGAGTTAGGAAAATGTGTTGGGAACACTAAAAGATTTAATTACAACCAAGCCAGATACCAATGAGTGATATTGTACATCAGATAATGAACCAAAAGAAACAATTCAAACTTCACTTATTGCCTTCAAACAAAAGAATTAGGAGTAACAAACAGTAAACCTTAAATGATGAGTGCTAATTAAACCCAAAAGGTTGTGTCCAACAAAACGATAATGATTGAAATAAATGTTATGTTGGCTATCTAGTCAATTAATCCATAAAGTATATTAAAAAGGGTGACCAACTAAATTTAGGATGATGGTTAAACCATGCGTATACATATACAGACAATGAACTACACCCTTATAGGAGGAATCTTCATAATGAGTTTAAGTTCCACTTCATTATTACGAGACGGGTATGGGCGTACCCTATTTTAAGGGGGTACGACATCCTCATAAAATAAACATACAACATAAAATGAACATATAATGGACATATAATTCGTACCAGTCATAAAATAAATGGATAAGGATCATAAAATAAAATGTTATAATAATTAAGACAATGCAGACACATAACGATCAGAAGATACATATATACAATTATAGATAAAATCACAGTGCAAAAAAAAAAACTATAACAAAGCTTGATAGTAAGGTGCTAAATTCTTGGTATGTGGTGTTTGAAAAAACATCAAGTAATTAAAGAAAAAAAGAACTAAATGTTTGGAAGTTCAGCATGGTCCATGCATATTGTTGTGCTTGTTTTTTTAAAACACCCTTGTTGGATATTGTTGCCTGAGTGGTTTGATTGTTTGATATGCATTTTAGAGCTTGTAATATATCTTGGTGCTTAGTTTACCTTGGTAGATAATTTTAAACTTCGGGACGAAGTTTCTTTTAAGGGGGATCTGCTGAAATACCCCTAAATTAATCTAAATTAATTTAGGGGATTTCTTTTATTAAAAGCTGTAGAATATGGAAATGGGAATGGATGGAAAATAAATGATTGGTATGGAAATTGCAAATGGGAATATTTATATGGTTATTGGAAATCCGGCCAGCACAGCCGAAGCGGTGTGAATAACTATTGGTGTGAGTAACTATTAGTAGATTCTAAACTTCGGGTCGAAGTTTCTTTTAAGGGGGATCTACTGAAATACCCCTAAATTAATTTAAATTAATTTAGGGGATTTCTTTTATTAAAACCCTAAATAAGATTGTTAAACATTAATTTATTATATGGTATTATAATAATAAACGTTAAATTATTATATGGTATTATAAAGATAAACATTAAATTATTATGTGACATTATGGAAATTTGTTTGGGGGATTTCTTCTGTTTAAATACAATTTAAATTAATTTATTATACAGTATTATGAATTTAATAATAAGTAAATAAATCTTGGAAAATTTGGGACACTCCAATTATATTATAAAGATTTTAGAAGTATTTGAAACATTGATTTGAATAATAAAATCGGTGTAACATGTAATAGCTATATATATATATATATATATATATATATATATATTATTACATGAAATGATAACACAAATTATTAAGAGGAAGATTCTGGGTGTTTATTTAGCAGGCTAACACAATTGTGAAGATTTAAATAGCTCAAATTAAGAGCTGTTTTTCCATTCTCTATGTTACAATCCTAAGTGACAAATAAATAAACATATGAGCTCTCGTCATTTCCTCTTCACTCACGGTTATACATGTCAGTTTCTCTTCATTTTCCCCATTCAATTCTATTTCTATTCTCTTTATATTATCTTCTATTATAATAAAACTCTATTCATTTTCCATCACTCTTAGTCATGACTTAAACGGGCAAATATATATAGCCTCTCTATTTTCTTTTCACTCACATTACAAAAAAATTAATATGAGAACATATATACCAGCACCTCTATATTTTCTTTTCACTTAATTGGCGATGTGGAACAATCAGCCTCTCTTTCATATTCCCTTCATTTGTGCAACTAACGCAACAAGACATATACATGCTCCTCGCTTAATTGCTCTATTCTCTTCTTCCATCTGCGTTAGCCTTCATCCTACTCACGGTAGTATATATACCGAAACATCTTCATTCTCTTCTTGCTGCCTCAAATCTCTTTATTTTCTTCTTGTTTTAAAAATCTCTACATAAGCAAGTCACTGGGAACCACCAAACCTAGCGAATAAGAAAGATATGCTCCGCACCTTCCTTCAATTTTTCTTGGTTACGCTCTTCCGTATAAATCAATGTCACTGTGCACCTGGCACACCAGGTTGAAGAGGGACTGAAAACATTTCTTCGAGAACCGGTAATATTCTAAACTTCCTACTCTACAATTAACATAAAAGTTTGGATTCTTCTATTGCAACCCAATCTTCATTCTGTGCCTGCACGAGTACCTCTCCTCATCTTCTTCTTGTTTATACGCCTATGTAGAAATAAATCACTGGAATAACCCCATCGTGTACAGCTCTGCATCTCTCTTCATTTTCTTCTCGTATCGGCACAACCGGAAGTGATAAATACTGGAACTGGTCGCTCATACTCTACATTGAAGCAACTGCGTGAACAGTTCACCAAAACTGGTATTATACTCATACGTAACTCCTGCTGGTAACTTATCATAACGGTGGGAGTTTTTGGATTTTCTTTTTTCTGCCGCACATGTTAAGCAAATGGGTTGCTAATTGGATATTAAATAATTTTAACAACTTAATTATAGGTAACTTTCAGGTTTTGAGGTTTTAACCTTAACAATGAATGTTTAAGGTGAATTTTACTGTTTTGAAGATTAATGAGTGAGTTAAAAAGATTGATGATTACGCGTTAAAGTGGTGAATTAAACGCTAATTTAACCGAGTAGTATTGTTTAGAAACGTATATATATATATTGAGGGAAAACCAACAAATTACCAATATTGGTTTCATTAGGTGTTGCGTCTACATATTGGGTTTTTAGTTGTATGTAAACAAAATAAATAAAATACACAAAAAATGATTTACAAAGAGTAATTAAGGCATTACCCAATGGTTGAGAAGGTTAATAACTTATGAACGCAAATATATAACTACCCTTAAGAAAATTAAGGGATTGGTAAATTAAGTCAATAAATTTAAGGGTTTAGAATAGAAAATAAGTTGTTTTGTTAGATTGATAAATTATTAAGTAAATGGTGGGAGAGATTCGAGGAGTACTTAATAATTAGTTATCAAATGGGTGAACCATTAGTGACGCTGGAATATTTATTTATATGTTTGAGAAAAAAAACTTAAGAGTTAGTTACAAACATAATGGATGTATTAGATTTTAGGAATTTGGTAAAGAGAAGTTAAATAAAATAAGCAATAAAGAGGGACTTTGAGGTTGAATAAAAGAAAGTACCGGGAAAGGAATTAATAATTGGTTAAGAGAGTTAGTAATATTAATACATGTGTAAATAAATTTAAAGAATTAGAAAATGGAATGTGAAGAAACTAATAAGTCTAACTAAACGTATACATGATACTAAAAGTGTTGGATTTTAATACAACATAAGGTTATAAGATAAAGCTATAATTAGACTTTGGCATAGATTCCTTATAAAATCTAGTTTATTTTCATGAAAATTAATATGGATTTTGAGTTTTTAAACGTAGGTTATAATTTTTGTAAGTTCTGAGTATTATGGAATTATTTAGAGAATTTTAAAAAATTATTTTTATGAAATAAAAATTGTATAAAACGTCTAAAATATCATAGTTTCTATATATTAAATTTGAGAATTTTTAGACAAGAGGAAATAGGTCTAAAAATTGTATTTCTGAAATTTTCATAAGATTACTCTATAATATGTGGTTTTAATGTAATAAAAAAATTAGGTATAATTGAATAATAACTTAATGTTTTACGATACAATCATTAAAAGGTTATGGTATAAAACTATATTAAGCTATGATTAGGAAATTAATCTAAATAATAATCTTTAAGTTTCTTAGAAGTATATAAGCCATATAAAATACATTTATAACATTAATTACCAATATTCAGAATGTGAGTTTATAAATAAGTGTTGTAATTAATAGCCAGAACTTACAAAAAGGTTTGCAAATATAAATTATATACTTAAAACCTTTGAACCTTTGTTTTGATGAAGCTAAGTTACATAAGAGATTATATTAATCTACTTTACGACATTGAAAATATTAGAATGTTATTTGAATATAAGGTATGAGGATTTTTCAGAATAGATGACCTTATTAAATGATTGACAACTTCTCTTATGAATGGGAAATTAATTCTTAGTTAAATTTTACCTTATGTTAAAATAGAATGTCTATCCAGAAGCATAATAAAGGAAATTAATTTATTAAATTTTTCCTCTGAAACCTTAGGTTTGTAAACAATGGGAAATGTATTTTGGACATAAGTTTCGTTGATTTGGTATAAAGGGATTAAACATGGTTTATAGGAAGTATTTGTGTGAGAATGAAACCTTTAGGAGACTAAATGTAAGTAAGGGTACACAAAAGGTTATTTTGAAATACCTTATCCTATAGGTAATAATAAAGCAGATAAAATGCCTTGTGTATACTAGATGTGTAAGAGTTATCAAAGGTAATTAAATTTAATAAAATTTCTTAAAGAATGTTTTGGATAAATCCTAATATATGCATATAAATACATTAGAAATATTAAGAGATAATGATAACATTCCCTGTGGGAAACATAATTAGAAGAATATATATATGAGCTAAACTTTAGGTCTTGAATCGGTAATGTCGTGAATTAGTCAACGATGACTTGAGATTTTAGTTAAGCTAATCCTGTGACTGAGATTAAGTAAATGAGATAAATTAAAAGTATCCTCGTGTTAAACAAATTCAATGGCGTAGTTGGTCAAGTTAAGCCTAGAATTAATTCGAGGTTGTGCGTTTGAAACCTCGCGAAACCATTTTTAGGAAAACGTAATCAGTTGGCGAATACGTAACACGGACTTGGGTTGACCTGCTGGGCCTGAGTCCATGAACTTCAAAAGCCCACTTAAGCAATCCAAGAGAGTTTGGGCCACTCTTAGGGTAAACCTTAAATCATTCCTAATCAACTGAAATGGGCCTAACAAAAGATTTAATTAACTAGATCTAGCCCAGGTGCTATGAGAGGATAACTGTAAATCTAAAACTATAACCCGGTAAGAACAAAAGGTGTTCAGTTATACAAGTTCCATAACTAATCAATACTTGGAACACCTTAATTATAGGTTGTTAGTGGGAGTTGCACTTTCAAGTTTAGTCAAGGGTGGATTACTGCTTCTACACATACAGTACGATTTCTCGTACTCATATGCTTGCTAACAGACTTAAGGGACGTTTTTGATAAATGCTAACTGAGCCTAAATGGTTTTATTAAGGAAAAATGGTTTGTGTGACTAACTCAGCCTGTATGACTAACTGAGCCTTGGATGAACAACATACATGGTTAATGGTTCCTTCTTTCTGGTTGTTTCATTAGATATTATCTGCCGGGGTTTACGCTCTGCACTCTGTAGGACTGAGTGTTTTGGTATCGCTCTGGTGCAGTTAATGATCTGGTGGGAATTTTGGAAATGTCAATCTTGGTAAATCTTCTATGACTCTGGATATCGTTTCATCCATGAGCTGGGTCTTGTTTGGGTGACGTGTGCGCGTCTTCATCGGTAACAGAGAGGGGCTGTATATCCCCTGTCCTTAGTGGACGTAGTTAACAGACAGGGCTGTATATCCCCTGTCCTTAGTGGACGTAGTTAACAGAGAGGGGCTGTTATCCCCTGTCCTTGGTGGACGTAGTTAACAGAGAGGGGTGTATATCCCCTGTCCTAAAGGACGTACTTGGCGTTGGGGTTTATTCTACTCTTGGGTTTATTGGATTCTTCGTTATCTATCAATCATTCCTAGTCCTGGTGACTACTTGGTCTTTCTACTCCTAACTGGAACTTAATCTAACTAAGGCATTGGATACTCACTAACTCATGGTGTGGTATTGCTTTACTGACTTTACCTTTCTATTATTTCTATCCTTGACTCGTTATCTTTGGTTTGGTGATTTTAAAGTACCTTGTTTCTCTGTTTTATTTCAAGAATTTAATTTCAAGTTATTGTTTTATTTTAAGAGTTATGCTATAATTATTTTTGGAGAATTGTACCAGTTCCATTCCAGGGAACTGACTCACCCCTCCCGGGGTGGGCTGCTTGGTTTCATCTTGCAGTACGAATTGATTTACAGGTGGCCACGAAGAGGATGAGTGTTTGGATGGGACTAGGTTTTGTGGAGAGTTAATTTGTTTAATTTCTTTATGTTTGTGTTAAGTTTCTCGCGGTTCAGACCGTAGCTTTTGCAATTGTAAGTTGTAATTGGTGAGGTTTGGTGTCGTGTTTGGAACCCGATGGTCTGTAATCGCCTTAGAGTTTTATTTCCGCTGTAATTATGGTAAATAGGGGTTTACAAGAACGCACCATATTGTTGCTCAGAGAAACTTCTTTTTATGAGCTTGCCTTGTTTGCAGAAAGAACATGTTCACCTGACTTTGACTTTTCTTGCTTCGACCTTATCTTCTGAAAGCTTGTCATCTATGAGGCAGTCCATAGGGTCATCCCACTATCGTTCCTGCTTGACCCGCTGATGCTTAAGATATTTGAGGCGGTTATACTCGGTGCGTTCTTGATCTCAACCAGGACTTGACCGGTCGCCCCATCGCATGAGCTGGTCAACTTGGAGAGAGCATCTGCCTCCAAGTTGTCTCTTCGAGGGACATGATTTATCTAGAAGGAATGGAAGTAGTCCTTGAAGGTTGTGACCTGGGTTAGATACTTATGAATCTCTTCTCCCCTTGCCTCGAATCCGTTGGATAGGTGCTCAGTGACGAGTTTGGAATCCCTAAACACCCAGAAGTGGTTAGCGCTGAGGGTGAGGCATAGTTCTAACCTGGTTATGAGCGCTTCATACTCGGCGGCATTATTGGTGCCCGTGAAACTGAGATGGATGGCGTGCCTCATTGTATTTCCATCTAGTGATTTGAATAGAATACGGGCGCCACATCCGGTTTTCTAGTTGGAGCTGTCAATGTAAAACATGTGTATTGGGGTAGTGTCGGCCGGTTCTAAAGAATTCGGGGAGGACCTAAGTTTGTTGTTCAAAAATCTACGAGGGCTTAGCCCCTGACAAAGGGGCACAACTTGAAGAAGATGTCAAACTTGGACAACTCGAATTTCCACTTGACTAGCCATCTTGATTGATCCGGTTTGAGGATGATCTATTCAAGTGGGCGATTGGTACGAACGATGATCCAGTGTGCTTGAAAATATGGTCGTAGTTTGCGGCCAGTAATGACTAGTGCAAGAACCATATTTTTCATGTGTGGGTACCGAGTTTTGGCGTCGAGAAAGGTTTTACTAGTGAAGTAGACCAGGATCTCAAGTTTTTTGTCATCTTTGATAAGAGCAGAACTTGGGCCCCAGTCAGAGACTAAGAGGTACAGTATAAAATATTCCCTTGGAAGCGAGATACCAAGCCAGGGTAGATTGGTGATTGTCCTCTTGATTTCTTTGAATGCATGGATACATTCTTTGTCTCACTGAAGCTTGGTGTTTTCCTGAGTACCTTGAAGAAAGGCTGGCTCTTCTCTGCTAGCTTCGCATAGAAATGGTTGAGCGTTGCGAGCGGGCTGTTTAGTGCTTTGGCATCCTTGATCTTCTAGGGTATCAACAAACCTTGTACCTTTTGAACTTCTCATGGGTTGGCTTTGGTTCCATGTCAGCCAATGATGAAGCCGAGGAACTTTCCTCGGGATGCTCCGAAGATTCACTTCTCCTGGTTGAGCTTCAAGTGGAATTTGTCAAGATTTACAAATGTTTCTTATAAGTCTTTAATATATTGTTTGGCTGAGATGCTCCAGACAACAGTGTCGTCAACGTATGCTTTGACATTACAGCCGAGTTGCGAGATAAAAAAACTTTTGACGAGTGTTTGGAAGGTTGCGCTGGCATTTCGCAGCCTGAAGGGCATGACCTTATAACATAAGTGTCGTCAACCATTATTAAGGTTATTTTTAACTCGTTTGTTGGATTCATTTTTACTTGGTTATAGTAGGAGAACACGTCAAGGGAGCCAAAGACTAAACTTTGAACCGTGGAAGTGACCAATTTGTCTTTAAAAGGTAAAGGATAAAAATCTGGTGGATAACTTTTGTTTTGAGTTTATGAGGTCAATACACATTCGCCAATTGTTGTTGGATTTCCTAACTAAAACTATGTTTGACAGCCAATAACTATATGTGATGGGTCTAATGAGATCGGCTTCCAAAAGTTTAGTCACTTCCTCCTTGACAGCGGCGTCTCGCTCCAATCCTAGGAGGCCATTTTTTTGGTGAATGGGTAATTGATTCAGGTTCACTACGAGGTTGTGTTGTGTTGCAGCCCGGTCATTCTCGGGCATATCAGGCGATGTCCAGGCAAAGGTTTTTCTGGTGAGAATTATCACTGTCACCTAGTTTTGGTGGTGGAGGAGGTGATAAGGCATTGGTGAGGCCAGCTGAAATACCCCTAAGGTTCATAAACTAAATTAAAAGACAATTAATGAGTTAAGAAGGCTAATAAGCCTTAATGAACCAAGAATCATGAAAACTTATAAGCACACTTATATAAATAAATATGTACTCCATGAAGGTTACTAAACCTTATATAAACACATGGACATAAGTGGAGCATAGTAAAGGAGAAAAATCAACCTACAATGGATTTATCATGATATACACATCTTCATGAACAAAGAACACAAACACTTAAGGAAAAATGTACCTTAAGAAGTCAAAATGACTAGTGAGTAAAATATCACTTGTAACACAAGTGTATACACCTTTGGACACTAAATAACACATGTTACACATGTTAACACATTAAACAAGTCCAAGATACACATGATGTGCAAAAAGAACATCAAAGTCAAAGGTGAATCAAAGTATACATTTTTACTAGTTTTAATGAATAGTAAAATATACCAATTTCTCAAGAATACATTTTTACACACTTTAGGACAATGAAATCTTGTTGGTAACAAACTAACACATGATATAAGTCCAAATGTACAAGTTATAAGTCATAACATTAAAAATGAAGCAAAAGACTATATTACCCTTGGAGGTAAAAGCTGGGCGGCAATCTCCTTTCCTTGGCTGCCACCTTGCAAAATTTGAACCAAAATATCTTCATTAGGTGTGCTTAGTCACCAAATACTATGCAAGACCCACACTTTACCATTATTGCCTTGAAAGTCATCTTTCTTCTCTTTCCTCCTCACTTCCCCTTGGCTGCAGAAAATTTCCATCTTCATCCTCCCTTATTCTGCTACTAGACAGCAAAGAGCCAGCTTGGAAAGAATTCCATTCCTAAGGCATAAGGTAAGCTCTTGATTCATAAGATAGTTCATTCTTTTCCTCTTTTCACTAGCTATCCATTGGTCTAAGATTCATCTCTTTTTCCCCATTAATCTAGGCTGAATCCAAGTTGCAAGAGAGGGTGATTTTTGGCTGGAACCAAACTTGGGGAAGAAAGCAAAGCAAAATCATTCCTTAAGGTAAAAATGTGCTCTAAGCACCTACCTTCCTTTCTATTGTTGTTCTAACTGGTTCCTATCAACTAAACCTTCTATAATCTTCATATTTACATGCTATAACCATTGGTGAAGCTTCATCCCCTTAGAGTTGGCCAAAACCGCCCATTAATACCTTTAAAAGGGGGTTTAAAGAGTAAGTCTTCTAGCTTCTGTATGAATGAGTTAATCCGCCACTTTGGCATGCTTTTATGGATTAACACCCTTAATTAATCTGGAAAATAGGGCTGTGGAACACTTGGAAACAACTTCAAAATTTAAGGTAAAAATCCATGTTTTAAGACCTTTAATGACTCTTATGGTTTGTTTCTGTTTTAAGATAAGACATAACATTTACTCTCTGTTTAATGCATGTCAAGAGGTGTATAAACACACCTCCAAAATTCCATGACAGTACATGGAGTGATAGGTTGGTTAAAGTCATTTTTAAGGTGAGAAATCTAGGTTTTCATGGCTTAAAATTACTCTTATAGTTGGTTCAGTTTTTGGAACCTAACTGTATCTTATTCTTGCTGTTAAAAATTAATTAGAAGCTTCCTAAACCAAGCCCCCAAGCTGCCATGACCATTCAAGCTTTTAAAAGCTTATAAATCAAGGTATAACACTCTTAACTATATATTATATGCTTTAAAGCTTATATTATATATTGTACCCAGAGTGGACTGGTTAAAATGGTTAATTTAAACCTAAGTGTGACCAGAAATGACTTAGTTAAGATAAGCTAGTCATTTAAATGATTTAATCAACATAATGGTCAAATTATGACATTATGTGGAAAATTGGTAAATATGGAAAAATTGGATGTAAGGCCGAGAGTTTATAGTATTTTTGAGACATTTAAAGTGTAATTTATTTTACAAGTTCAAGGTTGTAATAAGGCCATGTCATTAGGCCATTTTATTTAAGTTTAAAAGCTTATTTAATTTAATTTATGCACTTAGCATAAATATTGGGGTCAAACCAGTAAATATTAAAAATATATAAAGTCGTGGGCTATTATAGATGAAACTTAGGGTTTAAAATGAATTTAAATAAAAACTATAACATTATATAAAGTTTTGTGTTAAAATTGTAAAAATAGGAAAGTTTGGGGTATAAGTAGTAATTACAAGAGTTTGGGCTCAAAATAGAATTTAGAAGTCAAGGTTGACTATATAGGAGACTTTGACCAAGTTTGGGAATTTATGGATTAAATACTAACTTATAATAAGTTAAGTATGAAGTTGTAAAAGATTTATAAGTATTGGGGTGAAATGGTGATTTCCGAAAGTTAGGGGTACAAAAAGAAGTTTATATCAGACCTTGGGTTATTAGGAATTTATTTGGTTAAATTTGGAGTTAGTATGAATTATATAAGTATAATATATGATATTTTATATCATTGTTACATTTGGGTAACATATGGGGTAAAAACCATAAATACTGAAAGTATAAAGTTAGGAATGATGTTTATAACCTTTTGGTATAGTTTGGTAATTTTTGGAATTATATATGAGGTTTTATTAAAACATATGTATAATATATAGTTTTAATGACATTAGGAAACTATATATTATAAAATGGGGTAATTTGGTGAATATAGAAAGTTAAGCGGTGGAAATTAAATTGGAACAGACCATGGGGTCTGTTCGGCTATTTTAAGAAGTTATAACCATAGGTTATAATAAAATTAAGGTTTAAAGATTATAATATAAGGTATATATTATAAGTGTAACAAAGAAATATAAATTGGGGTTGTTTTGTAATTTCTGGAAGTTTAGTGAAAATAAATAAAAACCGACAACCATATGGGCTGTTTGGTATTTTATAACATTTTATAACCATAGGTTATAAATTATTTAATGATATAAATTATATAATATATGTTATATAACTATAATGTAACATTATATAATTAATGTGTGGAGTTTGTAAATATTAGAGAACATAAGTGCTGTTCGGTAATAACAAGTATTTTAGAATAAGAATTTATAATGGGTTATAATGTTACAAGGGATTTAACATTTATAATATAAGGAATATTCATTTAGGAAGAATGAATGTATTATAAAGGATTACCATATAATAATGGTCCCATAATACATATATATAAATAAATATATGTTATGGAGTGAGAAATATAATATGGCTCAATAACCATATAATATCATAATTAAAATGATATAAGATAAGAAGAAAAGAATTATAAACATTAGTTAAGGAAATTCTAATGTTATGTTGTACATGGAATAATAAGGAGTTAAATAATTCAAAGTATTTTAAATATGGATTATACAACATTACACTTGGAAAAACTAACCTTAAGAAAATAAATACTAAGGTGAGATGTATAATATATGATCAAGATTATACACGCAATATAGTGACAAACTATATAATATACAATGTATATTAAATTACATGCGATAACGAATGTTTAAGTTAAGTATATTAATATACCACGACGTAACCATGCATGTAATATAACGGTAACTAATCCCGAGTTAAACCGAAAATCTGACAAACGTTGTTAGTAAATGACAGGGAATGAACCGGGAGGGATTAGCGACGGTACGGGGTACCGTAGAGTAATGTTGTTATACGAGATGCTGATGAGTAGTGTTATACATATTATTAGATTGTTAGAGACTACACAAGGAGCATCGGATCTAGTTGATTCATACTCCACCGTTCTAAAATCAGGGTGAACGGTATGTTGTTACGTGTCTCTGAGGGCTTCCTCAGTTCAGACTTCTGTGAATTCTGTGATAAGATTGAATGTCTGAATGTGTGAATAAATATGCATGAACTGTATATTTAAGCTGCTTATCATTTACTGTTTTTACGATAACAATATCGGTTCGTATATATGAACCTATATATAAAACGAACTAGCGGCTATGATGCTATCTTATATGTGTAATATAAGGAATGTAAGAAAAACTTTGTAGCATTAGTGTAATAAGATATATATACATTATCTGAGACTTAAATACGGAGCATTTGCCTTTCTAACGCCGCTCTCGTATCTAACACTGGATCCCAAGTTTACATACTCCGGATTGGACTAACGACCTTAGTCTGCTTTGTTAGAAAAACTGGTTATGCGATGCGATGGTATAGATGAACAAAGCCAGGAGGATGTGGCTCTTGGTGCGCGCTGTGATCACAAAAACTATACTAGGATCTCCGCGTACGGGTCCGCAAGTATCAAGAAATTTCCCGTGAGCTAGAACGGTTCGTTGGTCAGAGACTCTACCGCTGGAGTGGCTACTGCCGTGGGTGACCCGCCATAGTATATGGGTAATTTAGAGACACGTCGTTTTAGCGAGACGTTGTCACTAGGTATAACTGAACAATTATAACAGCTTGTTAGATCGTATATTGGTGAACAATATTAGACTTTTATGCCAAGGACGAGGATTAATACTCGTTTATTATTTTCGTTGTTTCACCTTGTTGTTCATTGGTTATGCTGTGTGGATTATATTATGTGTGTTAATGGTTGTGTTTATTGTATGGTTATTACTGTTAATTATTTTACAGTTAAAATATTAAAACGGTATTGCATGTAATGAATCCCATGCTCTCGATCAATTAACTGAGGGGTTTGAGGAGGCATGACGGGGCATGTGATAACATACTCAGCAGGGGCTGATTCCATACCACAATCACGTTTATTTTCAGGAGACTAGCTGTTTGTCGACGCGGGGTGCGACACTTTTGGTATAGACTTTGGTACGGATTGATACAGTGGTTATTTTGGACTCGGGTTTTGTGAACCGAGGTGTATATTCGTTTAGACGCTCACGTGTAAGGACTTATGTATAAGACAGTATTATGTTGTATTTATTTTGGTATTATCTAAGCTGCTATCTATCTCTTGTGATCACTGCGGGAATACGTTTCGTATGTTGATTATCATGTAACGCATTATCACTCGTATGGGCGAGTGGTAATGGTAACACCGTAGTACAAAAGTCTGTTATTTACCGTTGCGATTTATTTATTAAGTATGATGTTTATACGACAATTAGGAGCCGAATTAGTAGGGGTGTTACACCAGCTAACGGGGTCGGGGATTTACTCTAGATGCCTCTACGTTATAGATCCGGGCTATTCTCCGATGGCCCTTTATCGTGACCACCCTTCCAAAGCGGGTTGGGAACTTCATCTTTAAAACATCGTGCTTGGGACGGAGCCAAAAAAGCGTGGATGTCAGACTGGCCTAAAAAGGTGTTGTACGGGGAGATCTTTCAACTGGAGGAATTCAACATTCTTCGTGCATCTAAACTCTCTGTCTTTGAGTGTCATTCACAATTCTACCATGCCCTTGAACGAGATCCACCCTTGAAAAGCCGGTCAGACTGCTATTGAAGTTGTTCACCCATTCGTGCGGAACGCGCAACCTCTTGTATGTGTCCACCGTGATGAGGTTGAAACCACTGTCGTCATCCACCAGGATCTGGTGCACGTTTTGGTTGTGTATCTATGCTAAGATGACTAGCGGATCGTTGTGCAAGAAAGTTATGTCTTCTTGGTTCTAGTCGGTGAAGCTTATGACCGACGTGGTTTTCTTAACCGATTTACTCGATCGGAGTTGTGTGGCTCCTGCAGAGTATGCTTCCGGTCCCGGCTGGTGCCGTAGCTCATGATGACTATCATGAAGTCAAACGACTCTCTCTGCTTCCTCAGGCAGTGGTCCTCAATTGCTACTCGATCGGGACTTTTTTCTTTTCTCCTCCCTTTCGGTTGAGGTGCTCGGCGGTAGATTTACTAAATCAAATCACCCCGATGGGATGCTTGGTATAAGTCTTTGTGGAGCCCTTTGCAATCTTCAGCATTGTGGCCAGAATGGTCATGGAACTCGTAGTACATTATAACACCCCTAATCCTAAACCTGTAATAACGTCGCAAGTCGTAGCATAATAAATAACAATTCGCAGCGGAAAACAAAACTATCTACCTTGGTGTTACACGCCGTTACTCACCCTTGTGAGTAACAAGGCATCCTTACTCTTTCCAACAATACAACTCCTCACGCTGTGATGAACAGATACTGAGCACTCTAATTATTACAAACCAAATCCAACTAAATGAGCAACTAACTGAATACAACAACCTCCTTAATACAATACAAAATAAAACTTGAAGAGTTATTTATTAAGAACCCGTCAGCTACCCTGTGCCCCGCACTCCGGCTTGAGTCTTCAATCAATAACCTGAAATGTTTTGCCCATTGAAGGGCTCAACAATCGAAATGCTGGTATGCTAAATGTAGTCCTAAGTCATCTAGATTCCTTAAGTCGTTTAGCCATCTTGATATTAGATTCTTTACATGTAATACCGGTTTACAATAATAACAGTAATAACTGTAAACATTAGACAATCACATAACAATTCACCTGTAAACATCAATGTACAATAGTACACAACACCAATAACCACACATCAATAATTCATAGCAATAACCAATAATCACACATCAATAAACCATAACAATAACCAAACAAGATACGCGTTTTAAACTGTACTTGTTAGTTGGCCACCTGGCCCTTATCCTTTAAACCAATCACTTAACCTTTTCCAATTAATTTCCACCTCAGGCGTCATGTCAAGACAACCCTTAATAATTTATTAATGGATGATAGTCCCCTGGGTTCTAATGGAACCGTTACCAGCTGACCTTATGGCCCTGGATAATTGACCGATCCGGTCGAACCTGTGCACCAACGGCAGTGCCCTCTGCCATCCTCGAATGTGACTGATGGATTCCCTTGAGTGAATCCCCATTGAAGTCTCTCGTAGTGATCACGATGCGTAACCAGAAAGTTGAAACAGTCTAGATTCCTCTCTTCATAAGTTAGCCCTTTAGTCAGTGATACAATAACCAATCCTTGAGTCAAGACTATAATAGTTGACCATCAGTTAGGTTCAATAATACCTAAAGGCCAGTTATTCTTGTTCCAGTTTAGATGTATAAACTTCCAGTCATAAGATGTTCGCGTAATCAATAGAACGCAACAGTGTTGAGCTATACAGTGTACAATATCAAATACTGAAATACCCCAAACTTGGATATGGTGTTTAAGTGATAAACTAAGATATAAGGAGGCTGAATAATGCCTTAGAAACATTAAGAAACATTTTTAATCAAAGAAGACATAAGGAAACACCAAAAGAGCAGTTTAAGTAAAAACGTGCTCTAAGCTTGGAGAGACTTGGGTGAGCATCCAAATATTGTTCTAAGACCTTATTAATATCCTAATGGTCATTTTAAACCAATTACCAAAGAAAACCAAGCTTGAAAACAAGTTAAAACACAAAATGTGCTTTAAGGACTCTTAAAGCACATTTTTGAAAAATTGTCTTAGAAAGGGGTTTTAAGTGGCTAAATGCCCATGATTACTCCTTAATTAACATGTGTACTAATTAGTATCACATTAGGAAGTCTAAATCAATGGAAAATCAAAAATTTCACAAATATGTGCACTAATTTGTGAATAGTAACCAAATAGTGCCTAGTTTAGCCTTTAATCAATTAAGTCTAATTAATTGGTCAAACAAGACCATGACCAGCCTAATTAATGAAGGGGGCCAGTTTTCTAAGGGTGTGAGTCACCAAGAGTAGCCAATTAATGTTAGAAGAAAAGAGAAAAGTAACTTGTTACTATTTGCTTTTAAGGAATCAAATATCTTATATGCCATCTCTCTCCTCCTTTCTTCATTCTTCATCTTCTTCATCGATTTCTCTTGCTCTCTTTCTTCTCTCTCACGTAAGAAGCAACCTCCATGCTAGCTCCATCTTCATTTGCCCACATCTTGCTCATTTAAGCTCCAAAATCAAAACCAAGCACATATATCTCTTAGTTAGCTCAAGCTCTTTCTTCCTATCTTTTCAAAACTTGAAGAGCCTCATTTTGGAGCCAAGGCAAACCGCTATTAGAGGAGGAAACTCAAGCTTGGAGACTCCATTAGCTTCTCCATTCTCTTAAGGTAAAGAATATGTAAGAAAATCTAGGTTTCCACCACTTTCTCTCCATGTCCCAAAATTATCACTCATGGGGTTCCACTTTTATGCCTTGTTCTAGCTTGTTTTCTACTTTTCAAAGGATAAAGGAGGTCCTTCTTGCTTCATATCCAAGCTTGTCTTGAGAAACCAAGGTAAAACAACCACCTTAATACCTTAAAGCACATTTTTAACCTAGGGTTTGTTCCTTAGGGTTAATGTATTATCTAGCACTCATTGGAGTCATTGGATATTGGTTAGAACATTGGCGAGGAGAACTTGGTTGGTGACCGAGATTGTTCAAGGGAAAAGTCTAAGGAGGAAAGTTTGTGAGCTTGTAAAAGAACAAGGTAAATTACTTACCTTAGGGTGTTTTATTGTTTAAGGGAATGGGATTTAGATATGTGATGAGTTTAGTGTAGAGTTTACATTAGAAAAGGGCTATATATAACCTAGGAGAAACAATGACTATGTTTGAGAACTTGTGACTAAGGAGCCAATGAGAAAAGAGATAGTCAAACAATGTTGAGATGAATTACAAGAAGCATTTTATTTCAATGGGAGCCTTGTTGTGTGTATTTGCAGATTAAAGGCAAATATATGTGGAAATTCAGTGGTTAAGATTATTGTCATTTAAGGGCCTAAGTGCCAAGCATTTTAAATTTATACACTATATGATGATGTGGTGTAGTTTTGGTGTAAATTGTGTGTTAAGATGTTGTAATGAGAATTTGAGTGATCTTGGTTGTTTAATGGTGAAAAACCAAGTGTTTGGGTGTAACAATATACTAGAGAACCCATGGCAAATTTTAGTGAAGAACCTAAGTGTTTAAGATGTTCTAAGGAGGTTTCATGACTAAGGAAGTACTAGGAAGTTCTAGAGGTTGTCTTGATGAAAAAGGGTGAGTTTAAGGTGTTTTAATGAGTTATAATGACTTAGGCATCACTATGGAGGATTTAGGAATCAAAAGAATGTACTTGAGTATTTAGGACTTAGACAATTGTTGGTAAACAGCTAGGAAGGAAATAATGTGTTGATGGATGGAAGCATAAGCTTGTGAAGAAACTTTAAGTAGTTGCATAAAAGAGTTTTAGATGGTGAAAGATGCTTGGGAGATGATGTTATAGTGGCGAGGAAGCATTTGGCATAGTGGTTATATTAGGAAGGAACCACCACCTAGAAACCTAGTGAAAAATATCACAAGTGTTGGCATGATTGCAAGGAAAAATGCATGATGACTAAGGTGGATGTTGGTGAGTGATTTAATGTGTTTAGTGGAAGGCTTAAGGTGTATTTGAGGTGCCCAAATGGGGTTAGGACATACTAGGATATATGAGGAGAAGTTTGGAGTCAAATGGGAATTTAGAAACAAGGTTCTGGAGCCGACCGACCTTAGGGACCGGACCTGCAAGGTCGGTCGAGCTCAGTTTACACTACCGGAAAGAGTTTCTAGAATCGACCGAACTTGGGGACCGGACTTACAAGTTCGGTCGGGCTTGTATTTTGTGAACGAATTAAGTCTCTGGAATGGACCGACCTTGGGACCGGACTTACAAGGTCGGTCATGCCTAGAATTTTGTACTGGAATTGGTCTCTGGAATCGACCGAACTTGGGACCGGACTTGGCAAGTTCGGGGGCTTAAATTTCCCACGGGAAAACTCTCGGGAATGGACCGACCTTGGGGACTGGACTTGCAAGGTCGGTCGGGGTAGAATTTTCTAACGGTAATATGTTCTGGAATGGACCGACCTTGGGTGAGGTCGGTCGGTAAGTTCGATCGAGCCAAAAAAAAAAAGAAATTTTAGATTCTAAAGATGTTAATTGGTAATAAGGTATGCCATTGGTAGGGTAATAATGATTAGGAACCTAAGAACCTAAGGAACTAAGTTAAGCTAAGTATAAACCTTAATGTTTAAAGTTAAGTTTATAAGGTTAAGTGGCAAAGACTTAAGAGGGTATTGAATGGGAATCTTTAGGGACTAAGTGAGTTAAGTAAGCTGCAAATAACTAATGGCCTAAAAATGAATCAATGATTTAGGTTTGTAAAATTGGGACCCTGGAGAAGGTTAAACAAACGACAGGCGACGGTGAACGGTACAATCTTTCTTGTGATCTGCTTGCTAACGAGGTGTCCCTCGGCTTGTGTGCTATCTGTTTATTTGCTATGACTAAGACAAGATAAAGCATGCAACCGGTTATATTTGTTCTCGTTGTGTATGTGTTTTCTTTACACTAACCCACGAGACTTGAGATTGTTACTAACCAAGTTTAGTACTTACTGAGTTAAGGATAAGAGTTAAGTATTGGTGAATGTTGGTTAATACCCGTTAAGGTTTAACTAACACATGGTGGGTAAGATTTTTACTAACTGGAACTTGAGTGAGGAACCCGGGACTGACTCCGGTCATGCATGCTAAGGAAAGGGGGACGGTATCTGAATCAGATCCGCCCTCCGCTTAAGGACTTGTCTTCGGACTTGTTGCCTAGGGCCGGTTGCCGGCTCAGCTACGCTGGACTCCCGTCCAAGGTAGGTGGCATTAAGATGGTGCGGTAGGATCACCTAAATCCTAGGTTTGAGATTAAGCTACAACCATTTCCATTTTAGGAACGGTTTGTATACTGAGATTAAGATAAGGTTAAGACTGAGGTAAGATAAGGAACTGAGGTTAAGGAAATCAGGACTAAGGAGGGGGTTACTAACCCGCTTGATAAGGGAACACTTGTGTCGTTCATTGTGTGTGAACTATGTGTGTTCATCTGTGGATTGTTGTTTATTGCACTTCATATCATGCTTGTGTACTTAATCAATTTCCATGCTATCGACAATTAGTCGTCGTAGCCCCGTTAGCTTGGGGGCCATGAGAGGGAGTACCAGCATCCGTGCTGACCCCCTTTGGGGGCTGTTTTTACACTTGCAGGTAAGAGGCCCATGGAGTCACTCCACGAGAGTAGGAGCGGTTAGACTTAGGATGGGTTGTTTATTTTGAGTACGGGTTGCGCTTGTGCTCCCGTCTGTTTATATTGAAACTGATGTAAGTTCGTGACTATGACTTAGATACTTAAACTCGGTTGGTTGATGGTATTTTGGTTGGTGGTGTTTTGGTCGGTTGTATATTTTGGATAAGTGTTGTAAATCGATAAGGCCAGTATATTCTAACGATCAGACCGTGGCAAGGTCCCGGTGTTTGTTATTTCCGCTGCGACGAATTCGATTAAGTGTTAAGTTTTGCGACAACCACGATTGGCTTTGGACGGGGTGTTACATATACATAAAATCATAGATATCGCTCTTAAACAATTAAACACATAACGTCTGGACCTCAGGAAAATCCTTAGGACATTCAGATCACACAATTAACATACCGTTCACCGAGTAACTGCTAGCTTGACAAATTCACGTTCAGTAATTCCTTCCCGTACGCTGTTATATATACATGCAATACCGGGTAATATTAATATAGTTATTCACTAAATATTACAGTACTGTCACTGTAGAACTAACACTTGTAATATACTGACTCGTATGTTCTTTATTTCCCCCTGTTATTTTACAGTGGCCCTAGGTAGTTCAACAGTTCGTTATTTTATGTGATATCCACATGTGATAATGAATTCCTTCCTTATAGTACTTTTCCATTTCTTTAATCATATACTCATAATTATTTCCACTTATTCTTTATATTGTACTATTTGGTAATTTTTATTATAACCACAATTATTTTATAAACTTTATATTATACTCCATAATATAGCATAATACATAGTTTTAATTCCTTTCTTTATTAATTTACAAAACCAACCATAATAATTCGGTATTTACATTTTGTACCCAACAACTTTTATAAATTACTAAATAACCACATAACCTTTATAATTTACTAAATACCCATATTAATTTTCGGAAATTGTAAAACAAATATATTAACTTTTATAAATTGCCAAATAACCTTATAACTTTTATAATTCACGAATTACCCACATTAACCTTTGTAATTATTAATTAACCCCTTTAGACTTTCGGTAATTACAACCAAATATTCTAATCTTTTTATAAATCACCAAATGACCACATATACTTTCGGTCTTAATATATATCTTTCCTTTATTTACAATTTAACCCCAAAACTTTATATAAGTTACATATTAATTTATAAACTATAGTTTCAATATTTAATTTCCTAAAATAACCAAGTGGACACTTATATTTCCGTAAATCACCAATTCACCCCCTTTTTAATTTGATTTCACATATATCTTTAATAAATTACATATTCACCCCAAAACTTTTATAAACTTAATACTTTATGTCATAAATCATTTTAACCCAAAGTTTTTGGTCAACACTTTGACCAAGACTTAATTTCATAGTTAATACTTTAATATACCCATAAAATCATATATAATTCGGTTTCACCTCCAAACTTTCCAATAATTACAAAATAGCCCCAGAACTTTATTAAATGTTATTTTAACACTTAAACACTTATTTAAATTCACCAAAATTCATAATATTAATTCCTACCTTATATTATAACATAAATATACCAAATCACCCCTTTAATTCTCGACAATTATTTTTAATACACCAAACCTTTCAAAATTTACATTTTAGCCACATAACTTATTAAACTAGCCATTTAAATACTTGTAGCTATTTTTAATACTCCCAAAATCTATAATATAAGTTAATACACTTATATATATTTCAAAAATCACCAATATACTCATATCATTCTCGGCTTTAATATATATTTACTATATGGTTTTAAAACTTGATTTAAACTTTATAATATATACATATAAATGTATATAAGCCATATAACACTTCTAAAAATTATGCTAATGACTTAGAATGATTATAAACTCAAAATAGAACATTTTATTCCTAGACAATTCGGTTTATATATATATGCATCTTAATTAATTTTTGTGACACCAATTTATACCTTAAGGTAATAATCTTACCTTATATGTTATAAATTATTTTTCTTGATATTATAACCCAATGTTTTCGGCCTTAATTTATTTAGAGGTTATATATAATTTTTATTCCAAAGTTTGAAGCTTAAATCAAGCTTAAACTTAATAAACCTTAATTATAGAAACTTACTCCTCAAATCAAGACAATTATTGTACTTGATTTCTCCTTGAATTCCAAGCTCTTCAAATGCTATCTTGATGAAGAGGATTCGGCCTCCTTGAATATGTTTAGAAGATCCATTTGTTAGACTTCTAACAAGGATTTATAAATAAGATTTGGAGTAATTTTACAAGAGTTTACCTTAGGAATTTAACAAGGTATTTTTGGTACACCTTGGGATGATTGTAGATCCAAGTTTCCTTCATGAAATAATGAAGAGAATATAGATTTAGAAGCTCTAAATTTTCGAAAATGCTTAAGGTATTTTCTTAGGATTTTTCAACATAAAAATGTACCTTAACTTGATCTTGTTGTTCCTTGCGTTGTTGTTGAATCTAGGAACCTCCTTGGAATACTTAATCTTGGCGAAAATAACAAGAGTTGCTAGGATGATTTCTTGCTTCAAGACTTAGTAGATTTAACTAGGAAATTACATAGAAATGGTGTTAGAACTTAATACACCATTAATGGAGCTTAGAAGCTCTAAGGAGTAAACTAGCAAATGAAGAAGAAAAGAGAGGAGAAGAGACTTACACATTCGGTTGAATGAAGGGCAAGGAATGAATGAAGCCTACGTATGGCTTAAAGAATGGAAATGAGAGAATTTCTCTTTTGATTAAACAATGTCAAATTTGACTAGTCTTTTCCTTTGTTTATTCCTTTGATTATTGGCTCAATAAGTGTCCTTAATTGCAGCAAGCTTTCGGATGATTGCTAAAGAATAATGGAGGCTTTGTTTGATAATTGAAAGAAGAAGACAAGAGCTAGGTAAGTAGATGTAATTCTTTAGCATTTTTCTAAGTTGTTTTGTCTTTGTTCTCCCTTGATTGCTCACGGTAATGGGACTGAATGGAGCATTTGATTTTGATGATTGAAGACAATATATCATGCCTAGGTAGGTAGGTATTCTACTTTGAATTTTAATAAGGGAAATCAACCTCCTTCCTTCTTGTTTCCAATCGGCAATAGTGTTGTATGGGGTCATATGATTCTTGTCATTTTAGACATAGGAAACTAGCTTAGGTGGGTATATGTCTTATTGACTAATTAATGAGGCAATCAACCTATCTTTTCCTCACATGGGATCGGCAGCATTAGGCTATAGCATGGCTGTTTAATTGTTTAGTTACAATGCACATGTATAAAGTAGTCTAGTTTTGTTCTTTTGTGTATTTAATTTCTATAACTTTTCCTAACTCTTTCCTTGTTGTTTCCCTGCAGGAAATCGGTAATGGAGGTCTTCTTTGACTGCAATTACTTGTTACATTATCATATAATACATGATAGGATGATTCATTATCCATAAGGCAATTTTCTAAGCCAAAACTAGTCAAAATAGACCCTAAATGGCACCCAACATGGAGGTCAAATGGGACTGATTTTTAATTTGATTTTTGTTACAATATATTGTACTAAGATCATACTAATATGTGTAACAGGTTCCAGCATTTATTTGGCACATTTATACTATGGTAAAAGATGAAAGTTTTAAGGTAAAAATGCTGATTTTTGGTACCTTTTTGATGATAAAATCGTCCCTGTTTGTGCTAGAATTTTAGCACTGGAATTAATTGATTTAGATTTTCAACTTATCCCCTTTTAATATTATCAACTCGTGGCTCCTCAAAAACTTCAAGGCAATTGCGTAAAACGCATTTTGTGACACCCGAAGGTGTGTTTTTGTGCTTTAAGGATTTTCTGGAAAATAATTAGTTGCTATGAGTTCCAAGTGTTTATTGACATTGTTTATAGTCAATAATAATATTTTAAGGTGTTACATTGAGTTATATGAGGTTATATCAACTCGTAACTCGATTTCCGGGCTACCGGGACATTCCCGAGGCAAAAAGGAGCGTTAAGAAATTCCCTCGAGCACTTTGTTTATTTTTGGAAAATTAGCTTGAGAATTCTCTTTAGAATGGTTAATATTGGTGATAGGAACTCTAAGAATGATTTATGTTGGAGTTTGTGCCACTTCGGTACCTCTCCGGGGCATTCCCGGGGGTTTATGGGGCCCTCAACGGGAACCTCCGAGCACTATGTATTTAACTGAGAATTTATCCTAAGTACTTCATCATATATGTTTAGTAAAGTGTTGTTGTGCATTTTTAATGAAGAGTAATGCTTTACTTTATTTTATAAAGTATTTCCGGGACTTTCGGGCCTTAAGGGCCCTTAAGGGAACTCCCGGGCATATTGTATTTTTACTCAGTTCTCACTGAGGACTTGTGTTTTAAAGGTCATGAAATGATCCTTGATTAACTTCATATAAGTTTTATAGCTTATATAACTTGGTTAGCTTAAGGTCGGGCTTTAACACTCGTTTTTTACCTTAAGGAGTTTAGGTGCGTTTTTAACGCCTAACTGTTTATATACTTTTCTCAGGGTTTAATAATCCCCTAGGTAATGTATATTTACCATTATTTAATTGTTTAAAGGTTAGAGGTATTTTATACAATTCGACCTCTTGTCTTGGGGCGAGGAGTGAGCCAGGTTTCCTCTATGAGCCCCTCCTTGGTGGAAATTTCAAAGACGTCGGTCATCAGTCTGTTAAATTGCCAAAGTTTTGGCGTGTTGGTTCATTTTTTCTTGTTGAGGTTGTTATGGCTTGACCGGGCTGCCATGGCAAAACGCCCGATTCTGAGATCTGAGCTTGTTGCTTCGGTTATAGTCACAATTGCCTGCACAGAGCCCAGTGTCTCGGTTTGTGTAGTGACCTTTGTTTTTTCCAACTTTTTTTGCAGGGCTCGTTCTTGTCAAAGTAGCTATGGGCCGATTTAGCCATCTCCCGGGCCAAGCGCACAACCTTTTCACCCTTTAGGTAGTTTAATTTTCAGTTCGGGTGATGAGTTCACCACAAGACTTGGGAGTTGCAATGGTAAAATACCTTATAAATTTGGCCTCTACCATGTTGTAATGGTAGGCAATGGATGCTTGTTGGCGGGAGAAGCGCTCGACTAGATCATCCATTTGTCACTGTAGGAACAGGAACTTTTTAATGGAAACCACTTGTTGACCATGGAGATATTGTCAGAGAGTATCTCTTAGTTCCAGGATGGTGTGGATTCCATACGCCATTTTTGTAGGTGTTTCCACCTTGAGGTGGTGGTGCAGAGGCCATTTAGAGATTTTTCTCGGTGGTGGGCAGAGAGGATTTGTAGTAATGGTGAGGAGATTTCCACAGGCGGCGTGAAATGTTAGAGTGCAATCTGTGTTGTAGGTTTAGATTATCTCTTTTATGTGTTGATCTATGATTATAAGGTATAATTACGATTAAATAAAGTGACACAAGGATTTACGTGATTCGAAGTTGAATGATCTAGTCCATAGGGGTTGATAGATGCTTTTAGTATGATTGGGAGAATAAAAATGTAGAGAGATAGTGGTATTCATTGTGTGAGGAATAAATGAGACATGTATTACTATTTATAGGGAAAAGACAGACAAACCGGCTCGCTGCTCATCTGCTGGTCAGGCTGATGATGCAGGCTACAACCACGTGGAGTAGAGCTGTCATCCGGGATGGGCTTGCCAGTTAAGAAGATTCCTCTCGATTTTTGCGCACGTAATCCTGTAAAGGACACAACAATATCGTGGTTTTTAATGATGTGTTAGGGAGATGTGTAAGTAATGGCGGGTTGTCTGACAAGGCTGATGGAACGGGATGTCATCACCGCGCATGCTAGGTCATGATTACTTCTATATGCTAGAGTTGAGGTTGTTGCAGCGAGGGAGCTTGCCAAAGTTATGTTGGGAAAATCTGACTGAATTTGGTCAGCTGAGATGTTATCTTGAGGCCGGTATTTGGCTCCTCACAAGGTACAAGTTTTAGGAGCAGCCGGGGTTGCTACAGCAGGGGAGCAGGCCAGAGTTCTGTTGATTATCTCTTGAATGCTCGTATCAGTGTAACTTCAATGTCATAATAATCAAGAAGAAATGAATTAGGCAATGATTTACGTGGTTTAGTCCTAAATGACCTACTTTTCTTGAGGTATCATAGAGGTTTTTACTATACAAATAAAGAGAGGATACAACTATAGTAGACAAAATACGTGAGTTTGAGCGTATCTTAAAATGGTAAATATTGATGGCTATTTATATACAAATAGACGACTGGTATCCGGCTCGCTGGATAGTCGTTGGTGTTGAATAAATTACTAACATAAGCAGTAAAACCTAGCTACAATGGGCAAGTGCACCTGATTCGTTGCAATATAACAAGTGTCGTATCCACAAGAAAATTGGTTTCTAAATCTCGAGCTTTGGTATCTTAGTAAAGTGCGATTAAAAACTGTAATGGGGTTTAGCCGGAGGCAAGCTTAGTTGTTTGTAAACAAGGAAAACAATAAAAACAATAAATAAGTAGTTGATTGGAATGGATGGAAAAGTACCTTAGGATAGTGGGGGATCACCTAAATCACCTAATTATACTCACAACCATAACTCATTCTCACATTGTATATCAGAGCTAAAATCAAGAATCCCCAAATCATGGAACAATCAATTCTTACCTAATTAATCAAACCTCTTAATTAAAGAAGGTCAAAGTCACTAGGTAGTAGTAAACACAAGCTCTTAAATAATAGCCCTAACATTTTACCCTAAATTCAAGAGTGCAAAAGTTAGGTTATATCTCCTTGGTCAAGTCCCAAACTCAAAGTCAAATGTCGAAGGGAACCACCATAAATGCCATACTTGATCAAATTAAAGCATTAATTGAATATTGAAGGAGATAAAATAAGAGTATTCAATGAGTTAGGTCTAGAGCATCCAATGAGCCATGTTAGGGTCAAACCCCATCCTAGGATACAAGATGAGACTACTCAACCATTAAAAGAGAAAGAGAAGAGAAAGGATGGATTCAGCCATTGAAGGAGCTCTAGAGCTTCGATGAAGGTGGATTCTTCAAGTCCTTCTTCCTCCTTTTCTTCTCTTCTTTTCTCCCTTGGTTTCGCCTCTCTCTCTCCCCTCTTTTAGGTTGTAATCGTGTGTTTTGGATGATAGGAAGAGATGCCCCAAAAATCAGCTTTTCAAGACTCAAATCTGGGCATAATTTCCATCCGACCGAGGTCGACCCTCTGAAGAAGAAGACACATGCTCATTTTATGTTTGACCAACCCACCTAGGGTCGGTCGCCCTGGGTTGGCCGATTCCAGTAGCGTATAGATGAGTTGGACCGACCCACTTGGGTCGGTCTGCCTGGGTCGGTCGGCTCCTGTGAGCTTCTCTTTGCACCGCAATCATCCCGATGTGTCCCGTTGGCTTGAAATCCTTCCTAAAGTGTTTGATCATTGATGCAACCTCTTATTAAGCTTTCCAAATGTACTCAAATAAGTATTTTCCTATTCGTATGTCCAAACGTAAAAGTCCACTAATAATCACAAAAGTACTCCATAAAGTGGTGAAATAGGTTATGCACCAAGTAAAATAAAGGTGAACAAAGGCCTTAAAATAACTTTATTTCACCACTTATCAGTTGGCCGGTCAAATGACGAAGGCTAAGCACAAGTGACCTAATAGGGCTGACATCATCCAGGGTTTTCCACCAATAAGAAACTTCATTCTCAGTGATTTTGCACATCAATCTTGAAGACACATTAGTCTCGGGGCATTTAATGATGTTTCAAGTGTGATGTGTGGATGATGGGATTGGCCACTTGTGTCGTGTGTGTCAAGTAATGATCACCATGTACGTGACCAGGGTTGTCACTCGAGGAACTGACTTTAGAGATAGTCGGGAGACGGGGTGAGATAACGGGTGGGTGAGATAACCGGGGGGGGTGACCTCGCACTTGTCTTATAGAATCCCTTCTTTAGTGGCTGGTCAGTTATTTCTTAGGGGTTGGATTGTTGATCCTTGGTCGGGGTACATGTTAAGAGTCATATAAACGTGACCATTCTTGATAAGCGTAATTAACACATGGTTTAAATATACCATGTCAACATATAGTTAGTTAGATCTTTGGTCCTAAATTTGTTGGATTATTTAATAATTTATGGTTGTTTATTGTTTTGTAGATTAAGTTCACTTCATACATTATTATATATTATTTGTATAACTTCTATTTTTTTCTCTTTACTTTACTTATTCTTATAACTTCACTCTATATAATTAAGCTTTAAGATTTAATAACCAAGATTTTATTTAGAGTACATATTGGTAATATTTTAATTAAGTCAACACATTACAAAAATTATATCACTAATAACTTGCTTATAACTCTTATGATTATGATCGCTTCAAATGGTTTACTAAAAAACAATTTCTAAAGTAGAGAAGATCGAGAAAATAGTAAGAAAAATAATATATAATCATAACATGTATTTATTGGAATTAGGTAATTTTTCTTTTATATTTTTTGAAAAAAAAGTTAGATATTACTACTTTTTTTAAATAATCAACCATCTTATCAATAATGGATACAAGAAAGTATAAGTACATACTTTAAAGGTTTATACCAACCTCATTCCTATAGTCAGTTGGAAATGAGGATAATGGTAAGACCAACAACCTATACCTGAATTACATCTACAAGCAAGGATGCAATTCACATCGACCAAAGCAACATTGAGGTACTCCAGCTCATTAACCCACATTAAGACCAACCAAAACATCATCATCATAGGAAACCTTTAAACCTAAACATGCTTTCAAAGAATTCTTATTGGCTGCCTTAAAGCATAATATAATAGGTGATAAACTAGCAAACCTGTAGAGTTCAAATAGCACAAACATAGATAACTCATAATAGATATTGTCTACCATTAACCTAACCAAACAACCTTTCAACAGTGGCGTAGAATGTGACCAAAACATGCATTCGGCTGCACAAGGCCTACACCATTCATTGCGAACGTTAACCCCTCATTTTTCTTGGCAACCCCCTAGGATCAGAAGTTGTTGATTCAATAGAGGATTTTTCCCATAGTCTGATCAGGCTCCCTTTGATGAACCAAATCCACCACCCGACGAGGCTCCTTACACTGAGTTGTTTTATCTTTCTTGACATTGGGACCAGACTTGTAGCAGAACCATACTTCCTTAAGTGTCCCCTAATTGATAATTGGATCAAAGCTTCTCTTTTTCCCACCCGTAGCAGCTGGGTGCTCTTCGATCTTCATAAGAATTGGGATGTCTTGCAACTCTTCTTCATCAGCATCTATAGCCACCTCAGGGTCGGAAGCTACAGTAGTAACCTGTTGTGAGGAACCAGCCAACACCTATTCTGGCTTGTTCATGACATTCATGGTCGTGACTCCTAATGAAAGGTACTGCTCCAGTTGTGGATTCTTCCATGCAACTTCACAAATGTACATCCATACCTTATTATTGTGTCTCCATTTAACGCCCTCTGCTGAAAACGCACTCCTAAAGCTCACAACCAAGGCCCATTACACCCGCCACCGGTTCCGTTTGGTTGGAGCATTCCTTAGTTGCATGTAGAAATAAACTACACCGGAAACACATAGCCGACATGCTTTCATAGGTAACTCGTAACACTAGATCAACACCATCAAGTGAGATGGTGACACACCTTAGTACAACCTTATATATAGATATCCAACAGAACATTTGTATGCATGTATTCACCACCAATCCTACCATCATTTTCACTTACCTAATCATCGTGAGAAGTCCTTGTGCTGTAAAGGAAAATGACCATCATGAACTCTTACCCATATAGGAATCGAGTGAAGCTCATGGACTTTTGGAGCTTTCTTCCTATCAATTTGTTGGAACACCAAAAGAGAGCCATCGAAGGACCAGCCTTCATTACTGCATGAACCATATCTACCTTCTCGAACTCAAACAAGAATAGACTTTTACCAACTATTCGAATGCTGAATTCACCATCCAGCGGTCAAATTCTACCTAGAGTATTCTTCATTGCCCTAATATCAGTACTTTTGAGGAAGAAAGTTTGCAAAGCAGGCAGCGGTCGAAAGGGAGGGTTAGACCATCAGCTTCATCATGCATGATAGTAGATCCTCTCTCCTCCTTCGTAAGAGAAGTTCCGCACATTGAGAGGCTAGCCCATCTACCGAAATATGCACAGTTGGATCACCCATTTTGTTACAAAGCGTAGAGGGAGTGAGGAAAGAAGGAAGATCAAGAGGAACAACCCTAAACCAAAGGGACAGGAAATGAGAAAAGGAAGACAAAAAGGGTTAGAAACCTAGCCTCATTCCCAAATGCAAACCCAAAAAATTGTAGTACCCATTCCCGAGACAAACACACTTCGGTAAAAACACTACAAAGATTTTAGGGTGCGTTCACTTCGGGGTAATCAGCAAAGGGAAACGGAATCATTCCCTTTGTGGTTGTTTGTTTTGTATTTTGATTGATTTCGTTTCCCCCACTTCCAGTTTAGAAAACCCCAAATTCCCTTCTTACCCATTCCCCCTAAAATCATGGGGAATAGTATTCCCTTTCCTTCCTTTTCCATCATTCTCTCCCACCACGTAACTCATCATCGTTGTTTCAAACAATGTTTAATTTAAGTAAATATTTTAAGAACTAAAAATTATGAGTAACATATACTTAAATAAAAATTTAAAGTAAACAATTTATGTATGAGCAAATATGTTAGATGTTTTATCTTAAATAAAATATTTACTATGATTCATTTAGTTATTTTTGTTATATACTAAATATTTCTATTTAATATAAATATATATATATATATATATATATATATATATTAAATACTACATATAATAATATTCAAAACAAAATTTTTAAAATTTTAGATTTAAAAGTTATACCATAAAACTTTTGAAAAACTTACTAATATGAAATAAATGACTATATTATAAGTACTAAAATCTAAGTATAGTCGTTATTAATTATTTTATTATCATAAATAGTTCACTTTAATAAAAAAAAGTTATTATTTTATTTTATTTTAATAACCATATATTATTAAAAATATTAATAAGTAAACTAAATATTATTTAATTAAATATGAACTAAATTATTTTAGCTAATACCAAAAGATATTGAGAAATATAAAACAAGATATTAACATATAAACTTATTCTTAAAATATTAAACATTATCTAATGTATGTATTAGATAAATATCTATAATATATTGCAAATATTTTTGAATATGACATAATTTTGATATTATTAATAATTTTTATTTTGATTTAAGTGTTTATATTTTTACTGAATATATAATTAAGATTATTTGTATTTTATATTTTGTTTAACTATCAATATGTTTATGAAATTAATGAACATGATTGATCATTTTGAGATTTGGAAACAATAATTATTACATTATGTTAATATTGAATAAAATAAGTATAACTTTTTTTTGAAGAAAATGGTCTCATATTCAAAACCAAACAACAACAAAGGGAATGATGCATAATTCTATTCCGTTTCTTAGTTAAAACCAAACAGTTTTTTTAATCAAAGGGAGTCCTTTTTCCTTTCCTTTCCATTCTCTTTCATGATTCCATTCCGTTTCTTTAGCGTGAAGTGAACACACCCTGAGAAAATGAAACTCAACAAAACCCGAGACAAAACGTGTGGAAGAAGATGAGACTAACTTAGGGATCCTTCAACCGAAGGAAGAAAGTTGTTTATAAGCTGGCGAATATAGCAAATCATATTTGTAAATGAAAACCCAAATTCTTAGCTACATCCTACTGTAACTATCTATAGCTACATCTAGGGAGAATTTTGTAATTTAGCTAAGTTAGAAATGACAAACATTCAAACGGAGGGAGTGAGCACGCGCGCTGGATTTGTTTTTCATTTTGTATTTTTTCTTTTTTTTAAAAAAAAAATTATTCTTTTTCTTTCTTTATTATAAATACTTTAAATTGTTGTAACTTTTAATATATAAGTCCAAAATGAAAAACAATTATATCATGTACATTAAAAACATATAGATAGTCATATAAACTTGTATGAATCATTAAATATGTACATCCTTATATTAAAATCTATACATATAAGGAAGAACACTTGTACAGACGGTCATACAAACATGTACAGATGTTCATTAAAACATATACATTCTCATAATTGAACATGTACATTCTCACATTTGAACATATACAACGTCACATTAAAACATGCACTTTCTCACATTAAAATATGTACATTCTCACATTAAAGTATATAACAGCTTCCAAATAGATTACCCTACCCCACACACCCTAAACCTACCATAAGAAAGCTAAAAACGTCGAATTCACCACTTATTACTTAATGAATCATAATATCAATTTTATTGAATCTTAATATAAAATTAATGAATCATATTATCATTTTAGTGTATGTATATGAAAAAATAATTTTTTTAAAAAAGTTGTCAAAACATCCATGTATGGTCTTGTTTTGAAGAGCTCAAATTTAGGTGAACAATTATATAATTTTTTTTCATTTTGGACTTATATATTAAAAGTTATATTAATTTAAAGTTTTTGTTATAAATAAATAATAAAAAACAGAACAAAACCGACACTCCACGTGTTAAAAAAAACGAACGAGCTACAGGGATGTAGCTACAGTTGGCTACATCCGGTAATAGCCAAGTATTCGCGTTATTGCTATTTAAAAACAAGTACATGAACAAAAGAAATAAAATAAAGGGAAAATTCACAAGATACCACTAAAAAGTTTGTTAATTCACAAAAGACCACGGTTTTTAAAAAAGTTTTCCAGATACCACAAAAAATAAATTTAATTCACCAGATACCACAAATTATGAACCCAAAACATTTTAAGACCAAAATACCCCTACTTTTAATAAAAATAGTTCATAGGATACCACATAAATATTATTAATTCACAAAATACCACAAAAGTTAATAAAATATATATTAAGAACAGTAAAAAATAATAAAAATTTAAGTTTATCATTTTATTTGATAAAATTTTATAAAATAAAAAAACCACACAATTAATTAATTTTTTTAAAAAAAATGTATATATCATTTAAAAGCTTAAAAACTAAATTAAAAATAAAAAAACAAATTAAGGGAATGATAACTCAAATTTTTTATAATACTTTTACTCAAAGTATTTTTAGTAATGTGAAATAGTATTATAGAAAATTAAATATATATATAAAGTAAATTACAAAAAATTAAACAACCATTATATTACTACTTTTGTCTATTTTTATTCAAGTTTGTGACTTCTCTAATATATTATACTTTTTATAATTGTTTAGAGATTCTTTTTTTTATATATGTGGTATTTATATTTTTTCAATTATAAGAGAAAGTTAATTTTGCTACTTACTATTTAAAAATATGTTTAATAATTTTTGTTTTGAATTAAACTATATAAAATGATATTATAAAAAATGTTAGACTATTATACTCATAACTATTTTTTTATATTTTTGTCAAATCATTTATCTTGTATATAGTATATAATATTTTTTTATAAGATTAGTTTTATTATACCACTATTTTACATTACTAAAAATACTTTGAGTAAAAGTATTATAAAAAATTTGAGTTATCATTCCCTTAATTTGTTTTTTATTTTAAATTTAGTTTTTTAACGTTTAAATGATATATACATATTATTTTTTTATATTTTTCAAAAAATTTAATTAATTGTGTGGTTTTTTATTTTATAAAATTTTATCAAATAGAATGATAAACTTAAATTTTTAATATTTTTTAGTGTTCTTAATATATATTTCATTAATTTATGTGGTATTTTATGAATTAATAATATTTATGTGGTATCGTGTGAACTATGTTTATTACCAAGTAGGGGTATTTTGGTTTTAAAATATTTTGGGTTCATAATTTGTGGTATCTTGTGAATTAAATTTAGTTTTTTGGTATCACTTTTTTAAAAACTGTGATCTTTTGTGAATTAACATACTTTTTAGTGGTATCTTTGTGAATTTTCCCTAAAATAAAAGAAAGTTACGACCAGATCGTCCATGTCTGGGACGTGAAAATAGTGTCCGTCACCATGTGCTCGCCATTCGTCATCACACACTTCAACTTCCGGTTTCATTCCATTGCGACATTGCCCCCATCAAGCAATTTTCTTGGGAGAACGCCGATCATTTTAATAATGATATAAAAAATTTGTCCAAACATGTGTTTGCTTGGTTTTCTCTGCCCACAGTCACATGTAAATAAAAACATAATACAATAAAAAATAAACCAAGAAAATCATTAGCAAAGTCTCCTCCTTTAATGCATTAAAAATGCATCAAGTAATTGTAATTAACAATAACTAAGCAGTAAGCAATAATATTCAGTCATATTGTCTTCTGCTTGTCACGTTCATAGATGCAATCACACAGATTAATCTATTCCACGCAGATCCATCGTGCAGAACGGTCATTTCCCTTCACTTTCTCTACAAAATAGCTAACTCGTTGACCTCAATCCTATTATATAACTTCTCATCATCTTCGTCTTCCCACAAAACCAATACCAACACCATGTCTTACTACGCCAGAGGCCACAGCATCGTCGACGAAAACGACAACGAATTCGATGAGTACGATCCCACGCCCTTCAATGGCGGCTACGACATATCCATCACTTACGGCCACTCTCTTCCACCATCAGAGGAGATATGCTACCCACCTTCTACTAGCTCATCATCTTACGGCGCTCCTGATCAAGTAGAAGAACAACAAGTTGACTATAATCGCCCATCCTACTCCTCAGATGCTGAGCCTTTAGCTTACAGGGAAGAGGCGTCGGTCAACGAATACAAAAGCTATCATCGTCAACCCCAGCATCACCCATATCCTCCTCCTCCAGCTCCTTATGGTGAGCCAGGTTATGGACCTCCTGGTGGTGGACCTCCTGGTTATGGGTTTATGCCCCCGCCTGGCCCGCCTCCTTCTTATGGTGGTCCGCCTCCTCCGTATCCTCCAGGAGGTTATGATGGTGGTGAACATGGTTATGGTGGGCCGAGATATGGAGGTCCTGGATATGGTGGGCCTCCTGGCCCATATCGTGGATCTGGCTACGGTGGTGAGCCGGGTTCGGAGTATAGATCTGATCGTGATCAGCCTGGATACGGTGAGGAGAGGCGCTATGGTCGAAAGCAACATGTAAGCATCTCTGTTCTCACTCTGCCGTGAGTTGATTTATTGTTTTTGATTTTACTGTTTTTCTATTCATGTGAATGCACTGTTGCTGTTAGTCATGGACTCCGTCTTATTGTGACTGATCAAGTTTTTTCTTTAATAATTCATAATATACCCTATGATTTTCGTAATTCAACTTTAAACATGTTTAAATGTTGTCCAAAATGGATGAAACTTTACATGGACGATGCTAAAGTGTTATATTTTGGTCCAATATCAAATTTGAAACTTTTTAAGCTCACATGTGACCTGTGGGACCCAATGAATATGTGACTGTTCATTGGGTCCCACAGATCACATGTGAGCTTAAAAAACTACAAATTTATAATATTGGACCAAAATATAACACTTTAGCATTGTCCATGTAAAGTTTCATCAATTTTGGACAACATTTAATCATGTTTAAAGTTGAATTACTAAAATCACAGGGGTATATTGTGAATTATGAAAGAAAACAGGGGTATCTCATGAATTTTCCCTAAACGTAAATAAGTGTAGGCAGATTCGACGAAGCGAACTGTCCGCCTTCAATAGGGTATGGGCTTATCTATTTGGCAATTCTGACTGAACCGTTTTACTGACTAGGTTATCTTTTGATTATATTAATTTTAATTAGTTGTAACTTTTAAAATATAAGTTCAAAATGAAAAAAAAATTATATCATTGTTCATCTAAATTCAAGCTCTTCAAAACAAGACCAATCATGAATATTTTTTGACAACTTTCAAAAAAAATTATTTTTACATGTATACCATGATACACTAAAATCATATATGATTCATTAGTTTTGATATTATGATTCATTAAAATTGATAGTATGATTCATTAACTAATAAGCGGTGAATTGTATAACCAACTCCAGAATCGATAAAAATCATTATTGTTTTACAGTGTATTATTATTATTGTTGTATGATGTATTTTAAACCTTATATGATGAATCATATATTTTTTTTACATATCAAATATTTTTTTGTGTTGTATCATTGTTTAAAATTTTGATTTTTATATGTTACTGATGATATACTAAAATGATGTTATGATTCATTAAATTTGATATTATGATTCATTGAAATTAGTATTATGATTCATTAACTAATAAGTGGTGAATTAGATATCAAATTTCTGAACAAATATTGAATCATTATTGTTTTGTGGTATATTATTAATGTTATATGATGTATTTTAAACTGTATGTGGTGAATCATAAGTGTCGTTGATATACGTTGATATGTACATATAACTAACATAAATTTTTAAACTTGTCAAAATATACCCATGATTGGTCTTGTTTTAAAGAGTTTGAATTTAGATGAACAATGGTGTAAACATTTTTAATTTTAGACTTATAATTTAAAAGTTACAATTATTTAAAATTAATACAAATATTACTCTTATATATATACCCCACATAAATAATCCGGTCAGCAGCTAACTGGGCCGAGGGCTGCACAATCGACGGACTGATAAGTGTAATAATCCATACAAAAAAAAAAAGGATATAGCTTAGCCTAGGTGTTTTTTTGGGAATACATATCTTCTTATTTCACCAACGATCCTGCCATTCTTGGTTTAAAAAAAAACGATCCAGCCATATTCTTCAACTAGGGCCATTGCCTGCATTGATTATATCTAAATGATTACGAAGATATCTCTCTTATTAGAGTTTATTTTGAACATTTGTTGTGAGTGACAGTAAGAAGTTATGCTACAACTTGACCTTTAGCAATAAGCTAGACCAACCGACCGTAAACTAATGCTTCCCTAATTCTAAATAAAATCCACTACTTATTAGGGTTCACAATTTTGTATCCGAGACTTGTTTTAAAAAAGAAGTTTTTATTCGATTGAAAACCCAAGACTGCAAAAATAAAATGGCTAAAAACATTTAACTTTTTTCATAAAAAAAAACATTTAACTTTCGGTAACAACTTACATTAAAAAGGAATTTCAATCATTTTGGATTAAGCTATATACAATTTCATTTACTTTTGAATTTTCGAAATCATATTGACGTGATTCGAACCTTGAATAAGTTTTTAGCATATTAAATCAATAATTTTAAATTTGAATTTCTAAATTATTTTTGGATCTAACTTATACAATTTTCGTAAGATTTAACCCAACTTATTTAATTTTTTAACAAGGTTCGAATCTCTAACCTTTTAATGTCTATAATATTAAAACATACAATTAATTAAATTAAACAAACTAGATTCAACCCAACTTTGACTCGCAATACACATGGACTGATGAACACTTTCTTACTCCTTTAATTTTTTGGGATGATCAACCATTTTAATTTCAAGTTGGAACTGACGTCACTCATTTTTTCTGGTTTGCATACTCCTAATTTGGAATTAAACAAAGAAATGAAATTCCCATTCCGTGTTATTGAAATATAAAATAAAATTCATGTCGACTAATAGGAAGATCAATAATTACTTCCACCGACCATTATACGACGCCGTTTCCAAGAAACTACGCGATCCGATCCATATAAGCCTATCTCATACCCCCGCTCTAATCCCACCTACATCTTCGGACATAGATCCACGCATCTCTCCGATCCGATCTCTGTAGTACCATTCCCCAAATCAACCAATCTACCAACCATGTCGTACTACCCGCGACACCAGACCGCTGAGGAAGTGGAAGAGGAAGACGACGACTTCTCCGAGTTGGATCCGACTCCTTTCGGCGGAGGCTACGATATCCACTCAACTTACGGCCGTCCACTTCCTCCCTCCGAGGAGATCTGCTACCCTCCCAGCACTTCCTACGGCGCTGGGGATGAGGCCGAAGTAGACTACGATCAGCCCAGCTACAACTACCCCGAGCCTTCCGCTTACGCTGAAGAAGCTCTTGAAAATGAGTACAAGAGCTATGCCCATTTCAAGCCCCGTCCCGGCCCTCCTCCTCCTGGTTCATTTGATGCCCCGCCGCATGAAGTAGGCGGTGGTGGTGGGTATGGAGAAGAAGGTGGATTTGGTGGGCCTGGATATGGGCGCCCGGAGCCAGGATACGGGCGTCCGAGTGAGTATGAACAGCCTCCTCCACCCCCCAGACAGGAGTATGGATCTGGGTATGGGCGTCCAAGTGAGTATGAACAGCCTCCTCCACCCCCCAGACAGGAGTATGGATCTGGGTATGGTCGTCCTAGTGAATATGAACAGCCGCCGCCGCCACCCAGACAAGAGTATGGATCCGGATACGATCGTCCGAGTGAGTATGACCAGCCGCCGCCCCCGCCGCGTCAGGAGTATGGATCAGAGTATGAGCAGCCACCACCCATCTTTGGATCTGAGCATGGGCGTCGGAGCGAGTATGATGCTCCTCCGATATCGGAGTATGGGAGAAGGACTGAGTTTGAGCAACCACCCAGCTCCGAGTACGGATCTGCTGGGTATGAGAGGAGAACTGAAAGTGGTGGCGAGTATGGTGGTAGGCCGGCAAGGTTTGAGAACCCGGAGACTGAAGGGTATGGTGGTGAGTCGGGATACAGGAGCAACTACCGTGGTGGTGAGGATGAGCGTCCTCGCTACGGTGAAGAGGGTAGCTATGGTCGCAAGAAATATGTGAGATAACTCGATTTTTAATTACCCTAATTTTCTTTGTCCACTTAAGTCTGATCAATCAGTCGGCTTGATTCTTAGCATCGTATATGAATTTTAGTGTCACCGGATCTGTTTGAATGAGGTATCTGTTCGCGGATTGATTATGTGTGTGCTTAAACTGGGAATTAATGGTGTTAGATCTTATAGTAGCTCTGTTCCTCCATGAATCGTGGAATTCCATTGCCGAGATCTTTGGTGAAACCTGCTGATGAAGTGCGTTGCCTATCAAATAGTAATGATCTTAATTTGTTTGATGAGATCTTATTCTTGAGTTTCTCCATCATCCGAGGATAATGACCCTCCTTTCCCAATTTGTTATTTTCACTCTAAATCTTTCCATTTCTGTTTTGCTTGTTCGATTATTTGTGATTCCATGGATTGTGTATGCATTAGTTCACTAATCCTTTCTCACCTAGATATATGAATTTAAGTACAACTCCTTTGCTTGCATCCCAGTTGCTATTACTAACCTTCCTTGTTGAAACTTTGGCAGGGTGAAGGAGATGAGGACTCTGATGATGACTCTGATGAGGAGAAGAAGCAGCGTCGCCACCACCACCACCGTCGCAGTGAATATGATGATTAGATTCAATAATCATATGCTGCTGTTGACGGGGAGGGAGCGAGCGCTTACTTCCCCTTGCTGCTGAATTGTGTCTCCGCCAATTTAATACTACCTTACCTGTTACTAAAATAAGGGTTGGAGAATCTGTTTCCGTTTGGTGTCATCAAGAGTGCGAGTTTATGTGTTTGTGTGTATGCCCAGGCTGGTCGTCTGCACTGTACTGTATTCTCTGCTTTGATTTGGTTGTTGTATTGTTCAGTGTAAGCCCCTCGTAAAATATATATTCTATTTGAGGGGAAAGGAACATTTACATGTATGATCATCCTTTGCTGTGTTGTTGTGTCATCTCTATCTTTCTCTCCATCGATTTCTCTGTCGTATCTTTGATGCCGTTGTTTACCCAGAATCAAACGAAGTGGTTTAGACAAAGGTTCTGGATCCTACAATAATATGCTTGAATGTGATGGAAATGATATCATATACAGTCATACTCCAACTTCAAAGTTAACCGTCAGAGGTAGCTGCTAAGCCAACAATAACAGAAAGCAGGCGAGTAGACAATTAGGGCATGGAAAGATGGGTACTGAAACAAAAATTGTTGGCTTGTTGCTCATGTCAAAAGAAATTTGAGAAGTAGAGAAATGATCAATTATAGCAACATAGCAAGTACAATAGTAGATGCAAGGAATTAAAGATCACTAAGCTATCGGATCTGGTCACGTTCTTTGACAATGCAACAATGGCGTGAGCTGAAATGTAAGCTTCATAATAGACGGTTGGAATCATGCGTCAACCGTGGGGTTTGTCATGATATATCCAAGAACATGGTACATGGACTCGGCAATGAAGAACTGGATGAATGTGGGATTTGTGGAGATCCAATTGCCAGTGACCATCCCACTTATTGTTGTGCGTCATGCCCATTAGCTTTGCACAAAACCTGGGCAGAATTGAAATGGGAGACCAACAAGTTATTCAAACCAAAAGAATCAAAAACCTTACTGCACGTAGCAATCATAAATTGTGGCCTACGGTTATTAATCACCCATTCCACCAACATTTCCTTCAGATCTCTTTTAATTGTAAGAACAGTCCATGTGCAGCATCTAGAAGTATTATGCATAATACCTTAACTTACAGTTGTAAGCTTTGTAGCTTGGAATATTCATATATGTGTGTGGATCTTCCATTTGAATTGCAAAGTAATCACATTGGATATAAACACACTATGAAGCTCAAGCCATGTTCAACCGATGAGGACTATATCTATCATATGTGCTGGAAAGAAAGAGATCCTCAACTCTGGTGTTATTATTGTGAAGACTATGATTATGCGGCTCATATACCTTGTATTTTGGGGTCTTTGCAATCACACCATCAATATATGGTTGATGTTGACTATGATTTGACAAGTTGTATGCCAGTATTTCAGGAACCATAGAGGGTGAGAGCAGAGTGAAATCTTCAAAAGGATGGAGTTAACCCCTCCCCTTCCATGGATCGCATGAATGATCCTCCTACATTATTTTATTTTTTATCTAGTTTAAACAAAGATCCAATCCAACTAGCTTTATTAGCTGATAAAAACCCATGAAGTGGATTTGTTTTGTGACAGATACTTGGCCGGCTTGTACGTACTAGTTGATGGATATGTATTTTTTAAAACACTTTGCGTTTTTTGTCTGTAGTGCAAATTATGTGCTACGAATTAATGATCATACATACTCCTATCTGGATAACCTTTCTTTGTTTTGAGATATCAGAACATCATGATAAAGAAAACCTGTATCAGCTCAGTATGGACCCCACAACTCTTCCAACCTCACTCATAACGCCAACGTCGTAAAATGTAACAACTGTCGGCAGCATTGATAGACAGGCTTTATAACCACCATACACGGGAGGACGGGGCCTAACAGATCCATTTCCTTACATTTATGAAATTACGATTGAGACATATCATCAACAATGATCACGATGTCTTTACTACAATGGCAAATAATAAGAGACCCATTACATACCCACCCACTACCGTTCCAGAACAACATATTAGAGAAACTGAGATGTGAAATCACGTCAGCAATGAGGATAACGAAGATGATAAAAATACGGAGAGCCAGAGCACCGCTGAATAATTCTACCAAATGTTTAGCCCAGTACTCATCCGGATATTAGGTTCAATGAAGCATTATATCGCTTCAAGAGCTTGGAGGACATCGGCCTTCAGATCTTCAAAATCTTCAAGCCCGAAACTGAACCTAACCAAGGTATCCTTGATCCCGTACTTGAGCCTTTCCTCTTGGGTCAGATCCCTGTTGCGACACAGAACAAGGACTTGATCAGGATTTTTCTTTTACCAATTCGGTACCCAGTAAATGTGACCTAGAATAGCTTTAAAATGAACTTTTTTAAGAAGGACCATGACAAAGACTTTCTGCACGGAAATTATAATGTGAAGACTTCAACTAAACATGTGCCGCTCATTAGTGTTCACTCAAGATAAAAGGCAAAAGCCTAAACTGGTGTTCAATTAACAATATAACTTAAACGATGCCTCGTTTATGAGTAGAGCGTGATTATAAGTAGGTGGGAGACGAGCACAACCTGAACCCATGTATGCAAGGAGAAAGAAGGCAAGATATTTACCAGTAAGACATCAGTGCAGGCTGGTCCACAATGCTCTCGCAGCCTCCAAATGATGGAGCAATGTAGGGGATATTTAAAGAATCAATGAACTTCTTAGTGGCTTCAAAATCACCATCAATCTGGATCAGAGGAAAATATTCAAAAAAAAAGAGAAGAGAGAGAGAGAGAGAAGAGAATTCAGAGCCACTAAAAACAAATCAACAAGTGGAAGATTTCAAATATTTGTAAAGTTTGAAAAGGAAAATGCTGCCAATCACACCTCAAAGCTAACAACACCACCGAAACCTTTCATTTGCTGCTTAGCAAGCTCATGTTCAGGGTGACTAGGCAAGCCAGGGTAGTAAACATGAGACACCTGAAAATAACCCAGTTGAAATCTTTAGTTAATACAGATATGAATCTAGCGCCAGATAGATCAGATTGGAAGCAAAATCAATAAAACCAACAAAGATCAAGCCAGACAACACATCAGGAATTATAATATAAGACAAAACATCAGCAAAATGAATCTAGCAATGATGAAGAACTCTAAGCCAACTGAGGGGACAATCGCAGATATGCTAGCCTTGCTTGCATATGCCATAAGAACCAAAGACGTTGATATCATACTTTATTACATTGTGAACACATTTAAGCATAACACCAAGAATATACATATGGGTGACATGAATATAAACTCTAAATACCTTGGGATGAACCTCTAAGAGTTCTGCCATTTTCATCGCAGTTTTGTTCTGCTGTGACATACGAACAGACAATGTCTTCATGCCACGAATGAATAGATAGGCGGCATTCTGGCATGTGAGACAAGGGAGAGATCAGAGAATCTTAAATCAGACAAATAGTCAGAACATTTAACAGCAACTCAGTGCACTCAGCAGATTTTTGTCACTGTCTTTGGGTAAAAGAAAAGATTAAGACTCTCGATTATCACACGCTGCAATCACCAAAGGTCTTCTTATAGATCAGGAGAATAGCACTCACCGGGTTAAGGGTGCCACCAATGACATGATGCAGTGTGCGTATTTGAGTAATCACCTTTCGAGATCCACTTATGCAACCACCTATGACCTGAAAACAGAAGCAAACAGAATTAATGGAGTGGAATGTGCAATGGATCTGATCCATCTTTATTTGGAAGCCAATACATACATCATTGTGCCCTCCGAAAAACTTTGTGAGAGAGTGCAGAACAAGATCAGCACCCAAAGGAATGGCCTTCTGATTGAAGGGTGTGGCAAATGTTCCATCCACACAGAGTAATGCTCCCTTCTTACGACACAGCTCTGAAACTAATTTAATATCAACACATCTAAGGAAAGGATTGGTGGGAGACTCCGTGAAGAAAAGGGTCACCTGTTGAAAAGTTCACAATGAGTGGTACTGGGTAAAGAACTACTGTATGAGAGTAGACAGATACAAAAAACATTACTGACATTGCCCTCATCCAGTGCCGCTTTGAGGCCATCAACATCCGCAGGGTCAATGACAGTGGTCTGCACGGCAAAAAAAAAATACATGTAAGATACACAAGCACCAAAATAAAAAGTAAAAATGACATAATATCAAAAGCATGTTAGGAAATAATTGTGCTGACATAAAACAAGTGGAAACATATATATACATAGATAAATCAAACAGAAGAACCCAACAAGAACACATTGGTTGACCAATTCCAATAGCTAAACTCTAAACCCCAAGCACAATACATGATAACATAGGGAAAATGTTTTTCAGTACATACATATATATTAACATCAAACAACTTATTGCAATTCTCCATAACAAATTCAGCAGCAGCAAAACCTTGGAGAAGAATCTCAAACACACAACAGCTCAACCCATCAACTATATCACATGATACAACTCTAATTTTGAAGTAGAAAAAGCTTTTATTAATTGTTCTCTAGTAAGGAAGATACCTTGATGCCCAATTTGGGTAGAAAAGTTTCAATGAATATTCTGGTCTTGCGGTAGCAATCAGTTGTAGTTACAAGATGGCCACCAGCAGGAATCAAAGCCAAGAACATCACAGTGCTTGCACACATTCCAGATGCCATTACCACAGTAGATTCAGCAACTTCAAGAGCACTATTCAAATCCAAACCCGACATGTATTGAGTGAGTGAGTAACCATGCAGCACCAAGGCCACGAACCAGAAGTAAAGCAGTGATGACAAACCTAATTTTCTCCTCCAGAACTTCTGATGTAGGATTCCCATATCGACCATATTCAAAACTTGTTTGGCGCCCCTCCTACAGGAAAGTATGGAGTGTAACGTCAATGCAAGGCGGAGATAAAATATAAGCAAACAAACAGTCTAACATGAATCAACCAATAAAGAGAATTAAATCAGAGAAGCATTATAAGCATGCAGCTAGATAATTCCATAAACAAGATGCAAGTGATCTCCTTCCATTGTTGTGAGGGCATAGGAGCACCCAGGTGAGCGCATCACCTTTTGCTCAAAAACAAGATGCAGGTAATTGTTTTCTTTTTTCACAAGCAAGATCTGCTAACTAGATAAACCCGCAGGAAGATATATAAGTCACTCACTGTGCCACTCCTAACTAGAATCAAGGAAATGACAAATCATCAAGCTAAGTAAACGGATTGAAGGCTACTGCACCTTGAAGTCTTGGAGATCATCAGATTTCTTGAAAAAGTATGCCGAAGTGTTAACCACTGGAGTAGTTATCGCATCAGTGACAATTCCACGGCCTAATCTTTCACCTGTTACACGACAAAAAAAGTCGAGCTTTAAATAAACATATATAAAAAAAATGGCCCATTCAGCGAATTAATGTAAAACTCGGAGCTTCGATGAGATCAATCACATCGACTGGAATAGAGAGCAGCAAGGAACAACTAATTGTTGATTCAGACTAGAAGAGATCTGTGACAAACAGAACTCGATGAAACAGAAGAAAGCGAACGAAAAATAAATTTCGAAGATCAACAGAAAAATGCCTGTAGTAATTACCAATAAACTTTTTCATTGTAACCTACATTTTCACTTCTGGCAGACATGGAGAAATGAGATCAAGATGCCAGAGTTCTTTATAAGTACAACAGCGATGAGGGAGCCAAACTTTAAGATGTCACAGTAGATGAATCGACGTAACACTAGCCATTAAAGAATCTAAAATTTAACAGAGGTTACCAGCCAATGATATATTCTAAGAAAAGGAAAGACCAAGAGCTAAGCTCAGCCTCATTCGCAGATCGATCACAGCGACTTCATTTCGTTTTCATTTTTTAAAACAGATGTGTAAAATAGAGGGGGGAGCGCGCTCTTTAGACAGGAGAGAAATTTACCGGCATGAATTGCGAGACTTCCATCAGACTTTAAGAAATCAGGACGAAGAACTCGCTTCCCCGACGGAGAAGGCAAGGGAATAGGGTTAGCAGAAAAAGAAGCCTTTACAGAGCCATTGTTGGCCGCAGCACCATCTGCAATTGGCACATCATCGCCGCTGGTGTTGGTACCTTCCACCTGCGGCTCCGTGATGGCGGCGTCCACGGCCGAAGACCGAGGCACGCCGCTCCAAGTTGCGGGGGAGGAACCATCAGCCCAAGAAGCCGCAACGATCTGCGCAACGCCGATGTTGCTGCAGTTCCTGCGGGCCTTGATGCTTAACTGACGCACGAAGTTAGGTGGGAAGCGCAGAATGAGCGCAGATGACATCCCCGTGAAGCCGTGAGGGGCGGAGGGGGTACGGCCATTGAAGCGGCAGGAGAAGCGGGGGCGACCGCCTCCGGGGAAATGGTGATTGTTGCAGGGGTTGTTCGGATCGGAGGTGCAGGTGAACGCGGGCAAAACCCTAGCAGTGCAGCTGGAGACAGCCATTGGTCTTTCTTTTGTCTTGTTCCGTTATTTCGTCGGTCTGTTTGGGGAGCGAAAGGTTGGTGGTGGCAAGGATGCTCTGTCTGATTTTAAATCTCAAACGAATCAGGGATTTCCCCTGCCACTTGCTTCTGTCTTTATATATGAAGGGAGTGAACAAGTTGTCTATGGCTGGCTGGATTCATTGGAGCAGGGGATAAGCGGAAGACCGCACCGTTTACCAGAAGTCCTGAACTTCAGGTCGGTCATTTTTCTACACCTTTTCTTCTTTTATCTGCAAATTTCTATTTCTTTGATTCAAAACACACAAGCAGTTGAAAATGGTAAAAGAATCCTGTTAGAAATTCAAATTTTACAAATGAAAGAAGAATGCTGGTGGAGACAAAGAGCTAGAGAAAATTGGATTAGGGAAGGCGATAAAAACACCAGTTACTTTCATGGGAGAGCCTCTTCTATCCGTAGGAAAAAGGAAATTCTGAGTCTTGAAGATTCCAATGGGATTCTTAAATCAGACTGGAGGGATCTGGATTCGATTTCTAAGGATTTCTTTCAAAATCTCTTCTCCTCCTCTGATCCTACAAGTGTGCATCAGTTTTCTAAGCCTATAGCCAATATCCTACAGACTGATCACATAGCCCAGCTTAATGAACCTTATACGTCTCTTGAAGTTTTCAAAGCTACCAAACAGTTGGGCTCCAATAAAGCCCCGGGGCCTGATGGTTTTAATGGAGCCTTCTACAAAAAGTTCTGGCCTAGCCTTGGTTCGCAAGTGAGTGAGGAAGTGCTAAAGATCTTAAATGGTGATTTGGTCCCTTCCTCTTTAAATGACTATTTTATTGCTCTTATCCCCAAAATACCTGGTGCCAACTCTCTTCAAAACTTCAGGCCGATTGCTTTGTGTAATTTTGTTTATAAGATTGTCACCAAAGTTCTTGCCAACCGAATCCAAGAAATTCTTCCCAGTATCATCTCTCATAATCAGTCGGGTTTTGTTAAGAATAGACTGATCACGGACAATGTCATTCTAGCAGGGGAGCTCCATCACCTTATAGCCAGATCCAAAGCTAAGAAGAAAGGTTTTTTCTCTTGTAAGATTGACTTAAGCAAGGCATATGACAGACTTGAGTGGGGATTTATCAACAACACTTTGATAGAGATGGGTTTTCCTGATCATTGGAGGATCCCAGTTATGAACTGCATAACATCTGCTAGAGGGGCTGTTATCATCAATGGTTCCCCCGGGGAGTGGTTTTCTCAGAAAAGAGGGTTGAGACAAGGGGATCCTTTATCGCCTTTCTTGTTCATTTTAGCTCAAGAAGCTCTGTCTTGCTACCTTAATGAAGCTACTGATAAGAAAGATTTCACTGGGATCAAGTTAGCCAGATCTTGTTCTCCTATTTCCCATCTAGCCTTTGCAGATGATATTATTCTGTATGGCCAAGCTTCCCAAAAAAATGCCCAGTTTTTGGCTAATACTTTGGATGATTTTTTGAAAGCTTCTGGTCACAATATCAACTACCAGAAATCTGAAATAGTTTTTAGTCCAAAAATCCCCCATGATCTTAAAATCTCCATTTCCAGCACTCTTCATGTTTCCCAAGTTCCTTTTTTTCACCAAATATCTGGGGCTACCTATCAAAATTTGGAGAAACAGAAACGAAACTTTCAAGTTCCTTTTGGACAATCTTAGGAAAAGAGTGTCAGGTTGGAAAAAACCCATGTCCCAAGCTGCAAGGGCTGTGTTAGTTAAAAGTGTGTTGCAAGCTCTTTCTAATTACACTATGTCCCTGTTTAAACTTCCTAAAAACATCACCTCAAAAATGAATTCCATCTTTGCCAATTTCTGGGGGGGGAAATGACAGCAAAAAACCTATGGTGTGGAAGAAATGGCAGGATATCTGTAAGCATTCTGAGGATGGAGGTCTGGGCTTTCGTAGTTCTGAGGCCTTTAATGAGGCCCTGCTCGCTAAACAAGCATGGAGAATTATCAGAAATCCTGATTCTCTGGTTAGTTCCAATCTGAAGGCTTTGTACTTTCCTAACAAGGATATATTTGCAGCTAATAGTAAAAGCCATGTCAGTCCAATATGGAAATCCTTGCTCTGTGGTGTCAAAATTATCGCTAGAGGTGCTGCTATCAGGGTGGGAAACGGGAAGATGACTAGAATTAGGGAACACCCATGGATCTCTAACACTCTCCCGGCAAAAATCGTGGTTCCCAACTTGATTAGTCAAAACCTGGTCACTGTGAATCAGCTGATGAAGCCAAATTCCAATGAATGGAACAAGGAGCTGATTTGGAATGAATTTGCCCCTATTGACCAAGACCGCATTTTAGGTATCCAGTTTGAACCAAACACCCTGGATGAGTGGTTCTGGACTGGTACCTCTTCAGGAGAATACATAGTCAAATCAGGATATTATTTGCTCAACAGAGTGCTTCAACCAGCTTCTTCGTCCACTGCCCCAGTAAACCCTTTCCTGAGAATGCATGAAAACCTTATTCCCCCCAGAGCTAAGTTGTTTTGTTGGAAATTTCTCAACAAGATTACCCCATGTATGGCCAATATAGCAAGAAGAGTGGGAGGTCTCGACAAGTGTTTTCTTTGTGGCAAGAAGGATACAGACTTCCATAGCATCTTCCTATGTTGGGCAACTAAGGATTATTGGGCTAGAGTGGTGACTGTAAGTCAATTACCTGCTGAAGGGGAAGGGGCTATTCAAGAGTGGTTTTTGGAGAATAGTAACAAGTGGTCTAATAAGATGTTAGCAGAAATAGTTAATTCTATATGGGCTATTTATGATGCTAAAAATAGAGTTAGACATAATACTGATTTGTCAATTTCGGAGTGTATTGATTCTAATCTTGCTTTCATCAAAGTGTATCAAGATATTGAAAAGAACAAGAAGTTCCAGGATAGCTCTGATTGCCTTCCTCTCCAACTCAAGCGAAATGAAGTTTGTCTAGCTACTCATAGTTTCAGGAAAAGAGGTGCTTATATGGTTTGTAGTGGAGTTTTAACTTCTCATCCTGGGAATTTGATTATGACTTACAACAGGAAAATTCAAGGGTGTAGAGATCAAGTTCAAGCTGAGGTCGACACTATTACTTTTGGTATCAAATAAGCGCGGGATAGAGGCATACTTAACATGGTGGTGATGGTCAATCTGATGGAGACAAAGAAGCTGCTTGAGAATCTTATGAGGAGCCGACAACAACAGGAAGACAATCTAATGGAATTGTTAAATGGGATTAATTCATTTAGCAATTTTAGACTAATGTTTTGTAAGCAGGAATGTATCCTGCAATCTTAGCTTGTGGCTTGTTAAAAACACAAACTTGTGGAAAAAGGGAGACTTCTGATGTGTCTAAATGCTTCTTCATGCAATCACTATGGAAGGGAGTTTATGTAACTATTTTGGTGGCTAGATGCCAGTTGTTTTAATATATGGAGTAGTAACATTTTCATCAAAAAAAAAGTGCCTGTTTGTATTATTATTGTAAAATTGGGATTGAATTTGTCAAAATAACTCTATATTCATTCATTAATAGTTTTTCATTCCACGGAATTTCAACCTCGTCATTTACAGTGGTAGTTCCGAGTATGTCACACTTTAAGAATGCATGGTTTGTCACTAACATTATACTCCCTCCGTCCTGAATTGACCGTCCTGTTTACTATTTGGATATGTCGTTTGACTTCAATTTTTAACATATAAGATAAATTAATTTTGAAATTTTAAGTTTTGCATATGATTCCTTACATGATAAACTATATGTTACAAAATTTAGTTTTATAAAATTATTTTATCTTATATGCTTAATATTGAAGTGGAAAAACGTGTCATAAAGCAAATAGGACGGTCAATTCAGGACGGAGGGAGTATGTGCATATGTTTTCTTTAACTCGGGCAATATCATCTATCTTTTATAGTTGGTTATAAGTAGTTGAATAATTTGAGTATGAGAAACTATTCCCACTTTCGCAGAGATTAAGATTACTCTCTCCTATTCTAAATATAAGTCGTTTTAGGTTTTAGAATTATGTTCAAATTATAAGTCGTTTTAGACTTTTTGTATGTATCTTTCTACTTTTACCCTTTCTACTTTTTTAATTATTATTATCATTACACTCTACTTTTTATCTTACCAATAAAGTATACTTACTTTTTATTCTCCCAATACAAAAAGTAAGGGTATGCAAGTCTTTTTAAACTCTTTCTTAAAAATGGTGAAAAAGTCTAGAACGACTTATAATTAGAACATTTACCAAGCTAATTTATATTATTTTTGAAATTAAAAAATTGATGTATAATATTTTTTTAAAATATTGTCGGTTAATTTTCTAACCTTCATGTTATAAGGTATCATGTAGTGCATATGTAAAAATCAAATGTTAATAATTACGTAAGTCGACTCCAACAATTCAGTTTATTATATAATGTTGGAAATGTTATGTATAATCATAATGTGGAATCGTTATAATAATGGAATCATAGAAACGTGGAAACGTTTATATAAAAACATGGAAACGTTTATAAAAAAATGTGGAAACGTTTATAAAAAAATGTGGAAACGTTTATATAAAATTGTGGATACGTTTATGCATAACGGTGGAAACGTTATACTTGATTGTGGCGTGAAAATGTGTCGTAGAAACGTTATATTTAATTGTGGCATAGAATATATAATTGGGTAAACGTATATATGTAATCATGGTGTGTAAACGTTTATATATACATCATGGAATCGTATTGTGACATGGAAACAATCATATATAATTATTGAAATGTTTATAAGTAATCATGCCATGGAAACGTTATATATAATCATGGAATCGTAGAAATGGGAAAACGTTTAAATAAAAACGTGGAAACGTATATATAACAACGTGGAAATATTTAAATAAAAAAGTGGAAACGTTTAAATAAAAAGTGGGAAACATTATCTGAACTCGTGGACTCCTTTATGTATAACGGTGGAAACATTATAGACTTGTGTCATGGAAACATCATATATAATTATAAAAATGTTTATATATAATCATGTAGTGGAAATGTTTATATGTACTCGTGGCGTGGAAACATTATAGATAATCATGGAATTGTAGAAACGTGGAAACGTTTAAATGAACATGTGGAAACATTCATTTGAATTTGTGGACACCTTTATGTAAAACGTTGGAAACATTATTTACAATTGTGGTGTGGAAATCTATCGAGTTAGTGACAACAATATAAAGTGTAGAAATAATGCTAAAAAGATTACCCTACCCCCAAACACTCAAAAAACCACCCTAGGATAGCTAAAAACGTCGAAGGCATTTTTATGGTTAGAGACGACAATATAAAGTGTAGAACTAATGCCAAAAAGATTACCCTACCCCCCAAACACCCAAAAAACCACCCTAGGATAGCTAAAAACGTCGAAGGCATTTTTAGGGTTTGTAGTACAGGGTTTAGGGTCTAACGACCCTAAACCCTAAACCACAAACCCTAAAAACTGTCGAGTCAGTGGCGACAATATAAAGGTAGAACTAATGCCAAAAGATTACCCTACCCCCAAACCCAAAAAAAACCACCCTGGATAGCTAAAAACATCGAAGGCATTTTTAGGGTTTGTAGTACAGGGTTTAGAGTCTAAACCACAAACCCTAAAAAAATGTCGAGTCAGTGACGACAATATAAAGCGTAGAACTAATGCCAAAAGGATTACCCTACCCCAAACACCCTAAAAACAACCCTAGGAATGCTAAAAACGTCGCAGGGTTTGTAGTACAGGGTTTAGGGTCTAACGATCTCTGATTCACTTTTTAACAACATTTGGTTTACTTTTTAACAACCTTTGATTCACTTTTCTTAAACTTAAGATTCACAATGAATCTTAAAACATATGTACATACAAAAATAAAAAAAAATTTATCAAAACATATTCATGTTTAGTCTTATTTTGAAGAGCTCGAATTATGATGAACAATGGTATAAATTTACGTTATTTGGACTTATATATAATAAGATACAACATTTTAAAGCTTTAAAGAATGATAAAGTAGAAATGACAAAATAGGTGGCACCATCGCCAGGTTCGAAATCGCCATAATTACCCTACATCACATACACTAGGAGAGTTAAAATTGTCGAAGTATTATTTTAGAGTTTTGTAGTCTATGGCTTAGGTTTATTTAGTTAGTAGTGAAGAGTTTAAAATATATGACTTGATTAGCAATGCTAGGTTCCTTTGAACTTCAGTCTCTCAATATTTCACTATTTTTTACATTTTAAATACATTTTTTTATATTTATTTCAATTTATTTGTAATACTTATATTTTTCTCACTACTCTATTTTTTTGTTACAACTCTTTACTCATATTTAATTATTTTATAAGATTCTTTTTTAAATGCATATTATTATATTTAGATACATCACCAAATTGTAATTCTTATTAATATTAAAAAATTACATTATTTTTATAAAATTGAAAAAAAGATCTTGCAAGTAAAATATGTCTTATTAAAATAAATATATACGTCATTCTAATTGTACCAAATTATTATTTAATTTTCTAAAGTAAAACATTACTAAATCCACAAATGTTATAATAAATCATGGTCATCATTTATATATATTGTATCAGCAAAAGGATTCATAATGTAACACAAAATTAATTTATTTAAAATGAATTGAACAACATGCGAGGTCTTCATATTCCACCCACCCTTAATGCTAGAATAAAAATCTTTCCTTGTACGTGAACCATACATAAACGCACAGGTTAACAAATAACTCACATATGGACCATGAGATTAGAATATTATAAAAGTTATGGGTGGTGGAGATTCATTCCGTCAATGACGGAAAAATACCGTCCGTCACAAAATCCCTCCCGCACTTCATTGCATCCAATACTCATATTCGAAAACTGATACTTATACCGAGAATCAAGAATAACTTTAGTCATCAGGTGTGCCAGTTGGGGGGGTGTATACGCTCATCAGGGGCGCCCCACGACCTTGCCCAGGCTATGTGGAAGAGTAAATTACGGTTGCACAGCGACCTCATAGGTGCCTAGCTCATTGTGGACGAACCCAAATGCCGCCCATTGAAGAATCAAACCAACTGCCACCCATTGGGCTCCCCCCCAACCAATGTGCGTTGAGCAGGAATAATTCCACCAAAGTGTGTTGAACAAGATTCGAACACGGGAGCAATGCATCTTGGCAAGCTTTCAGCAACCCCGAGTATCCGACTGCACTATGCCCGTGCGGGCGCAGGTTTGCCAGTTGAGTATTAGTGGGCGTATACACAACCTCGACAAGACCTCGTTGAATCTTCTTACGAATGAAATGACAATCAATTTCGATGTGTTTAGTTCGTTCATGATAAAAAAAAATCGAAGCAATGTGAATAGTTGACTGGTTGTCACATTTAATCGGGATAGGAGTAATGTTGTCAACACCCAAATCTTCCTAAGCTTCGAGAAATAGGTTGTCACATAATCATCTCCCTTCTCGAGATTCACCAGCTCCTACTTAAGGTTGTGAATCGCATCAAGATTACTTCGCTTGAAAATTAATCCCACTCTTCTTAGGACAATCAAAATATGATACTTTCTGCAATCTCTTACTGTAGAGATGACGTTAGCCACAAAACGACTAGCGAATTTTACCATTCCCAAGCATCAAAACGGTCAACATCTTCTTCTTTAGGACGTTGAACTCTTTCGTTGATAAAACCAAATTTATTCTTGGCTTTTAATGTAGTTGTCATACTCCACTTCCAACGCTGAATTCCCACTCCTTTGAACTTAGGAGGATGAGCCAAATCTGGTTGCTCGGACGATGAACATATAGGGGATCTGGATATTCTATTTTATTTGTTTCGGTATTCTTTTTAGACGCTCCTTCGCGTGTCATACCAATCTGTGATGAAAACTATACTCAAATTGCTATCTTCTGACTGTTGTTAAGTTTTAACAGAATCACATAAATTCCTACTATAAACCATATTGGAAAACAACAATGTTCGATTGATGTAAAGCATGAGAGAAGATAGAACAAATGCATGTATTAGGGTTATAGTTTGATTGTCCATACAAGCCAGGTAAAAAAATGGCACTAGCAGAAGAATAAATAAGACGCTAGAAATGAAACAAGATTGTAATGTTGTCCAGGCAAGGACGATTGTTGCGTCCGGATCCGGTGATTCAAGCGGACATCGATATAATTCTTTGAAATACCCCAAACCTTGATATATTGTTTAAATACTAAACTATGATATTTAAAGGTTAAAAAGTGCCTTAGAAACATCAGTGTACAATTTAAACCATAGTAAAAACAATAAAGTACCATAAATACAGTTTGAGCAAAAACATGCTCTAAGCTTGGAGTGAACTTGGTTAGGACCCAAAGAGCCTACCAAGACTTAATAATATTCAATTATGATTTAATAAGGCTAATTAAGTCCTTAGGAAACCTTGGTAGACAATTAAACCAAACAAAACACAAATAAATACCTTAAGTCAATATGGGCAAAAATGTGCTCTAAGCTTGGGATAAATTTGTATAAGACCTAAAGGTCATACCTATACCTTATTTACATGTTAATTAACATATTAAACCAATTACCAAAGAAAACCAAGCTTGAAAACAAGTTAAAACACAAAATGTGCTTTAAGGAGTCTTAAAGCACATTTTTGAAAAATTGTCTTGTAAATGGGTTTTGAGTGGCTAAATGTCCATCATTACTCTTCAATTAACATGTGTACTACTTAGTATCACATTAGGAGGTCTAAATCAATGGGAAATCAAAATTTTCACAATTATGTGCCTTGGTTAGTGAATAGTGCCCAAATAGTGCTAGTTTTGACTTAAGTCAACTTAGCTTAATTAAATGGTCAACATAAGTCATGAAATGCCCTATTATAGGAAGGGGGCCGGTTTCCTAAGTGGTGACTCACCACCATGTACAAGATAAGTAAAGAAAAGAAGGAAAAGTAAGTAAAAAGAAGAAATTACCTTTATATGATAAACATCTTCAAAAGTAGACCTCTCACCTCACTTTCTTATTTCTTCCTTAATTCCCACCGATTTCTTCACCTTCTCCCAAGCTCCATCGGTTTTGCTACAGCAAGTAGCCATTCTCCAACTTCCATTGCTTGTAACTTCTAGCTCCATATACCAAATCAAATTCTAAGACCATATTTGTCTTAGTTGGAGCAAGCTCTACACTTCTATCTTTTCAAATCTTCAAAAGCCTCATTTTGGTGCCATGGAGATTCACCATTGAAGGAGCTTGAGCTCATATGTTCATGCCTTGTAATTCTCCTTTGCTCCAAGGTAAGGAAAATCAAAGCAAATCAAAGTTTCCTCTCATATTTGTACATGTCCGAAAATTCACCATTAATGGTGTCTTCTCTTGTTCTTCCTTAGCTCCATTTTAATCTCCAAAGTGCTAGGAGGATTCCTATCTTGCTACTTAATCAAGTTTCCCTCTCAAATTCCAAAGGTAAATATCATTTTAGTGTATTAAAACACTTATGTTAAACTAGGGTTTGTATATGAGTTTAAGTATGAATTCTTAAGATCATTACCCTTATATGTGTGTGTGGATAGAAGGTTGACAAGTGATCAAGTTCCTTGCTAATCTTCAATCCAAGGAAACAAGAAAGAAGTTTGGGAAGAGAAGAGGTAACTAACCTATCTTGATGTAATTATGTGTCTTAGGAAATTGAGCTTTGAGTTGCTTGATAAGATGCCTAAGGAGCCAATGACAAAATGAGCTAGTGAATTGTTCTCAAGAGAACTATTAAAAGGCATATGTGATGTTTAGTGTATTTGCAGGTCAAAGGCAATATATATGTGGGAAATTTAGTGTTTAAGGTTTATGCAATTTAAGGGCCTAAGAGCCATGTTATTTAAGGGCCTAAGTGCCAAGCAATTTAAGTTCATGCACTATATTGTGATGTAGTGTAGTTTGAGGTTTAGTTGTGTGAAAAGGGTGTTCCTTGTAAGTTGTGTCTTTGATGTTTAAAGGATGAAAGCCATGTGTTGTGTATAAGGATGTGAATTAAAACATTGAGTGTTCTTGGGTTGTATTAAAGCGAACAACTATGTGATTTGGTGTTAGGTGATACAAGAGAAGCTATGACGAAATTTGGTTAATGAACAAGGAGTTTTAAGTGTCTAAATGATGTTTGGTGACCTAGGTTGAACTAGGAATAATTAAGGTTTAAATTGGTGAAAGAAGGTGAATTAAGGTGTTCTTAAGTGTTAAAGTGTCTTGGTCATTATCTTGGAGGATTTAGAGTGCAAATGAGAGTTAAGGATACTTCAAGCCATGGTGAGATTGTGTTAAGAATTTATACAAGTTTTTGGTACCAATGAGGAAGTAAGGTGTTGTAAGGAAGATGTGTGAACTTGTGGAGAAGATTCTTGGAAGGACATAAAGTATTTATGGTGGGCTAAATATAGTGTGGGAACATGCTATAAACCTAAGGGGGAAACATTATAAGTGATGGGCATTTAGGCAAGAAACGAGTAAGTGTTTAAGGGTATAGAAAATGAAGTTTTTGGCACGTCCGAACTACCGTCCGAACATGGACGTTCGGACATGCCCTGTTGCGTTTAAGTTTTCTGAGCTTCGACCAGTGTCCGAACTATCGTCCGAATTTGGAAGTTCGGACACACCTATCTCTATTTTCTGGTTTGGCCTCGAACAGTGTCTGAACTTGGGAAGCTCAGACGCATGTTCGGACATTCGTCAGTTTGCACCCAATTGAGTCTCGACCAATGTCCGAACTTTGGAAACTCGGACACAAGTTCGGACATGGTACTGTTTTGACCAAAAAACTTTGTTTAAGGTTAGAAAATGATATCTAATGATGGGGATTGATAAGTAATGATGTTATGAGAATGTTAAGGACATGTTAAGTGAGTTATAATGATAATTGAGTGGGTGAAAAGTTGTATTAAAATGAAAAAAAAAGTAAAACGAGTTAAAAATGTGAAGTTGTCTAACTGATTAACGGGAGTAAGTCATGAGCATTAGACTGTAAACAAACAAGTTACCCCGGTGTTAATGAAAGTAAATGTAATGTTATCAGTTGTTCAAAGATGTTACGAGGAACATGTGATGACACGTTAGAGTGAAACCCCGGTGACAGGTATGGTTTTCTTGCAACCTGCGTCCTACCGGACTACACCGGCTTGTATGCCAATGTGTTTTTCTGAATGTTTGCCATGTTATAAGATAAAAGTATGTAATGAGTTTACAGTAATTCATATATGTGGCGTGTCTAGTTCCGATACCATTTAACCTCGAAAGTGTTAAACCTTAGCTAACTGAGTCTAGGATCACATGAGAGATCGGTATTCGGATTTAACGACCCGAACCATGGGACGTTCTAACCACGGCTATGCGTGAGTTAATTGTGTGATGTTTGTGTGTGAATGTATGGACCTCCCTTGTGTGTTTAACCCAGTTGTAATACTGTATGGTGTATAGATGTGATAGGTTCCACAGTGGAGCCCTTAACCATGTTTATATATATATATATAATATATATATATTATGGGGGGGTGAGGAATCCGGTCGTTCCGGTCGCGCGTTGTTTGGGAGTGGGTATCCATCCTTGCTTTACCTTCCTCTCTATTATGGTTGTTTTTCCTTCTTGGATTACGATCTCCCACTAGCTTACTCCAAAGCTTAACTATTCTGACTTATGATCGGTCTAGGGGGAACATGTGTTTGTGCGGTGTGTTCGGATCACTATGTCCGATCCATCTTTGTGTTAAGTTATCCGTTCGTCTAAAAGGACGGTAACGAGTTATGTAAACGAGCTTAGCATGAGTTTGACAGCATTCTCTAGGCTCTCCAGTGAACTAACTATGTTTGGGGCGGTTCCTAAAGAGATCTGTACCCGTTATGTTATGTGTTATTGATGTACTGCAATGATTATTGTAATGTGATGTTATATGTTGATTAAAATGTGGAGTATGTGGATCATGGATATGAATCCCAGTTTATAATAAGAGGCATTTGAGGATAACCCGATTAGTGGGAAAGTGCCGTCTATTAAGGAAGTAGCTCCATTAGAGGAGAAACACTCTAGGGTTAAAGAACACAATGAGTGATTTATTAAGTGTAGATGTGATGTCTGTTTGTTGAGCCCTATTGTTGTGTGTATGTAAGGTGTTATGTGTTTACGGTTACATGCATGGTTAAAATATAATCAACCGCACACTAGTAGAAAAAATATTTTTAATGACGGCGTTTAAACCACGGTTAAATGGAAAACCGTGGTTTAAAGTTTATAAACCACGGTTTTCATAGCAACCGTCATTTAAGGTGTGTACCAGAGCGCATATACCACGGTTTTTCGGGAACCGTCGTATATAGGTTAGTTTTATACCACGATTTTCAGGGGAACCGTGGTATATAGTACATGCTGGAGTGAATATACCACGGTTCTTGGAGAACCGTCGTATATAGGGTACCTATATACCACGGTTCCTAGGCAACCGTCATTTATATTGCATATCTTACTATATTAAACCACAGTTTTTTGATCAACCATGGTATATAGTCTAGGCGGGAATTTTAATTTTCGGCCGAAATTTAACGCGGCGCTTTCTCTCTATTCTCTTATATATCGACGAAGCACTCTTCTTCTTCATTCTATTCAATGTCACGGTAATTTTGGAACCCAAACCGACGAACATGCTCTGCAACTCTTCTTCATTCTCTTCAACCTCACGGTAATTTTGGAATTCAAACCGACGAACATGCTCTGTAACTATTCTTCATTCTCTTCAACTAGCTCACGGTAATTTTTGCAACCCTAAATCGCGAACAAGGAACATGCTCGTCCTCACTCATTCTCTTGTTTTTCGGTGATTTTTGCAGCTTACACTTGCGAACAAGGAACATGCTCGTCCTCACTCACTCATTCTCACTGTAATTTTCGCAACCATAACCGGTGAACAAGGAACATGGCCTACGCATCCATTCTTCATTCTCTTCAACTTCACGGTAATTTTGCAACCCACCGCAAACAAGGAACATACTACGCCTCCATTCTTCACTCATTATTTTGCAACCCTAAATCACAAACAAGGAACACACATGTTCTAGCCTCTTCATTCTCTTTTGTGCTCTGTTTGAGATATGCGAAGCGGCGCTTCTAAATCGCCGGTGATTTTGAAAAAAATTTCATAGACTATAAACCACGGTTATATGTATAACCGTGGTTTATTCGTTGATTTTATAGATAATATACCACGGTTTTGAGTCTAACCGTCGTATAAAAGGTGCTTTATACCACAGTTCTCTCCTTAACCGTCGTTTAAAATCGGTGAGGACCGCGTCCAAAAACGGTCTTAAACGACGGTCATAGCAAACCGTGGTATATAGTCTACTTATAAACGACGGTTATCAACCGTGGTATATAGGAAATTTTCTATATGCGACGGGAGCATAAACCACGGTTCCTAACCGTGGTATATAAGCTAAATAACCGTGGTTAAAAATATTTTTTCCACTAGTGGCATGCTAAGACGACAATTAGTTGTGCGTGGCCCGGTAGCATGCGGGCTGCGGGATTACCATACCAGCAAAGGTGCTGAGCCCCTGGGGGGCCCACCCTTTCTTCTTTTTCCTATTTCAGGTACAAGGAGCTGGAAGCCGTTCGAGAGTAGGACGGGGGGGTAGTAGTTGTACATGGGTAGCCATTTAAATTGAGCATGATTGTAGGGTGTAAGACCGAAATTGTTATCGGCATTAGCTTGTAAATACTGGTACAGTTGGAATGTATGTATAATGATTGTTGTTAATGGAAAGGGATAGTGTGTAGTTGCTCGGGAATCTAGTCCATCAGACCGATACAATGTATATGTAATAGCCTTGTTAGCCACGTGGGTGGTTAACGGCGTGTAACACCAACGAGTTAAGTAATGTGATGAAGGATGTTTTCCGCTGCAGTTAGTTGTTAAGTGTGTTGTTGTTAGTTGGGGTGTTACAAAAAGTGGTATCAGAGCGAAGTATCGCTCTGATGACTGAATTACCGAGCTTAGGAAGTATCGAGTTAGGATTTTAGTACTTTGGGTTAAGGGTTGAGTGATAGCGTGAGAGATACGCTAGTTAGGAATTACCAGCGTGTACTGGAAACCTGCAATATCCTTCCTGCCCTCCACAATCCCTGTTTTATAACTCGGGGAAGAACGCCAGCGAGATGAAAGTCCTCTCATACTCGGGAAAACCCGATCTGGCTGTCATTAAGTACTTCTGTGAGAACGGAAAACCAGTCATATGGTAGATCCCAAAGAGTGGGAATCCCGGAGACGGTTTCTACCTGAACAATGTTAACCACATTAATAGCGAAGAATGAAGAATTTTGTGTATAAGAGAATAGAATTTCCGGCAACCTGGGTCGACATGCCGAGCAGTCGAGAACAACCAGCTTGCAACGCACCAACCGTACAGCAGGCAAGAAGTGAAGTAATGAAACCCGAGACGAGTGTCTACGGGACCACAGTTGTTAAATAATACACCAACGATATACCAACCGACAAAGGAACTACAACGTAGTACCCAAACAAGAGACAAGTCTCAGTAACCACGACAAATGCGTGGAACGGGCTACAAAGAGGATACAGTACTGAGTAAAAAAAGGGGTCTTCCAGAATGGGAAACACCCTAGTTAGTGATTATCATGTAAAGACAGTGAGAAGTCGCCCAGAAGATTTATTGTTAAGACTGTAAGATCAAGGTAAGGGCCAAAAAGGCCACTGATTATGGTGCGGTTGAAAACAAAACCGCAATCGGGTGTGTGTGTTGAACCGACAGCCAGTTAGCATGGCGCACTTGCCATGGCAAGTGCTGCTATAACAGGGATGCTCGGGAAAATTTTTAACAACTACAAAGTACTTAGTGAAGTAACATGAGGTTAAAGGAGATCATCATAACCGTGGAAGGGCTTAACAGCCTAACCAATGTATGTGGGAATAAACCAGTCAGCAAGAAGCTAGACTTGGTTAAGGCAAGAAGAAGTTGTGAAACCATGAAATTTTTCTTTCAAACTCAGATTTATTTCAAACTTTTCTTTAAAAACCAAAGTTTCTTTCAAACCAATTCTTTCTAACCTTCTTTTAAACCAAACCAGTAAACCCAAGGGTAGTTGATAAAGATACAATAATGGATAAACTTTCCCTTGATTAAGTTCGGGAAGCAAGGAATGCATATTGTCATAGGACAATATAAGGGAGTTGACAACAGAATACTTCACCTAGGCGTGTGACGGACACTACGAGTGTACCAACTGTAATGTGGGACGACCGCACTCCGATAGGAGCTTGTGGGCCTAACAAACCTACTTATGGGTTAGTTGGGCAAGTAACAATGTATCAGCATGGTACCCCACATATGTATACGAGTACAGTCCGGAACACAAGAAGTAGTCGACTCCATACTACGGTCAGCAGTAAAAGTCAAGCAAGAGCAACTGATTACCATGAATGGTTAAAGTAAAGGAACTCAGTTAAGTTAACGAGACTAAAGGAATTAGTGAATTCATTTCAAGGAAATGTTTAAGAGTCAGGAGGTGCGAAGTGCACTAACTGTTATGTAAAGACATAACATATGTCTTAAGGATCCCAGGGATAAACATGATAGCTGGAATGGTGACCCAGCCTGTGCATGGTAAGCAGATGCCTAATGTGGACACATTTATGTGCAATGAACGGGATGAAACTCCCAGAATGAGTACCTACACTACCAGGAAATGTTGATCTTGACAGAAGAAGATAATAGGCCAGTTAAGAACGCAAAACGGCGTGGCTAACTGAATATACCAATAAGTGCGAACCAGATGTAATGGCATAACTTAGCAACACCCAGGAGCAATCCTTGAAGGGTGTTCGCATCAACGATAGTTGAACGAAATAACGTGACAGAAACACAAGGGTTGAAACTAACACCCAGTTTAGACATAAGTTGTCAGGAGACGGACTGACAATCCTAAGGGGCATCCCATGAAAGGAAACGGAATGCAACGACCTTGTCATGGAGCCCAATATGATATCCAAACCATGTAATGTGGTACAGAGAAGTACATGTGTGTGGACAGCCTACAATGAGCGGAGCTCAAGACAATAAGGCTTATATGCCACAAACAAGATATTTATATAAATTAATCGATTGTAAAAGTTTATGTTATATAAGTAAGTAAAGCGGATAACGAACCACTGCTAAGAGAGTGGGGATACCTCTTAATATTGTGAGACCGCAACAGCGGTAGTTATGTGAACCAAGTTCAAGAAAAATGTTAAGGATTGACCATGTTGTCATTGCGAGAGAACGGATAGTTTGGTAGCATGTGTGTATAAGTGAAGCACCGAGCTGAATAACGCCGGCTTGTGACTCGAGTGATCAACGCTCAAGGATCATTCTGTAGTCATCCAAATGAATGACGAACCATAATACGAATGATGTAAGTATATGTGTGGAAGCTAATATGACAGTGAATACCATATAAGTTGATGTTATACAATGAGAAAGACCAGTTATGAGTTAAACTCAGTGGAGATGCAAGGTAAGTGATGATAAACAGACTGGGCAATAAGCCAGTAGTTGGTACTATGTGATAAGGAACTCAGTGTGGATTCCGTTGCTAATAAGAGATTTACTGTCAAGAGTTTACGCCTCTGCACTCTGTATGACTGAGTGTTTTGGTATTGCATTTGAACAGTAATGATCGAGTGCGATAGATAGGATTCTGGAAATGTTAATTGTGGTGGAAACAGAAAGCGACTTATAACGCCATAGTGACTGATGCATAGGAAATGCAAAGACGTACCAATGAAAGAGTACTTGTACAGGACCAAATGTGGAGGCATGATTAAGAACAAGTGACTACAGTAACACTAAATACCAAATATTGGTATGGAATATACCTCAAGTGTGGGAAATAGCCGAGAGAGCACTACACACTAGGTAGTAGCTCAACCTCAACCGACAGTTTGTCGGAAGGAATCAAGTCAGTCATTGTGAAATACGTAGCAGTTTACGCTAGTAGTTTATTGGAGAAGTGGATGGAAAGTTTTGAAACTCACCGAATTCGCTCACGGTCAGAATTACCACGCATCGGTTGAGAAACCGTTATTACCAAGATAAAGGTGATAATTGGGGATGTACAATACAGTAAGAATAACGAATGGGGCAAACTAAGCCCTACAGTTGTCAGAGTTGCGCAGCAGAAACTAGTGAGCCAGTGTATCAAGTGTTGAATGTGCATGGTGAACATGAGTGAATGGCTAATTATTAATGCCTAGAAGCCTCACAGGCCAGAACCGAAACCGGTTATGAGTTAAATATACTCTAATGAGAATTCTTGGTTTAGGGACTAAACCGCCAATATGGTTAAGATCTTCTAATCAGAATGCATTGTATAACAGACCGCGTGGAAGTTAAAGTACTTCATGACGGCAGAACATTTTAAACCAATGATTAAGTGATTGATTACGTGGGCGTAATCCCTTTTAAGGGGGGTAGAGCGCAAAACCACTTAGTGTGTATTACCGTACAAGTGTACGTGACCTATGTTGTGCATAGCACAAAGTAATTTGTTTTGATGATTGGTGTGTGTGTGTGTTACGTAAACATACGCATTCATTCATGGTTTAATTGTGGTAATTGCGCGCAGAAGATGCGAATACCATTGTGATAAGTGTGTTTATTTGTTAACAGTTGTGTGTGATAGTACAAGTGTGGGGTAAGAAACTCCCGGGGAACTAAAACCCCGACATTAATGTTCATATGACACTAAATGTGAAACTGTGTGTTGTATTTTGATAAAATATGTATATATATACAATATAGTGATTCATGAAAGGGTATGAAACCGATATAGACCTAGTGAGAATAAGATTCCCTAGGTAACAGGATTAAAGTGAATGGAGATAACTGATAGATGGAGTTCTATCCTTTGGAGATGTAATGATTATGACTAGAAAGACTAAAAGATAGAAAACTGGAAATGGATGTATTATTTGGTGCGTGAAAATGAAGTGGGAGGTGGAACTTGATTTTCATGAGATCAAGGGAAGCCGAACACAAATTGGGGTGGAAGGATAGTTCAACACTGATGCTGATCACATCAGGGTTGGATGATTCTTGAAGCTCCCTATAAGTGGTCACAGATAACCAGGCTAAGAAAGATGCAAAGACCATAAATTGGACTTGGAGTTGTGTTGCGTTTTCAAAGGATTTTCAATTGGTATTTCCAAAACAGTCGATTAATATTTTGAATAAAGGATTCTCTTATACTTAACCTAGTAAAGAATATTTTTGTAGTACTTGCTCACGAGCCGAGGACGTATGAGCCTTTGTCTTCGGACCGGTGACATGAGAAGTATATATGTTAAAAACTAAGTGAATGTTTTGATCTCCCAAAGGAACGGGGACCAGAAGGTGTCCATCGCGACCGGGTTCTGCGGGATCACAGTGTATAAAAAAAAGGGGTATTTTTGGTTGCCATACATGCTAAGACATGTTGTGTGGTATGTGTAATAAATATTATTTTGACCTTGAGTCCTAATGTGGTTGAGTTCCGAAAGTTGTGATGTTACCTAGACCTCTGTGTCTAAATGTTGTTATGTTACTTGGACCTATGTGTCTAAATGTTGTTATGTTACCTAGACCTATGTGTCTAAATGTTGTTATGTTACCCAGACCTGAGAGTCTAAGGGTTGTTATGTAAGTACAATGTTGTTAAGATACCCGGACCGTTGAGTCCGAGGTTATCATGTAAGTATGTTATGTTATGTATGGATGTGTATATGTTTCCCGGACCGTTAAGTCCGAGGTTGTGATGTTAAGTATGTTAGTAATGGAAGTTTTATTTTACAAGTAATTCCCGTATTCTAGTCAAATGATGCGTGGGAAGTGTGAACTTCGAGGACGAAGTTCTTTTAAGGGGGGTAGATTGAAATACCCCAAACCTTGATATATTGTTTAAATACTAAACTATGATATTTAAAGGTTAAAAAGTGCCTTAGAAACATCAGTGTACAATTTAAACCATAGTAAAAACAATAAAGTACCATAAATACAGTTTGAGCAAAAACATGCTCTAAGCTTGGAGTGAACTTGGTTAGGACCCAAAGAGCCTACCAAGACTTAATAATATTCAATTATGATTTAATAAGGCTAATTAAGTCCTTAGGAAACCTTGGTAGACAATTAAACCAAACAAAACACAAATAAATACCTTAAAGTCAATATGGGCAAAAATGTGCTCTAAGCTTGGGATAAATTTGTATAAGACCTAAATGTCATACCTATACCTTATTTACATGTTAATGAACATATTAAACCAATTACCAAAGAAAACCAAGCTTGAAAACAAGTTAAAACACAAAATGTGCTTTAAGGAGTCTTAAAGCACATTTTTGAAAAATTGTCTTGTAAATGGGTTTTGAGTGGCTAAATGTCCATCATTACTCTTCAATTAACATGTGTACTACTTAGTATCACATTAGGAGGTCTAAATCAATGGGAAATCAAAATTTTCACAATTATGTGCCTTGGTTAGTGAATAGTGCCCAAATAGTGCTAGTTTTGACTTAAGTCAACTTAGCTTAATTAAATGGTCAACATAAGTCATGAAATGCCCTATTATAGGAAAGGGGCTGGTTTCCTAAGTGGTGACTCACCACCATGTACAAGATAAGTAAATAAAAGAAGGAAAAGTAAGTAAAAAGAAGAAATTACCTTTATATGATAAATATCTTCAAAAGTAGACCTCTCACCTCACTTTCTTCTTTCTTCCTTAATTCCCACCGATTTCTTCACCTTCTCCCAAGCTCCATCGGTTTTGCTACAGCAAGTAGCCATTCTCCAACTTCCATTGCTTGTAACTTCTAGCTCCATATACCAAATCAAATTCTAAGACCATATTTGTCTTAGTTGGAGCAAGCTCTACACTTCTATCTTTTCAAATCTTCAAAATCCTCATTTTGGTGCCATGGAGATTCACCATTGAAGGAGCTTGAGCTCATATTTTCATGCCTTGTAATTCTCCTTTGCTCTAAGGTAAGGAAAATCAAAGCAAATCAAAGTTTCCTCTCATATTTGTACATGTCCGAAAATTCACCATTAATGGTGTCTTCTCTTGTTCTTCCTTAGCTCCATTTTAATCTCCAAAGGGCTAGGAGGATTCCTATCTTGCTACTTAATCAAGTTTCCCTCTCAAATTCCAAAGGTAAATATCATTTTAGTGTATTAAAACACTTATGTTAAACTAGGGTTTGTATATGAGTTTAAGTATGAATTCTTAAGATCATTACCCTTATATGTGTGTGTGGATAGAAGGTTGACAAGTGATCAAGTTCCTTGCTAATCTTCAATCCAAGGAAACAAGAAAGTTTGAGAAGAGAAGAGGTAACTAACCTATCTTGATGTAATTATGTGTCTTAGGAAATTGAGCTTTGAGTTGCTTGATAAGATGCCTAAGGAGCCAATGACAAAATGAGCTAGTGAATTGTTCTCAAGAGAACTATTAAAAGGCATATGTGATGTTGAGTGTATTTGCAGGTCAAAGGCAATATATATGTGGGAAATTCAGTGTTTAAGGTTTATGCAATTTAAGGGCCTAAGAGCCATGTTATTTAAGGGCCTAAGTGCCAAGCAATTTAAGTTCATGCACTATATTTGATGTAGTGTAGTTTGAGGTTTAGTTGTGTGTAAAGGGTGTTCCTTGTAAAGTTGTGTCTTTGATGTTTAAAGGATGAAAAGCCATGTGTTGTGTATAAGGATGTGAATTAAAACATTGAGTGTTCTTGGGTTGTATTAAAGCAAACAACTATGTGATTTGGTGTTAGGTGATACAAGAGAAGCTATGACGCAATTTGGTTAATGAACAAGGAGTTTTAAGTGTCTAAATGATGTTTGGTGACCTAGGTTGAACTAGGAATAATTAAGGTTTAAATTGGTGAAAGAAGGTGAATTAAGGTGTTCTTAAGTGTTAAAGTGTCTTGGTCATTATCTTGGAGGATTTAGAGTGCAAATGAGAGTTAAGGATACTTCAAGCCATGGTGAGATTGTGTTAAGAATTTATACAAGTTTTTGGTACCAATGAGGAAGTAAGGTGTTGTAAGGAAGATGTGTGAACTTGTGGAGAAGATTCTTGGAAGGACATAAAGTATTTATGGTGGGCTAAATATAGTGTGGGAACATGCTATAAACCTAAGGGGGAAACATTATAAGTGATGGGCATTTAGGCAAGAAACGAGTAAGTGTTTAAGGGTATAGAAAATGAAGTTTTTGGCACGTCCGAACTACTGTCCGAACATGGACGTTCGGACATGCCCTGTTGCGTTTAAGTTTTCTGAGCTTCGACCAGTGTCCGAACTACCGTCCGAATTTGGAAGTTCGGACACACCTATCTCTATTTTCTGGTTTGGCCTCGAACAGTGTCTGAACTTGGGAAGCTCAGACGCATGTTCGGACATTCGTCAGTTTGCACCCAATTGAGTCTCGACCAATGTCCGAACTTTGGAAACTCGGACACAAGTTCGGGCATGGTACTGTTTTGACCAAAAAACTTTGTTTAAGGTTAGAAAATGATATCTAATGATGGGGATTGATAAGTAATGATGTTATGAGATTGTTAAGGACATGTTAAGTGAGTTATAATGATAATTGAGTAGGTGAAAAGTTGTATTAAAATGAAAAAAAGTAAAACGAGTTAAAAATGTGAAGTTGTCTAACTGATTAACGGGAGTAAGTCATGAGCATTAGACTATAAACAAACAAGTTACCCCGGTGTTAATGAAAGTAAATGTAATGTTATCAGTTGTTCAAAGATGTTACGAGGAACATGTGATGGCACGTTAGAGTGAAACCCCGGTGACAGGTATGGTTTTCTTGCAACCTGCGTCCTACCGGATTACACCGGCTTGTATGCCAATGTGTTTTTCTAAATGTTTGCCACGTTATAAGATAAAAGTATGTAATGAGTTTACAGTAATTCATATATGTGGCGTGTCTAGTTCCGATACCATTTAACCTCGAAAGTGTTAAACCTTAGCTAACTGAGTCTAGGATCACATGAGAGATCGGTATTCGGATTTAACGACCCGAACCATGGGACGTTCTAACCACGGCTATGCGTGAGTTAATTGTGTGATGTTTGTGTGTGAATGTATGGACCTCCCTTGTGTGTTTAACCCAGTTGTAATACTGTATGGTGTATAGATGTGATAGGTTCCACAGTGGAGCCCTTAACCATGTATATATATATATATATATATGGGGGGGTGAGGAATCCGGTCGTTCCGGTCGCGCGTTGTTTGGTAGTGGGTATCCATCCTTGCTTTACCTTCCTCTCTGTTATGGTTGTTTTCCTTCTTGGATTACGATCTCCCACTAGCTTACTCCAGAGCTTAACTATTCTGACTTATGATCGGTCTAGGGGGGACATGTGTTTGTGCGGTGTGTTCGGATCACTACGTCCGATCCATCTTTGTGTTAAGTTATCCGTTCGTCTAAAAGGACGATAACGAGTTATGTAAACGAGCTTAGCATGAGTTTGACAGCATTCTCTAGGCTCTCCAGTGAACTAACTATGTTTGGGGCGGTTCCTAAAGAGATCCGTACCCGTTATGTTATGTGTTATTGATGTACTGCAATGATTATTGTGATGTGATGTTATATGTTGATTAAAATGTGGAGTATGTGGATCATGGATATGAATCCCAGTTTATAATAAGAGGCATTTGAGGATAACCCGATTAGTGGGAAAGTGTCGTCTATTAAGGAAGTAGCTCCATTAGAGGAGAAACACTCTAGGGTTAAAGAACACAATGAGTGATTTATTAAGTGTAGATGTGATGTCTGTTTGTTGAGCCCTATTGTTGTGTGTATGTAATGTGTTATGTGTTTACGGTTACATGCATGGTTAAAATATAATCAACCGCATGCTAAGACGACAATTAGTTGTGCGTGGCCCGGTAGCATGCGGGCTGCGGGATTACCATACCAGCAAAGGTGCTGAGCCCCTGGGGGGCCACCCTTTCTTCTTTTTCCTATTTTAGGTACAAGGAGCTGGAAGCCGTTCGAGAGTAGGACGGGGTAGTAGTTGTACATGGGTAGCCATTTAAATTGAGCATGTATTGTAGGTGTAGTAAGACCGAAATTGTTATCGGCATTAGTTTGTAAATACTCGGTACAGTTGGAATGTATATGTATAATGATTGTTGTTAATGGAAAGGGATAGTAGTGTGTAGTTGCTCGGGAATCTAGTCCATCAGACCGATACAATGTATATGTAATAGCCTTGTTAGCCACGTGGGTGGTTAACGGCGTGTAACACCAACGAGTTAAGTAATGTGATGAAGGATGTTTTCCGCTGCAGTTAGTTGTTAAGTGTGTTGTTGTTAGTTGGGGTGTTACATTCTTCACCGTTGAGTGTTGTCCGGACGAGACCTGCATCCTGTCCGGGTCCAGACGACCGAGTAGACAACAATCAGACGATGATATATTCCAACATGCATCAAGCTCCAACAAACACAAAGGACGATCGTTATCTGCCCTAATTAACAACCATCGATAATTTGAAAGCTTACATCCCCACCTACAACCCTTATCAAAGTCATCATTAAAACGATCCAAATTTGTGTAATACTTTGTATAAGCCAAATCATCCAAGTCCAACTAGAAAACAAGGAGCAATTAGCTACCATCATCCATGTCAGTGTTAGACGGTCATAGCTCTTACATCTACCTCACCACTAATTCTAGTCTGACCCCACTAATCTAACAACATTTAACATTTTCTCCTCATAATCCCAAAAAACCACATTTTTAACAAGCATTAAAATGGATGCATTAGTTCCCGCCCCTACGAAGCTCCATTATGATCTCATCTTCACCATGACTTCATTCACCTTTTTCCTGTCGTGGAAACAAGATTCTCCACAAGACATTATCACAATGCTCCACTTGTTACTCCCTTCATCAGTCATTACCTTCTTCAAAAACCCCAACAACCCATCACTACAACCCCAATTATCCACAACAAAACCATCATACACCCTTAATCAAACCCTGTAACGAAAAACTATCACATAGAATAGAAAAATGCTAGTGAGATGATTGCTGGATAAGACTCAGATGTAACTGATTGTCCCAGGTTCACCTCTACCCCAATAGTTAGTTTCCAATGAGATCATTTCCTTATGTAACTTCGTCCTCCACCAAGGTTGCCTCTTGTTTAGATTGTGGAATAGGGATACATCCAAATCCTAAAAAGGACACAACAATCTTGGAGTATTTAATGATGTGTCAATGAGATGTGCAATCGGTAATGATGGGTTGTCTGACAAGACTGAGGGGACGGGATGTCAGAGCCAAGCGTACTAGATCATGATTACTTCTAGGTAGCGAAACCGAGGTTGCACTAGCAGGGATCCAGCTATGGTCTCTAATGGAGAGAAGCGGTTTGTTTTGACCGGCTAACTCCAACTTCGATCTTGTTTCGAGGTGAATTCGTCACGACATGTGATACCCCCATCCCACTTTGGGATATGATTAATAAAGTGATTGGTTTATAAGGATACATCTGGGTTGACTACTACAATAACAAGATCTACCACTTTTAAGCCCAAGTGATGATAAGGGCCTTAAGTGGCTAGTTTTCAACCTTGATGGCTTGAGATCTAGGTTGTTGGACAGTTGCCCATATGGGGGACTTACAAATGGTATCAAAGTGGACTCGGGACCGTGTTGGGATGGACTACCCGACACTTACCGAGGAGGGCCTTGAGACTTGGATGCAACACTTGCGATAAGGATGTCACGTTCCTTGAGTGATACCCCCATCCCACATCGGGATGTGAGTAGTAACTGATTGGTTTATAAAGATACATATACATATGGGTTGGCTACGATGACAAGACCTTCCACTTTTATGCCTAAGTGAGGATTAAGGGATTGGATAGTTTTTAAGCTTGAAGGCTTGAGAGTTATGTTGTTGGACAGTTGCTCGTATGGGAGTGTTACAAGACAGGCCGATCATAGTTTGTCCGGGTTTGGTTGCTTTGATGGCCAACCAGATGTTGTCACGAGACTCCGTTATTGGCTCCTCACCAGGGTTGACGATTTAGGAGTGTAAAAGCATGTTTAGTTCTCTTAATAACATGGTCAAGGTGATGCTAATTACACTAATCTTAATTGAGAGCTAACACATATATCATAAGCGAAAATATTTAATATGTTAATTCAACCTAAGCCACCCGAACTAAGTTACCAGAACTAATATAAACCAGCTCAAAGTTGTCCCATCAAACATAATCGAAAAATCAAAATCATCCGATATAACTAAAACTAAACACAACGCAAAATAACCTAAATTAAACTAAAGTGACCCGACCCGAACAAAACCCAAACTTAATAACCAATTGACAAATGTATTGAAAGCTACCAAACGTAAATAAAGCATCACTGATGACCTTATTGATAGTTCATTCATGGTTTAATAGCTCAGATATTTAAAAGAGCTACCAATATGATTGGTCTCGCAAGGACCCTAGGCATAGACCAGTCAAATTTGATCCTAATTCAAAACTAGCCTGTTTTTTACCTGGAACTCGATCAAAACCCGTAAATATTGAAAATATATTAAACCTGAATCCCGATTGACCCAAACTCAAATAGACCTGAACCCAAATGACTCAAAATACTAATGACTCAAAATACTAGTGACTCAAAACTGATCCGAACTCGAATATCCATAAATAATAGTAACTCGAAACCGCACAATTGAATAACATGAAAAGATAGTGACCCGAAATTGTCCTGAACTTAAGTGACTTGAATAAATATGACAACAAAACTTGATTTAAACTGACTATATCCAAATGAAAATCGGAATGAACAATGACTTGACCTATCTTATAACCTAAATGTAACATATTTATAGAAACTACAAAATATGACTAATATTTTTTAACCAAGGGGGTGGTATATATTTATTTAATAATTTTATTTAAAAATATTAATTATGACCTGAAATAACAGAAACTTAATTTACATGAAACTATTACGATATGAATCTAATTTTACCCAAATATGAATAACGCGAACTTAAAACAACCCAAAATTTTTAGTGATCTGAACAAGTCATGATCCGAATAAATATGACCTAAAACCATATATATAACAATCTTCTAAGCAAATTCGTACAAAATCACAGTCATACTTGACTTGGAAACCGAATTTAATTTATTGATGATGGTGAAGCCTTATGTTTAGTGGTATCCAAGGAAGGGAATCTTGATTGCAGTGCTTTTTTAGCTTAATTTCATGGATCATTGACAATGATGCACAGGAAAAATAATACTCCCTCCAACGGTAATTTTTAAATGTGATTTTAACTTTATACAATCATTAAAAATAAGATAAAATGATTAATTTATGATTTTTTTATTAGATAGAAAATTATTTTTTATATTATTAATATGAATATTAGTAGAAAAATAAATAAAATATCTTAAAATTTTAAAATAATATCTAGTAAATCTTAACATATCAAAATAAAAATAAAAATAACATTTAAAAATCAAGGTAGAGACTAACAATCATCCTATAATTTTAGCTACATGTGGATGTAGCTATGTTGGCTACATCCAAGGAGATTTTAGTCAAATTAAAATAAAAAATATCTTTTATAGTAGAGTAATTTTGTAATTAATGAAATATAATGGGACAAAATTGAAAATAGAAACAAACAACGTGAGCTTTCGCACGCCGATTTCGTTTTTTATTTTTTTTTCTTTTATTTTTTTAATCTTTATTAAAACAACAATAATTTAAATTGTTGTAACTTTTGATATATAAGTCCAAAATGAAAAAAAATTATATCATTGTTCACCTAAATTCAAGCACTTCAAAACAAGACCAGTCATGGATATATTTTGACAACTTTAAAAAAAATTATTTTTTACATGTATAATGTACAGAATGTAAAAGAAAACTTGTACATATGGTCATACAAATCTGTACAAATGTTCACTAAAACATGTACATCCTCACGTAAGAACATGTACATTAAAAACACACAGAAGGTCATATAAACCTGTACGAATCACTAAATATGTATATTCTTAGATTAAAACCTGTACATATAAGAATTAACACTTGTACAGACAGTCATATAAATATGTACAGATGGTCATACAAACATGTACAGATGTTCATGTACATCGTCACATTAAAACATGTACATTCTCACATTAAAACATGTACATACATCCTTACATTAAAATATCATAGTATACATGCAAAAATAATTTTTTTAAAAGTTGTCAAAATATATCCATGACTGGTGTTTTGAAGAGCTTGAATTTAGATGAGCAATAATATAATTTTTTTTCATTTTGGACTTATATATTAAAAATTACAACAATTTAAAATTTTTATAATAAAAAAGAAAAAAAACTTAAAAAAAAATGATGAATAGCACCGGGAGCCCTTTCCTTTAAAAAAAAAACAAGGTATGTCAGTGACCTGTACTAAGACAAGCTGTTTGTTTTATGGCAGCGTGAGTATCCACGCCACTCTAGCTGCCTGTACCTACCTGCCTTCATTTTCCTTTCGCGCGGGGGCGTTCGGTCTGACGCGGATATCCAGCATTAATCATTTCTCATCCCAACTTCCTTTTTTTAGAAACTACGTACTAAAAGGTTCTACTATTTTCAAATAAAAAATAAAAATACTACTGTATCATTGTAGTAAGTGCGACCTGACTGTGATTTGGAATTATTCAGGGTAGGTGCAGCAGTTGGGGTCACGGTGCCGAATGGCAATGGCTCACTGTTATTTGTGTGACTCCGCGATCCGCATGCGTCAGAAGTACTACCAAACAAATGACGCACTTTGATGCTTTTGTGTAGGAAAATGTTTTTTTTTGAACCCTACAGGCTACAACAAGCGCAATGAACCAAGCAGTTTTTTTTTTTGGAAAATTCACGACATACCCTTTTTTTTTTTGTAATTTACAATATATTCCTGTGATTTTCGTAATTCAACTTTAAACATGCTTAAATGTTGTCCAAAATTGATGAAACTTTACATGGACGATGCTAAAGTGTTATATTTTGGTCCAATATCAAATTTGAAACTTTTTAAGCACACATGTGACCTGTGGGACCCAATGAATATGTGACTGTTCATTGGGTCTCACAGGTCACATGTGAGCTTAAAAAACATCAAATTTGATATTGGACCAAAATATAACACTTTAGCATCATCCATATAAAGTTTTATCAATTTTGGACAACATTTAAGCGTGTTTAAAGTTGAATTACTAAAATCACAGGGTATATTGTGAATTACGAAAGAAAACAGGGGTATCTCATGAATTTTCCCTAATTTTTTTAAAGTGGGAACCCACAGCTATTAAAACCCCTGATTGATATGACTGTCTTCAATCCACGCTGAAGGTAAATCATACATTCTCCGTTTAATTATATAGTATTCCCTCTGTTCAACAATATCTATTATTTTAGAAACTTGCACACTTATTAAGAAAAGTAGGATAATGACGCATGTGCCCTACTTTTTACTTTTCCATTTAGATAATAATTACTTTATATTGAATAGTAGGGGTAAAAGTGGAAGGAGGTGTGCCAAAAAGCTAGAATGAAAGATATTTTTTAACAAGAGTCACATACTAAAACGACAGATATTAATTAACAAAGGGAGTACCATTTTAGAAACTTGCAAACTTGTTAGGGAGAGTAAAACTATGATGCATGTACCCCTATTTTTTATTTTTCATCTAAATAATAATTAATTTTGTATTAAATAGTAAGGTAAAGATGGAAAAAAGTATGTCAAAAAACTTGAATGACACATATTTTTGAACAAGAATCACATCCTGACCACAGATATTGATTATCTAAGGGAGTACAAGATAAGCTCCATGCGACAGACTTAATGAAAAAGTTAAGTTAGGAGGATTTGAACTCGGGATCTTTCATCCCCTACTCTTCATGAACCAAGCAATTTTGTTTAAAATAGTCTGAACCAAAGTGTCTTTATTATGATAGTGGCTTGGTTGAAACAATTTTTGGTAACATTTTGAACAAATTTTCTTATTTTTAATTTTTCATTTGAAATACATAAATTTTATCGTAATTAGTGTAAAAACAGAAATTTAATATTATTAGATAACTCTTATTTATTTAAGCTAATAATTACTTTATATTAAACTATACTAAAAAATAAAAAAATAGTATAAATACATATTTTAAAACTAATATATTTATTAAAATGACTTACATTTCATATGACGTAACATTTGTATCATTACTTTTATAATAGTACTATATTAATCCAGTAAATGTAGTGAATTAACACAGCCGATCCGAATGGAGCCGATCTCAAGAAGTTTTTCTTTTGTTCTTCACATTCATCCCGACATGTTACTCTAACTGCTCATATTAAATAATGTTATATGTTTGTACGGGAACAAATGAGATCAGGAAAGAGAATATATGAAAAAACTTGTTAAAAAAACTTATCCTGAATTATCTAATCTATTTGGTTTCATGACGAAGTATGAAACCAATCATTAGACAGTCATCAGTCATGGTCTGATCATCAGATGATAGTCACTAGTTGCTAGTCAATAACTACCAGTTAATGGTCTTCGATCAATGACCGACGAAGAAATGAATCTCATTCCCATGATGAGGTGGATGATCCAATTAAAAGGATTTGATGTAAGTCATTCCCTTATTCATTCTTAAGAATGGGTAATATGTTTAAATAAACAGTAAAAATGGCTTAATTCTCTAAAACAAATGTTTCTTGAGGCCCCTATTTGTCTCAACACATTTTATGTCATATTTATAATATATCGAGGTGATTTTTTTCTTTTCTTTTTTTTTTAAAGTAAGAGCACATTATCATTAAAGCAAGGAGAAACCTCCATGATTACAACCCTATGATCATCAGTATGTGCATGCACTATGATTATAGCTCTATGATCATCATTATAGAAAGGGACAACCTCTATCATTACAACCCTGTGATCATCATAACTTGCATGTACCATGATAACAACCCTATGATCAACGGCGGAGCCAGGGGGGGGGGGGGAAGGAGAGAGCAAAGGACCCCCAACTTTGCTAAATTGCACAAAAATATAGTGTAAAAAAATTTTTTTTAAAGAAAATTTTTACAAACCCCCCCCCCTAATTATTTGTAATTTTATGTATGCCCCCCTCAATTTTTATTTCTGGCTCCGACCCTGTCTATGATCATCATAACTTGCATGTACCATGATAATTAACAACCCTGTGATCATCATTACGAAAAAGAGCAACCCTCATGATTACAACATTATGATCATCGTCACTTGCATGCACCATAAAACAAACCCCAAATTTGAGTCTTGAGTGTTGGCATGGCGACTACAAGCAAACGAGTGGGCTATTGCAAAGTAGTTGGGGAGTACCAAAAATCCCAAACCCAGTACATAAAAACAAACACACGGAGACAGAACATAGACAACCCAAAGCTAACAGAAAAGACCAACTAATAATGGTCTCATGGGTAACAAAAGCAAAAGAAGAACTAGACCAACAACTAATCACATGAGAACTACTTAACATAACTAAACCTATAGATAAAGACTAAATAAGACCAAGTACTTAACCGCTTCTCCAAACCACATGTGGTGGCAACCGACAGCTTCAAAACCTCTATGGAATCCTTCTATGACAAGAAGCTCGACATGCATGGGTATATCCGATGAAGCCATAACCAATCGCGCAGGACAATAAAATCGGTGCAGCCAAACAGATTTTAGACGCACACCCAAACCCAAAACCGCCATAGACAGGGTGAAAAGACAACAATCACAAGATGAGTAATAGACAAAGCTTGGAGCAAGGTAAATCTAAGAAGACCATCAGAGGGGAGAAAAGCAGAGGAAGCTAGAAGAAGTAACGCTAATTACAAAGAACGACATAACAAAGACCAAACCCAAAAGAGAAAAAAAAACATAGTTAAAAGAGCAGAACCTCCGCCGAAGGAGGAGCCCGGCGATCTCGCCTGATTGGACATGCAAGGGCTCAAACCGGTAGGCAAGAGTGGTGTAAGGCAAGGCAAGCTTATGGCAAGGGGCAAGGGAAGAGACAAGCTTATGGAAAGGGGCAAGGGACGAGACAAGAAACAAAGGAGATCTGGAAAGGAGGGGGGGATGGAAGACTCTCCCTACCACTATATCAAGGTGGTTTCATATTTTCCACATGGACCCTACATTATTTAAGAATAGTACAAATAAAACAATCCCATATGTATCTAGTATTTAAAAGTAATAAATGAAGTTTGAATTTTGTTGTTGTTAAAGAGTCATGGATAGAATAATAGATATTCCTTAATAAAAGAATAATAGAAAATATATAAATAGTTTTATTTTGATGACATGTTAAAAACCTCTTATTTTAATTTTATTATTATGATTTGTTGTATGTCATATTCATTGTTGTCCATTTGTAACAATTTTCTTATTTCTTTTAACGTTTTTTTAAAGGATAGGAAAACTCTTGGTGGGTGGGTCATTGACTCAATCAGGACTATCCGGGATGTAATGAATGAATCACTAGAGGGATAATTAGTCGGCCCAGCTTTACCTTGTTGTATGTCATATATTCATTGTTCTCTTGTGGTTGGGGTGCGAGAAAACTGCGTTATCTTAAAGCCCTCAAAATGTTACCATGGTTAAGGAATGGGAGTACCATGTGTAATGTGATGAAATTTAGGGTCTGTTCGGACTTCTGATCATTAAGCTTGGTTTATAAGCTTTTTGGTAAATGTCACTCTGGTTAACAAATGTTAACTTGACAAGTGTATTGTGGTTAGTTATGCACCAATTAAAAATTGACATGTGTCTATTACTTTTGAGTAAAAGTAACATTAAACTACTGCAGGAGCAAATCGCATCCATAGAACGCGCCCTTAGGCTCCGTTCGGAGTTTTAAACCAAAAGCTTGGTTTACAAGCTTTTTGTTTAATCTACCCCTAGTTAACAAATAACTAACTGACACATATACATTGGGTTAGATTTTAACAAATAATAAATTGACACATGTCAATCAAAAAATAAAGAAATAAGATTAAAACACCCCCTTAGACTATAAAAAACCAACAACTGTACATTACTTTATTCAAAAGTAGTATTAATCTACTCTGGACCATGACTGATCACTCATCACAGAGGGATAATTAGTCAGCCCAACTTTCCCTTTTCTTAAAAGACATGACATTGATTGTATGATTTCCACTTCATACCACCACCATGAGTGACACAGGTGAGTCCAGTAATCACATCCACTCATCATCGTCTTTAATCAAAACGCAAAATGCAACTACATCAACAAGTTGTCTAATGAATGACCGCATACATTACCTACTGTACTCGGGGTGCAGCCGTTCGACATCAGGTTTAATCATATTTTATTAAAGGGAAATTTGATGAAGTGTCACTATATTTTTTTGTTAATTCATGAAATGTTAAAAAAAAAGTCATGAAATATCACTATATTTGTGTTTGATATGGCTTTTTGTGGTAGTTTTGTGGTTGTTTTGGTCTGATTGTTTTGACTGGCTATTTTGTGGTAGTTTTGCTAGTTGTTTTGTGCTGGTTGTTTTGTGGCTGTTTTGAAAACTAGTGTTTGGCAGACGGCGGTTTTGTCTGGTTGTTTAAACAAGTTAGTTTTGTGCAGTGCGTTTACTGTTTTCATTGTTACAATTAAAAATTTTATATTATATTTTAAAACAATTTTTTGTTAATAAAATTAAAATATATGTAGATATTCAATTATAGCCTTTAATAATTAATATTCTTTATTAATATTTTAGTGACAATTAATTTATAATATGTATACATATTAATTTATAAATAAAATTTTTACATATATTTGAAAAAAATAAAGAAATAAACCATTGTATTTAGAGCAAATATATTAGATGTTATATATAAAAAAATTTGTGGATTATATATTAGTATTTAATATAACATTTCAAATGTATTATTACTTAAGATTATTTTAATTTTTAATGGAATAAATAATATCATTGAAATGAAAAAACAATACTTTCTAATAATAAAATAATTGACTGTAAGCGATATGTACAAATATCACTTATTATTTTATTATTATATATTGTTTAATTGTTGATAGAATATTTATTTTAAACATATATTTATAGTTAAAATAATATATTCTATTCAATTAAATATTACTTAATGAAATTCAAAAACATAAATTCAAATTTAATACTGGATATGTCAAGAAATGAAAAATAACGTATATTAGAATATAAAATTATTCTTTAATTATTATGCACAGTATAAAACATATAATAACTTTGATATACTAACAAACCATAATAGTTTGTACAAACAGTTTTGTAATTAATCATTACTTAGCAAGTTGAATACTTATAATTGATATTTATAAAATATACTACAAATATTTTTTACTTTAATAATTTTGATATAGTTGAAAGTTTACATCGTAATTTTTATTAGTTTGCTCTTTTCCTTGTAGAATATTTTATTAGAATTAATAGATAGTAATAGTTTTAAGAGACTATTTGTCCGTCTTTGAATAAATAATTTAGAAAAACACTACTCCCTCCGTTCATTAATATCTGTCGTTTTAGGATGTGATTCTTGTTCAAAAATATCTGTCATTCTAGCTTTTTGACACACTTCTTTCCACTTTTACCCCTACTATTCAATATAAAGTAATTATTATCTAAATGGAAAAGTAAAAAGTAGGGGCACATGCGTCATTGTCCTATTTTTCTTAATAAGTGTGCAAGTTTCTAAAATGACAGTTATTGTTGAACGGAGGGAGTATTAACTATTGTACTATATTATTTTCATTAATTTATAAAACAATATACCAATCTTTATAAAAAACTAAAAATAAAAAGGGAAAATAAACTAATTTATAATATATTAATCTATATATTTCAATTTTAATTTAATTTTGTGTCAAATTTAATATATAATATTATTTTAAGATATAAATAAATATTGAAAATTTAAATTAATTTATTAAAAATTAATTTTTAAATATTAATTATACTATTAAAATATTCTCGCCCCCTTAATTACAGTTTTCTAGCTCCGCCTCTGTTTACGGTATTCATTATATTTGCAGCATAAATTGTTGGTTGTTTTGTGGTTGTATATTTGTGGTTGTTTTGAACATTGTTGTTCGGAGGTGGCGGTTTGGTATTTTTTGTCAAAAATGCCAAAACTCAAAAATGTCACATTTATACCACATATATACCATCACCGAACGCAGCCATAAACGTCCATAAAATATTCTTTCAACTTTTTTCATTGATGCTAGCTTCTTTGAAACTTTCATATTTATGTAAAATAACACAATTCGTAGACAACCAAAAGTATATGGAGTAGCGACTACATAATGTATAAACATTCTTAGTCGGTATGATGAACTTGCAATGTATTGTTTGAAAATTTTCATCGATCGTGATTGTGTATGTGAATGATACATGAATAATGTGATATGGGTGAGTAGAGCTGAAGAATAGATATTTTATAGGTTGATAATGAGTTCTTATAGCACAAAAGACATATGAATGCACAACTAACGATTGGAAACAAAAATAATTATTTTTTTTGTAATGGGGGCATTTCACGAACTTCACCAAAATGGCATTTCATGAACTTTTCACTAATTTATAAAAAGTAGTAAGTCAAAATATAGTCATTTGAATAGTAAACTGACAGTTTATGGACAAAACAATCACTTTTTGGACTTTTAATGGAAAACTAGCACCCATCAACGTAGGGTGACATTTCATAGACTTTTATAAAAATATAATGACATTTCATGACTTTCTTTTTTTTATAGTGACATTTCATAAATTAACCAAAAATATAGAGACATGAAATTTTCCGTTCTTAAATATCCAGCACCAATCGTTTATGTTCAATAATCCTAATATAAACGCCTGATGGCCCTGTTTTTCCGACCAAAAAAAAATACTATGTTCTTTTTTTATTCTAGAAATAATAGTATCCTAAGTTATTTTAAAGCTTATGCGGTTGAAATTACAAATGACAAAGTTTGAAAAAAAAGTATTTATTAGAGACGGAAAATAAAAATAGAAAAAATAAAACCAAATACTAGTTTTAATGTTTTTTAAATTTTTATGAAACTGAAAATAAAATATATGTGATTTAAATAAAAAATAGTAAACCTAAAACATTAATACTAAATAAACTTTGTGTACAGGTATAGATCCAAATTAAACAAAAACAATAAAGAACTAAAGTTACATCATCAATATTGTCTTCAATATCACCTAAGGGCATCCACAATAGGGGTTCTTGACACGGTTACATATGTGAAATGTTCTACAATGGTGTGGATTCCACCCATTTTCTCTCTCCAAGGTTCTTAAATAAGAACCCCACTTTTTATGACACATTAGACTCACCTATGTGTATCCTCTCTTTCATATTATCACATCTAAATAGTGATAGTTTATTGGTTGTTCATTAAGAGAGAAGATTAAGAAACTTTGTTGTTGTAGTGAATAGAGTTCCAGTAATAAAATATAATTTTTAGATGACATGGCACCTAGGAATGTGTTAAGAAACTTAAAACCATTGTGGATGCCCTAAGTGATCATCAACGCGCGACTATGTTATACTCCTTTAGTACAATAATATCTTTTGTTTTAAAACATGTACTCCGTCCATCCTGAATTGACCGTCATATTTACTATATGGACATGTTGTTTGACTTCAATATTTAACATATAAGATAAAATAATTTTAAAAATTTAAGTTTGTATATAATTCCTTACATGATAAACTATTTGTTACAAAATTTAATTTTATAAAATTATTTTATCTTATATACTTAATATTGAAGTGGAAAAACGTGCTATAAAGCAAACAGGACGATCAATTCAGGATGGACGAAATATATTTATTAAAAAAACAGAAAACTAATGTATATACCCATATTTTTTACTTTTTAATCTAGATAATAATTAATTTTGTATTGAATTATAAGATCAAAAGTGAAAAAAATGTGTCAAAAAACTAAAATATCTTATATTTTAAATAATATTCATTTTCTAAAACAACAGATATTAAACAGAAGGAGTAATATTTTATTTAAAGATATTAAACAATATAAAATAATTGAAAGGACCTCAAATTCATATCATTCAATCACAAAAGATTTTTTTAAATAAGAAATAACCAAGAATAGATAATAAGAGAAAAAAACTATAATAAAATAATAAAATTCTATTAATTTTTTTTATGTTTTTTTGTTCAATTTTTAATTATAACATCATATAATAAAAAAAATTAGCAATTTAAGATTCTATTTACTCATATAATATGTATTTAAACAATTCACCTAATTTTAACATATATGGATTGACAGTGATTTTTAAAAATTCATAAATATGCATTGTAATTCTGTAATATCTTGAAAGTGAATAATGATTTTATTTTTCAGTACCAAAGCATTAACGTACGCCCGTGTCTTTCTATTAGAACCGAGGTTACAGGAGCTAAAGAAGCTAAATGCATTAAGCATTGAAGCAAAAGATCAAAAAAATACTACAAATCTTTATCTAATAAAAAAAGTTTGCCCTTTTCACGCACGCAATAAAAAAGTACATGAGGGATGATTGTGTACATTTTGTATAAAATTGTTAAAGGATATATTTTTATTGTAAAGTTACGATACAACCAGGACAAATGCTGATATACTAACATTTATGATTAATCTTATTTCCATGCATAGTGGGATCAAACTAAAACATTAGCCAGCCGTATAGAGACAAGTGTTCTATAAAGCTGAAAAACAATTTTTTCTCGCAAATGTAACTATGGATAGGGATGGCAATTTTTTCCCAACCCGAAAACCCGACCCATATCCAATCCGAAAATAGCGGGTTTGGGTCATGATTATTGATCCATTTAATTATTGGGTCGGGTATAGGTTACTCATCAAAGTTCTAACCCATAGTCAACCGACCCGTTTATTTTATTAAAAATAATAATAAATAAATAATTAGATAAAAATATAAATATATTACTAAGTAAGTGCTAACCTACTATTAGTATAATACAAATTATGTAGTATCTTTTTGATGAGAGGTTGTTTATTTGATAATACTACTTTGTTGTATTTCTTTATAAAGCAAAACGAGAGTATTCGTTATGTGGATTGTCAAAAGATGGTGTGCTGCTCTCTCCTCCACAGCTCCCACTGTGGTCCTATCTCTTCTGTACTCTGAAGATTTTTGTCTATGTTTTGATTCTATATTTTGAAGGAGAAAATACTGTTATATTTGGCCCAGGCGCGTACACATCACCTTCTTCTGTTAAGTGCTACTGAGCACGATATGTATGTGGAAAAAGAAAAAAGACGGAGGATAATGAAAACTTTGGAATATCTACCATATTGAATGTATGATGTCATTCATTTGTAACTCCGTTGAGCAATCATAAAAAATTTAATTCCAGGTCTTTTAAATTTTGCATAGACTAATTATGTTGGGTTAAACGGGCCGAGTATGGGTTTAATCATTTTATATGGGTCGGGTATGGGTTGATAATTTGTAACCCAATTATTATTGGGTCGGGTATGGGTTAATACAATTTTAATCGGGTCGGGTATGGGTGAGCTTCAACCCGACCCATTAACCCGAATACCACCCCTAACTATGGAACGAACGAGCGCAGTCGTACATTAAGGTCTTGTTGGGCAGGAACATTTATCTTTGATGTCCATATAAAGGTGTCTTTATTTTTTTTGAAAAAAAATCATCTTTATGTTGTGGGTGTTCGGCAAGACATCTATATAAAAACTGCCTCTATTTGATAGTATTCCTAAAACACCCTTGTCACCTTCCTCTCACTCTCCCCTTCCTTTTCGTCATTTTAGTCCGTATGTAGAGAATGGAGAAATGTGTTCACCACTCAGTTTGCATATTACCGTAAGAAAATGAAGAAAGCTAGAGGGAAAAACTGAAAAGAAGAAACTTCGTGTAGTTAATTGAGTCAAAATGAAGTTGGCTCCTGTGGTTATGTATTTCGGCACTGTTATTTGTGTATTGAACTAGTAAATTTGGTAGCGAATGAACTTGGAGTTTTAGGGTTCATCTGGTAAAACTAATGGTCGTGGCTTCCAGTTTATAATCTAGTAATTGCAAGTGAGAAATTAATTCGTAATAAACAGCACATTATGCTAGATTATTACGAAATGTCACTATGATTTGGTAATTTTGTCCCTTTGATTAATTGAAGATTGAGGAAGAGTGAAAAGAGGGAGAACGAGTAGGGATGGTGGAGGATTGGGAATGAGTATAACTTGTAAATTATGAAAATAGTGAGAGGGTAAACTTGTATTTTTAATAGGGTCAACTAATTCTAAAAACACCTTAATGTCCGAAAAGCAGCAAAACTAACTTTATCATAAAGGTTTTTTTCTACCTTTATGGGACCTTTATCCTGCTGCTTTTTGACAAAATAAAACTGCTTTTTCGGAAAATGCAGGATAAATGCGCTTACCGAACGCTACCTAAGGTTGCGTTCGATCCAAAGCTGAAAAGCAGCTAATGGAAGCTTTATGTTAAAGCTGACCATGGTTAACAAATAGAAAAGTGACATGTCATTATTTTAACCACTAACAAACTGACACATAATGTACTTGATTGGTGACCAACAATGGGAGCTGAGTTTCTTAATTGCAAATGCTTGATGCCAAAATTTTATCTTCCTATCTCTTATTCAAAAGTGAAACAAATGCATAAATGTATTTTTCCTTTTGTTTTCTTCTCAATGCCCATTTTTTAGAGAAGTTGGTCATGGTAAAACTTCTCCAGTCACCTAATCTTTAGAACTTTGAAGCACTCCGGATCATACCCCGAAACTCTAAATTTATTTTGCGCTGAACACACCCACGCCATAACTAAGAGATGGTTCACACTCCTCAAAAGCTTTAATCATTTTTTGCTTATTCTCTTATCATACAATTCATATTAGTATTTGTTAGTCTTGAGCATTCCTTACTTGCATGGGTTCTTGGTTTTGCTTGAGGACAAGCAAAAAGGTAAGTGTGGGGGTGTGATGAGTGTGTAAATGAGCATGTTTTAGAGGTGTGTTCATATGTTTTATCAACACTTTTCATGCTCATTTTCCACTCTAGCTAGTTTTCCTCTACTTTTGTGTTTTATTGGTGTTTTACACAATTCTTGCTCAAGCAGGAGGAATAACATAGCTAGGAATAAAGTAAACGAAAAGACAAACGCGTGAGCGCAAACAGATCCAAAATCGGAGCTAAAACAAAGAAGATACTGCGCCTTGAAGATTAGCCTGCCCATAGAACCGACCTAGGACTGGCCCTAGGTGGGTCGGTTGGTAGTTCCGGAGGCCAAAATGCTCGTTCCGGGGGCCGAAAGGGCTTCTGGTCCCACCACTCTAAGATCGACCCAAGGTGGGTCGGTCGGTCTTTAAAACGCGTCCGAAATTGCTACTGACTTCGACTGACCCTAGGTGGGTTGGCCGGGTCGAAATTTTGCCCAGATCTGTTTTTAAAAGCAGAAAAGAAGAGAGAGAGGAGAGTTCGAACCCAGACGAGGGGCGACGCCAAAGGAAGGGAAAGAGGAAGAAAGAGAAGAGAAGAAAGATTGGAGGAAGACCCACCTCCATTGAAGCTCCCAAGCTCCATTAATCTCTTTCTTCTCTCTCTCTCTCTCTCTCTCTCTCTCTCTCCTTTACTCTCTAATGGCTGTTTGAACTCTTGTATACCTTGGGATGAGGTTTCTCCCCAAAATCCCCAAATTGCTTTTGTAAACCTATTTCATCTTTTGTAGTTGTTTTCTTCTCATCAATTCTTAAATAATGCTTTAGATTTGATCTCCTATTGCATTTATTGTGGTTCCTTGCAAAATTATATCTTGAGCTTGGGATTAAACAAATTGGAGATGAACCCTAACTTTCATTTCTTTAGATTAGAGAGTGAAACTTTAAGGCTATTGTTAGGAGCTTAAAATTAATGCTATCTAGTGACTCTAGCCTTTCTTGAATTGGGAGGTTTGATTAATTAGGTAAGATTTGATTAGTCCAAGATTTGGAGAATCTTTACATTAGCTCTAATAGACAACTTAGTGAGGAAGAAATGAGAGCATATTTGGGCGATTTAGGAGATCCCACTATCCTAAGGTATACACCTATCTTAGATTAGTTAGTTTAAATTTATTGTTTTTCTTCAATTTCCAATATCAACCAAAAACCCTAAAACCCCCCAATTTACATTTATGCACTTTTGTATATATCTTCTTGCATATTTACTAAGCTTATAATTAACTAGATATTTACGAAGTCCCTGTGGATACGCCCTTATTGTACTACAATAACTGGGTTCACTGCTCATAGTTAGCAAGATAGTTTAATCATTATTTTGCACAACACTACTTCTTCTCTTCTTCCTTCTCTTCTTTTCCTTTTTTAATTGATGAATCTTTTTTTGTCTTTTTTTTTTCTGTATCCCAAACCACAAACCAGTTTGATAGGTCCAATAGAGAGAGTCCCCCTTCCTTCCCTTCGATTAGCTTCTCTCATTCTACAGTTAAGTTTTCTACCTTTCTTTCTTCTCCCTGCCTTTGATCCTTGAATATTGTCCTTGATTAAAATCACTAGATATTTGGTTTCGGCTCCTCCAACTCCAGTAAGCTCTCAAGAATTTCTGACTGAAGTGCCGGGTTCGAGAATACCATCGGTTCCGATTCCTCTGTGTCTTCTTCATTTATCTTACCGGTTGGTTTCCCAATCTTCATTTCATGTGTTAGTTGAGATTGATTAGAGTTCTCAAACCTTTCGAGGAATAGTTTATGGAAATCTAGCCAAGGCAGCTCACCGAACTTAATCCACACTTCTTCGAATCAACTACAAGCTTCTCCCTCCAAATACTCATTGTTGGGAAAATTACAAACATGAGTAATTAAACCTAGCTAAACGGGCAAGTGCACCCAATTCGTTGCAATATAACAAGTGTTGTATCCACAAGAAAATTGGTTTCTAAATCCCAAGCTTTGGTAGTTTAGTAAAAATGCAAATAAAAACAATAAACGGGGGTTTAACTGGAGGCAAGCTTAGTTGTTTGTAAACGGAAAATCAATCAAACATAAATTGTTTGTTTGATGGAATGGGTGGAAAAGTACCCTAGGATAGTGGGGAATCACCTAAATCACTCAAAAAATCTCATAACCATAACTCATTATCTCATTGTCTATTAGAGTTCAATTCATGAATCCCCAAATCATGGGAAACCCAATTCTTACCTAATTAGTCAAACCTCTTAATTAAAGGAGGTTTAAGTCACTAAGTAGCATTAAGCAAAAACTCTTAAATAATAGCCCTAAGATTTTACCCCCAAATCAAGAGAGCAAAAGTTAGGGTTTATCCCCCTTTTTGGTCTAGTTCCAAACTCAAACTCAAATGTTGAATGAAACCACCATAAATGCCATAGTTTATCAAATTAGAGCAATAATTGATATTGAAGGAGATAAAAACAAGAGCATTCAATGAGTTAGGTCACAAGCATTCAATGTGCAATATTAGGGTCAAACCTCATCCTAGGATACAAAATAGGACTACTCAACCATTAGAAAGGAAAAGAGAAGGGAAAAGAGGGATTAAGCCATTAGAGGAGCTTTGGAGCTTTAATGGATGTAGATTTCTTCACTTTCTTCTTCCTCATCTTCTTCTCTTCTTTTCTCCTCTTCTTTTCTCTTTCTTGGTCGCCTCTCTCTCCTCTCTTTCTGGCTGGAGTCGTGAGGAATAAGTGATGATGATAGATGCCCCCAAATCCAGCTTTTTAAAACACAAAACTGGGCAATTTTTCTGTCCGACCGACCTTGCCAAGTTCGGTCTCGTGGGTCAGTCGGACTCTCTGGTGAGGGAAGCACGTGACATTTTTAAGCTCGACCGGCCTTACCAGGGTCGGTCGATTCCAGTAGCTTTCGGCCCCTGAAATTTACAATTCCGGCCTCCGGAACTTCTGACTGACCCTCCCAAGGTCGGTCCTAGGGTCGGTCGGGACCAGTAGTGATTTTCTCCAACTTGTGCGGGGCCTAGAATCTTTGCTGTGGCTCGGAATTGCTCCCCGTTTACGGAGTTGGAAATCTTGAAAGATGAGGGATCTGTTGATGCACTGCACTAGCTCTAAAAGAACTCAAAAGTATGCTTAAAATGAGCTTTTACCTATCAATAGATCAAACTATATAAGATCGCTATTAATCACAAAAACACCCTATTAAGTGGTGAAATAGATTATGCACCAAGTAAAATAAAGGTGAATAAAGACCCTAAAATAGCATTATTTCACCACTTATCAACTCCCCTACACTTACCTATTTGCTTGTCCTCAAGCAAAATTAGCTAGAAACCCACAACAAGAAGGAACATTTAAAGCAAGCAAGTGTTTAGATGAATTCTTGAATTCAAGTGAGCAAAATTTGTGAAAAATCTCAAGAGGAGTGCAACCAACCTTCTCATGGTGACATGAGTGTGCTTAGGGCAAATAAAAATATAGAGTTTCAAGGTATGATCTAGAATGTTTCCAAGTTCTTACAGATTATGGAACTTGGAGAACTTTTACCATGGCCAACTTCTCTCAAGAATGAGCATTAAGGAAAAACAAAAGGAAAAATAGAGATTTACATTTGATTCACTTTTGCAACAAGAGATGAGGAGAGATGATTTGGCATTTTGCCTTGCTTTAATGAACACTCAACTCTCATTTGTTGGTTACCTATGATGTCTCTCAAGTTCCTTTTTAAAAAATTTCACAAGGAAGCACCCCTTAGCAATCCCTAGATGAGAAGATAGAAAGAATCCCTAAGCATTAAAAATTCACCAAGATTTGGATTTATGATTGCACAGCACATAAATGCTCCTCAAGAGAGAACTTTTGAAAAATTTGGTGGAAAATTCCAAGAATTCATGGAAAAACTTGCTTACTATAAATGTAACTTCTACTTGGAAGCTATAAATATGCATAAGAAAACTGAGAAGTGCGCCAAAAAGAAAAGGTTGTTTCCCCCCACACTTGAATGGGACAATGTCCTCATTGTTCAAAGAAAAACTCAAGGGAAAACAACAGAAGACCTTTTCGAAGAACTAAACATAGAGTAGACAAAAGCGTAATGCATTGTCTAACTGCTAAAAGGTTAGAGAACTAGTCCCCTGATAAAGATGTTGTGGGCGGGGTTCCCCCACACTTGATAGTGTCCGGGGTCGTTGAAGCGCTAGCTCCGACGGTGAAGAGTCGGAAACCCTAGGAAAAATTTGTAAGGGTTCCTCTTGCATTTGTCCTAACTTAACCTTGAGGTGTACTTGTGTTTAGTGTGTATATATTTACAATGCATAGCCAAACAGAAACTAGGTGCAAAATTGATTCCAAAGAATTCACAAAAAGGACATAGTTAGATACCCAAAAGGGGACTTATAAATGAGTCCCATAGTATAAGAGTCACAAAGGTTCTAAAAATATAGTAATGCAGAATAGAAAGTACTGTAATGCAAAAGTAAATGAAATTAAAGGGACAAACATAACAAACATCTAAACGAAATACAACAGTCTAAAAGGAGTCACAAGATAGATGAAAGTGTAGATAAACATTTAAACGAAAAGGAAAAAGGAACAACAAAAAGACGAAAGGAACAAATAACAAAAAGTGACGTGTTAGAAATTAAAGAGAGATAACATAAGTGAATTGGGCAAAGAATTAATCATTGAAGAGCAAAAGAAACAGCAGATTTCTATATAAATTTCGGCATAGTCCCCCGTTTTTCTCCTCTCTCTTGGTTCTAAGAACCTCTACAAAATCAACCAATAAGGTCACCAATAAGATCTGCCAGAAGGAAGGAGAAGATAGGATAGTTTTAATAAAATGATGCGTTTTGCCCTCCTTTTTTTTCAAAATTTCAGACCCGACCGACCCTGCTAAGATCAGTCGCAAGGTCGGTTGAAGTCAGTAGGCTACGAGTTTGAAAATTTCATCTCGACCGACCCTCCCAAGGTCGGTCCTTGGGTCGGTCGAGTGAGTACCTCTGGTTTCAAAAATTTCGACTCGACCGACCCTCCTAAGGTCGGTCCTAGGGTCGGTCGAAGCCAGAATCTCCCCAAAATAAATGTTTCCTTGCCCAAAACACTTGTTCTCATCCAGAAGTAAAAAAATAAAGACAAAAGCAACCAGAAACACACAATTACAAGGGCACAAAACAAGCAACCCGATAAACAATACTAAACTACTAAAATAATGCAAGGATAAAGGAGAAAGTAGTCTGGGTTGCCTCTCGGAAAGCTGCCTGTCTTTTTAAGGTCTTTGGCTAGACCATAGTAAGGGTTAGAAGGAACCTGGAGGGTGGTTATGAGGAGGAGATCCGAAACACGAATCGAATCCCCACTTGGATGCACGTTTACCTTTTTCTTTCCCGGTCCTCTTTTTCTCTTCATCAAGAGTTAATGGTGGTTCATCTTTGATGGTCATCCCTTCGGGCAGGGTGATGAAGAGAAGTGAATGAGATGAATGAGGCTGGGCTTCCTTCTTCACAACCTTGACTGTAGCCACTTTGCTGTTTGGAGATCTCCCCATCGTGAAGACCAATCTCTCATCATAGGCTTACAATGTGATGGTCTTCTTAGCAATTGCGATCTGAGCATTGGAGGTGGCGAGGAAGGGTCGACCAAGGATGAGTGGAGTAGTGGAGTTTTCGTCAATGTCCAAAATGACAAAATCGCATGGGAAGTACATATGCTCCACCTTGATGATCACGTCCTCAACCACTCCATTTGGGTAGACCGTTGACCCATCCGCTAGTTGAAGGACCATCTTGCTTTTCTTCAATTCACCAATCTCTAGCCTCTTGAAGGTAGAGAGAGGCATCAAGTCGATGGAAGTACCTAGATCACACAGAGAGCATTGAGAGAAGGTGCTACCAATCATGATAGGGATGGTGAAGCTGCCTGGATCACTGCATTTCGACGGTAGTGGCTGTTTGAGAATAGCAGAGCAAGCCTCATTTAGCTGGATGGTGCCGACTTCAGTCAATTTTGTTTTGTTGGAGATGAGGTGCTTAAGGAATTTAGCATAGTTTGGCATCTTGGCAATAAGGTATACAAATGGAATGTTGACATTTAATTGCTTCAGCATCACCAGAAACTTTCCATACTCCGCATTAAGTTTTTATTTCTTGACTTGGTTGGGAAAGGGTAAAGAGGGTTCATACGGAGAAGGTTTTGGAGTGGATTGGGTTGTAGAAGTGCTTTGAGAAGCTTTCTCTAATGGGAACTCAGTCCCTTCTCCATCATCCTCCTTGGATTCACCTGAGTCTTGCGGGGTTTGGGGCGCTTTTGTCTGTTTGCCACTCCTCAAGGTGATAACTTTCAATCCTTTCTCATCATCATCCAACTTGGCTTTTTCCTTTTCATAATTAGCAAGAAGCCTACCCAGGTGCTCCCTCTCATATTGAAGATCGTGCTCACAAATTCTTGAAGAAGCTTCAAGTTGGGCTATCTTTCTTTCCGACACTTCAATAGACATAGCCCATCCTTGGTGACGAGGGTGAATTTTAGGGGCCTCAATCACATTCACCTCCCTAACCTCTTCTTCAACACTTTCTCTCACAAAAATAGCCTTGAGTTGCTCTTTCGGGTTGGGCATTGGTTGACTAGGGAAGGTGCCGACAGGCCTTTGAGCAAGCTGCTGAGAAATTCGCTCAAGTTGTTCCTCAACTATCTTGTTGGTGGCCTCTTGACTAGCCTTGAACAAGTCAAATTTTGCTGCCTTAGTATGGACTACTGAGACAAGACTCTTCATCATGTCTCTCAACTCCGTATTTGGATCTATAGGGGTAGAAGGAGGTTGTTGTTGTTGAAAGCCCGGAGGTGGCCCTTGTGACCGGTACCCAATAGGATGGTTGGAAGCATTGCTTGATCCCCCTTGGGTATGTTCGTTACTTCTTCATGAGAAGTTCGGATGGTTCCTCCACGAGGCATTTTGCTGATTGTAGTTAAATCTGTGGCGGTTGCCTACAAAGTTTACGTCCTCATGTGGATCGGCGTAAGCTTTGCCTTCGCAGGAATGGGTCTCATACGGATCCGCACAAATTGCGCACCCCTCAGTTGAAGAAGATGAAGCTGAAGCAGATGATGAAGAAGCTATAGACTTGGTTGGTTCTTTTTAAGCTATAGCTAGCTTCTCCACCATCTTGGTAAGTGAAGATAGTTGAGCGGAGAGATGGCCAATTGTAACACCCCTGCTGACAACATTACACTTAACAACCATTTGCAGCGGAAAACATAACTCATCAATTACTTAACTCATTGGTGTTACACGCCGTTAACCACCCACGTGGCTAACAAGGCTAATACTTATACATTGTATCGGTCTGATGGACCAGATTCCCGAGCAACTATAAGTTACAATCCCTTTCCATTTCCAACAATCATTACACATTTACATTCCAACTGTACCGAGTATTTACAAACTAATGCCAACAACAATTTTGGTCTTACTACACCTACAATCCATAGGTAATTAAATGACTACCCATGTACAAACTATCACCCCGTCCTACTCTCGAACGGCTTCCAGCTCCTTGTACCTGAAAAGGAAAGAAAGGGTGGCCCCCCAGGGGCTCAACACCTTTGCTAGTATGGTAATCGTGCAGCCGCATGCTACCGGGCCACACACAACTAATTGTCGTCTAAGCATGCGGTTGATTGTGTTTAAATCATGCATGAAAACTATAAACACATAACACATTACATACCCACAACAATGGGGCTCAACAAATCAGTCAACACATCAATACTCATTAGATCACTCATTGTGTTCTTTAACCCTTGAGGGTTTCTCCTTTAATGGAGCTAATTCCTTGTTAGACGACACTTACCCATTAGTCGGGTTATACTTAAATTCCTCTTATCATAACCTGGGATTGATACCCATGATCCACATACTCCACATAACAACTCACATCACATTTTAACGTACATACGACATAACTTGGAGAGGGTCACATGAGGATACGTACCCCAAGATGTGAGTTAGTAATCTCATTGGAGCCTAGAGAACTTTCTATTCTCATGCTAAGCTCATTACACAATAACTTACTGTTCTACATAGAGAACATATATTTACTTAAGATGTGTCGGATATCATATAGTTCCGAACACACCGTACATATTAACTTTACTGAGATGTGTCGGTCTCAGTATAGTACCGAACACACCGTACATATTCCCCCTAGCCTCGAACAATAATCAAGGTAGGTAAGCATTGGTTAAGCTTGCGGGTGATTGTAATCCAAGAAGGAAAACAACCATAACATAACAGAGAGGGAGTTAAATCAAATATAGATATCATCTCCCAAACAAACGCGCGACTGGAACGACCGGATTCCTCACCCCCATTAGTATATATATATATATATATATATAATATATAGTTAAGAGCTCCATTATGGAACCTATCACATCCACACACCATAAGGTATTACAACCGGGTTAAACACACAAGGGAGGTAACATACTTACACGCACAAACAACACACAACTGACTCACGCATAGCCGTGGTTAGAACGTTCCCATGGTTTGGGTCGTTAAATCCAAATACCGATCTCTTACGTGATCCTAGCTTTGGTTAGCTAAGGTTTAACACTTTCGAGGTTAAACGGTATCGGAATTAAACACGCCACATAAATGAATTACTATAAACTCATTTCATGCTTATTCTTGCAAGGTGACAAACACACAGAAAAACAAGTTGGCATACAAGCCGGTGTAATCCGGTAGAACACAGGTTGCAAGAAAATCATACCTGTCACCAAGGTCCACTCTAATGTGTCCTCTTATGTTTCTCGAATAACTCTCGAACAACTGGTAACATTACAATTGCTTTCATTAACATCGGGGAAATATGATTGTTTAACATCTAATGCCCATAGTTAACCCCGTTAACTAGTTAAATAACTTCACATTTTTAACTTGTTTTACTTTCACATTTTACTTCAACTTTTCACCCACTTAATTGTCATTATAACTCACCTAACATGTCTTAAACAACCTTATAACATTATTACATACCAATCCCCATCATTAAAAGCCTTAAAAAAAATTTATATAAGTGGCCGACCGACCTTGCAGGGTAGGTCCCAAGGTCGGTCGGAACCAGAAACATTCCCGTCTGAAAATTTTTAGCCCGACCGACCTTGCCAAGGTCGGTCCTAAGGTAGGTCGAAGTCATAAAGCTTCCTGGAGGGTATTCTGGGCCCGACCTACCTTGCCAAGGTCGGTCATAAGGTAGGTCAAAACCAGAAACTTGTTTTTAAGTGTTTATTTCACTCCAAATTCACCCCAATCTTTTCCTAATCATTCCATAACCTTTCCACATGTTTCCTACATGTTTAAACACCTTAAAACATGAACTAAACCTTCCTCAATCATCACCAAACTTGTTACTCAATTTCTTACAAAAATTCCTAACACTTATAACACTTTTCCTTAGGATTTCTAAGTGGTGAATCATGCCTGCTACCTAAACTAACCAAAGTGTTGTCTCACAAACATTACCACTACTCCAAAAGCATTATTTCTTACAAACACCTCCTTTACACAACTCCTTCTATTTTCCACAAGTTTACACTTAGTACATTAACATTTTTCCTTTGTTTACTAAAACTTGAACAAGACTTAACACTTCACATAACATAACTTTGGTGTGTTTAAAACACCCATTTGATCTCTAAATCCTCCAAGACCATTCCTAGGTCATCCTAGGACTCATGAACACCTTAATTCACTCTCTCTCACCATCTTAACACCTAACAATTCCTAGTACCTTATAGGTCATAAAATCTCATTAGAACACTTAAACTCCTTTGTTTATCAACTAAATTTTGCCATAGCTTCTCTTGTATCACCTTACACCAAAACACATAGTTTTCCACTTTTATACTATCCAAGAACACTCAATCCCATAATACACATCCTTACACACAAACATATGGTTTTTCATCCTTTAACCACCAAAGACATTCATCTTCACAAGAAATGTTCTTCACACACAACTAAACCTTTAAACTACACTACATCATAATATAGTGCATAAACTTAAATTTCTTGGCACTTAGGCCCTTAAATGACATGGCTCTTAGGCCCTTAAATTGCATAAACCTTAAACACAGAATTTCCCACATAATAATTGCCTTTAACCTGTAAATACACACAACATCACATATGCCCTTAATAACCACCTTGTGGATATTTTACTAACTCATTTCCCATTGGCTCTTTAGGTTGTTTACTAAGCAAATATAGCTCAATTCCCTAGTACACAAAACTACATTAAGAGAGGTCATTTACCTCTTCTCTTCAAGATTTTCTCACTTGTTTTCTCTTGTTCTTTCTTGATTGAAAATCGGCAAGGATCTTTTATCACTTGTCAATCTTCTAACCAATACACATATAAGGGTAATGAGCATTAAGTTTCATACTTAAACTCATAATTAAACCCTAGATTTACATAAGTGTCTTAAAACACTAAAATGGAAGTTTACCTTGGATTTGAATGAGAATTTGAATAAGTAGCAAGAGAGGACTTCTCATAGTCCCTTGAAGTTTGAATTAAGCTAAGAAGAGAGCAAGACAAGGCACCATTAAGAGGTGAATTTTCGGCCATGAACCAAAATGAGAGGAAACTTAGGTTTTCTTTGATTTTCCTTACCTTGAAGCAAAGGAGAATGACAAGGCATGAAAAGATGAGCTCAAGCTCCTTCAATGGAGATTATTCATGGCACCAAAATGGAGTTCTTGAAGATTTGAAAAGAGGGAAATGAAGAGCTTACTCTAACTAAGACAAAGGTAGTCTTGGAATTAAATTTGGATCATGGAGCTAGGAGTTACAAGCAAATGAAGTCCAAGAATGGAGGTGGACTGTAGCAAAACGAATTTGCTTGGGAGGATGAAGATAGGTGACGGTGGGAACAAAGGAGAAAGAAGAGAATGAGGAGAGAGGTAGTCTTTTGAAGATATTTATGTTATAAAGGTAATTTCTTCTTTTTACTTACTTTTCTTCCTTTCTTTAATTGAATTGTAAATGGTGGTGACTCACCATGTTGAAAACCGGCCCCCTTTTTATAATAGGGTATATTAAGGCCTTTGTTGACCAATTAAACAACTTATGTTGACTTATGACTTAAACTAGCACTATTTGAGCACTATTCACAAATTAGTGCACATAATTGTGAAATTTTGATTTCCCATTGATTTAGACTTCCTAATGTGATACTAAGTAGTACACATGTTGATTAAAGTGTAATGATGGACATTTAGCCACTCAAAACTCATTTCCAATACAATTTTTCAAAAATGTGCTTTAAGGCTCCTTAAAGCACATTTTGTGTTTTAACTTGTTTTCAAGCTTGGTTTTCTTTAGGAACTGATTTAAAATGTTCATTAGCATGTTTATAAGGTCTAGGAATGACCTTTAGGTCTTAGACAAGGTTACACCAAGTCTAGGGCAAGTATTTGCTTAAATTGACTTTATGGTGTTTTCTTGTGTTTTGTTTGGTTTAAATTGTCTACCAATGTTTCTTAAGGACTTAATTAGCCTTATAAAATCATAATTGCGTATTATTAGGTCTTGGTAGGCTCTTTGGGTCCTAACCAAGTTCATTCCAAGCTTAGAGCATGTTTTTGCTCAAATTGTCTTTATGGTACTTTATTGTTTTTACTATGGTTTAAATTGTTCACTAATATTTCTAAGGCACTTTTTAGCCTTAATATACCATAGTTTAGTATTTAAACAACATATCAAGGTTTGGTGTATTTCAATCTACCCCCTCTTAAAAGAACTTCATCCTCGAAGTTCACACTTCCCACACATCATTGGATTAGAAACAGGGATTACTTGCCAAAAGAAAACTTCCATAACCAAACATACTTTACATCACAACCTCGGACTTAACGGTCCGGGTAACATATCCACATCCATACATAACATAAATCTATATAATAACCATCGGACTCAACGGTCCGGTATCTTAACAACATTTGTACTCACATAACAACCCTCAGACTCTCAGGTCTGGGTAACATAACAACATTTAGACTCATAGGTCGGGATAATATTTATTACACATACCACAAACATGTTTTAGCATGTATAGCAATCAAAAATTCCTTTTCCATCTCTTCATGGGCTCGGTCATAAGACTACAGGACATTACAGTCCTCGAGTCCCATGTTGTCGAGTACATATATACTGTGATCCCGCAGAACCCGGCCACGATGGACACCTTCTGGTCCCCATTCCTTTGGGAGTTCAAAATAATCACTTAATTTTTTAACATACATACTTCCCATGTCACCGGTCCGAAGACAAAGGCTCATACGTCCTCAGCTCGCGAGCAAGTACTACAAAAATATTCTTTACGAGGTTAAGTATAAGAGAATTCTTTACTCAAAATATCAATCGACAGTTTTGGAAATACCAATTGAAAATCCTTTTTAAAAACGTAATACAACTCCAAATCCAATTTATGCTCTTTGCATCTTTTCTTAGCGTGGTTATTTGTGACCACTTATAGGGAGCTTCAAGAATCATCCAACCCTGATGTGATCAGCATCAGTGTTAAACTATCCTTCAACCCCAATTTGTGTTCGGCTTCCCTTGATCACATGCAAATCAAGTTCCACCTCCCACTTCATTTTCAAGCATCAAATAATACACTCATTTCTAATTTTCTATCTTTTAGTCATTCTAGTCATAATAATTACATCTCCAAGGGATAGGACTCCTTCTATCAGTTATGTCTTACCTCTTCATAAATCACAATACTGTATTCATATATATTTTTGTCAAAATACAATACACGGTTTCCATTTATATACTGTCGGGGTTTTTGTTCCCCCGAGAGTTTCTTTACTCCCTTACACTTGTACTCTCACACATAATAGTTAACAAGGTAGACACACTTATCACAATGGTATTCGCATCTTCTGTGCGTAATTACCACAATTAAACCATTAATGAATGTGTATGTTCATATTACATACGCACCAATCATCAAAACAAATTATTTTGTGCTATGCACACCATAGTTCGCGTACACTTGTACGGTAAAACACACTAAGCGGTTTTGCACTCTACCCCCCTTAAAAGGGATTACGCCCACGTAATCAATCATCGAACATTGGTTTAAAATGTTCTGCCGTCGTGAAGTGTTTTAACTTCCACGCGGTCTGTTATACAATGCGTTCTGGTTAGAGGATCTTAACCATATTGACGGTTTAGTCCCTAAACCAAGAATTCTCATTGGAGTTTGTTTAACTCATATTCAGTTTTGGCCTGTGAGGCTTCTAGGCGTTAGTAATTAGTCATTTACTCATATTCACTATGCACATTCAACATCTGAATCATCAGCTCACTATCTTCTGATGCACAACTCTGACAACTTTGAGGTTAGTTTGCCTCTTTCTTTATTCGTAATGTATTGTACATCTCCCATTTATCACCCTTATAATGGCAATAATGGTTTCTTAACCGATGCGTAGTATCTCATACCGTGCGTAAATTTGGTGAGTAGTAAACTTTCCATCCACTTCCACTATAATTTACTGTGTATACTGCTATGTATTTCACAATGATTAACTTGGTTTCTTCCGACTAACTGTCGGTTGAGGTTGAGCTACTACCTAATGTGTAGTGCTCTCACGGTTACTTCCCACACTTGAGGTATATTCCATACCGATATTTAGTATTTCGTGTTACTGCAGTCATTGTTAATCATGCCTCCACATTTGGTTTGTACAAGTTTCTTTCATTTGTACGACCTTGCATTTCCTATGCATCGGTCATAGCGTTATAAGTCTTTTCTTACTTCTACCACAATTAACATTTTCCCAACTCCTAGCTATCCCACTCGATCATTATTGCGCAAGTGCAATACCAAAACACTCAGTCATACAGAGTGCAGAGGCGTAAACTCTTGGCAGTAAATCTCTTATGCGATTGCAATAGAAATGAACATTGTTTCCTTGTTGTCCGGTCTGTCTACCATCTTTATTCATCAACTCCATATTATTGTGTGATTTATTCACCTGTATTGGTCGCTCGCTGCACACCATTTTCTTCATTGTACAACACTAACTTACATGGCATCCACTGTCATATTAGCTTCCGACATGTACTTTCATCATTCGTGTTATGGTTCGTCATTCATTTGGATGACTACTGAAAACACTATTTTTCGAGTCTTTATGCTCCTTGAGCGTTGCTTCCTCGGTGCTTCATTATACACACATGCTACTAAAACTAACTGCTCTCTGCAATAAACACACATGGTCAATCCTTAACATATTTCTTGAACTGATTCACATAACTACCGCTTTGCGGATTCACATATCGAGAGGTATCCCCACTCTTCAAGCAGTGGTTCGTTCTCGCTCTACTTACTTGTACAACAAAACTTCGTAATCAATTAAATTTAGTAACACATTTAGTTTGTGGCTTATAAGCCTTACTGCCGAGCTGCTCATTATAAGATGTTCACACAAATTTACTTCTTCATACGCCATCACATGGTTTGGTTGTTTATAGGGCTCCATGACAAGGTCGTTGAATCACGCTTCCTTTCATGGGATGCCCTCTTAGGAATGTCAGGTTGCCCTTTGACGACTTATCCTTCGGTGTTCAAATCGAGTATTTGTTTCAACTTGTGTTTCCATCACTACATTTTATTGAACTTCAGTTGACCCAAACACCCTTCAAGGACAGCTCCTAGGTGTTTCTAGGTTATGCCATTACATGGCTTGTACTTGTGGGTACGTTTAGTTAACTACATCGTTTATGTTCTTGGCTGGGTTAATATCCTCTCCCGTGAGATCGATATCCCTGATAGCTAGGTGATCATTTTGGGAATTTCATCCCGTTTGTTGCACATTAAACTTGTACATATTAGGCATTTTTATCATGCATAGTATGGGCGTCTCGCAGCTATCTGTTTATTCGGGATTTTTGAGACATATACTATGTCTTTACTTATTAATTCCTTGAAACGAATTACTAATTCTTTTGGTCTCGTTAACTTAACTGGGTTCTTTTACTCCAACCATTCGTGGTAATCCGTTGCGTTTGTTTAACTTTCACTGCTGACCGTAGTATGGAGTTGACTACTTCCCGTGTTCCCGACTCTACTCGTATACATATGTGGGGTACCCTACTGATACATTGCTACTTTCCCAACTAACCCATAAGTAGGTATGCCAGGCCACAAGCTCCAATTGGAGTGCGCACTCGTAGTGTCCGTCACACGCCTAGGTGAAGTATTCTGTTGTCAACTCCCTTATATTGTCTTATGATACATGCTTTCAGTGCTTCCCGAACTTAATCAAGGGAAAGTCTATACACTGTTGTATTTAGTATGAACTCAATCCATTCCCTCAGGTTGATACCCTCGGGTCATCCAATTTCCGTCCGATTGTTCAAAAGTGAGCTGGGTGTAACTTACCTACTATGTGGCGCTGAGGCCGGCGTAGGTCCTCTGGTTTGGTTTAAAAGAAAGTTAGAAATAAGTATTGGTTTGAAAGAAAATTTGGTTTTGAAAAGAGTTTGAAATAAATCCGAGTTTGTAAGAAACATTTTTGTGGTTTCACAACGTCTTCTTGCCTTAACCAAGTCTAGCTTCTTGCTGACTGGTGTATTTCCAATTACAAAGGTATTGTTAAGCCCTTCAACGGTTAGATGATCTCACTTAACTTCGTGGTACTTACTAGTACTCGTAGTCGTTAAAATTTTCCCCCGAACAACCCTGTTTAGCAGCACTTGCCATGGCAAGTGCGCCATGTTAACTGGCTATCAGTTCAACACACCCGTTGTGGTATTATTTTTGCCCGCACCGTATCATTGGCCTTGTTGGCCCTTACTTTGATCTTACAGCCTTGACAATAAATCTTCTGGGCGACTTCTCATTGTCTTCCACATGATAATCATTATTAGGGTGTTCCTTCTCACTTAGTAGTGATCTTCTTCGTAGCCCGTTCCACGCATTTGTCGTGGTTACTGAGACTTGTATCTTGTTTGGGTACTACGTTGTAGTTCCTTAGTCGGTTGTTATACCGTTGGCGACTTTATTTAATACTCGTGGTCCCGTAGACACGCGTCTCGGGTTCCATTACTTCACTTCTTGCCTGTTGCACATTTGGTGCGTTGCAAGCTGGTTGTTCTTGACTGCTCGCATGTCGACCCAGGTTGCCAGAAATTCCATTCTCCTATGCATAGGATTCTTCAATTCTCCGCCATCAAGTGCGGTTAACATCGTTCACATGGGAACCGTCTCCGGGATTCCTAGTTTTTGGAATCTACCGTATGACAGGTTCTTCGTACTTACAGAGTTACTTAATAACAGCCAGATGGGTTTTCCCGAGTAAGAGAGGACTTTCATCTCTCTGGTGTTCTTTCCCGAGTTATAAAACAGGGATTATGGAGGGCGGGAAGGATATTGTAGGTTTCCAGTACACACTGGTAATTCCTATCTAGCGTATCTCTCACGCTATCTCTCAACCCTTAACCCAAAGTCTCAATCCTAACTCGGTACTTCCTAAGCTCGGTAATTCAGTCATCAGAGCGATACTTCGCTCTGATACCACTTTTTGTAACACCCCAACTGACAACATTACACTTAACAACCATATGCAGCAGAAAACATAACTCATCCAATTACTTAACTCATTGGTGTTACACGCCGTTAACCACCCACGTGGCTAACAAGGCTAATACTTATACATTGTATCGGTCTGATGGACCAGATTCCCGAGCAACTATAAGTTACAATCCCTTTCTATTTCCAACAATCATTACACATTTACATTCCAACTGTACCGAGTATTTACAAACTAATGCGACAACAATTTCGGTCTTACTACACCTACAATCCATAGGTAATTAAATGACTACCCATGTACAAACTATCACCCCATCCTACTCTCGAACGGCTTCCAGCTCCTTGTACCTGAAAAAGGAAAGAAAGGGTGGCCCCCCAGGGGGCTCAACACCTTTGCTAGTATGGTAATCGTGCAGCCCGCATGCTACCGGGCCACACACAACTAATTGTCGTCTAAGCATGCGGTTGATTGTGTTTAAATCATGCATGAAAACTATAAACACATAACACATTACATACCCACAACAATGGGGCTCAACAAATCAGTCAACACATCAATACTCATTAGATCACTCATTGTGTTCTTTAACCCTTGAGTGTTTCTCCTTTAATGGAGCTAATTCCTTGTTAGACGACACTTACCCATTAGTCGGGTTATACTTAAATTCCTCTTAACATAACCTGGGATTGATACCCATGATCCACATACTCCACATAACAACTCACCATTTTAACGTACATACGACATAACTTGGAGAGGGTCACATGAGGACACGTACCCCAAGATGTGAGTTAGTAATCTCATTGGAGCCTAGAGAACTTTTTATTCCCATGCTAAGCTCATTACACAATAACTTATTGTTCTACATAGAGAACATATATTTACTTAAGATGTGTCGGATATCATATAGTTCCGAACACACCGTACATATTAACTTTACTGAGATGTGTCGGTCTCAATATAGTACCGAACACACCGTACATATTCCCTCTAGCCCCGAACAATAATCAAGGTAGGTAAGCTTTGGTTAAGCTTGCGGGTGATTGTAATCCAAGAAGGAAAACAACCATAACATAACAGAGAGGGAGTTAAATCAAATATAGACATCATCTCCCAAACAAACGGGCGATTGGAACGATCGGATTCCTCACCCCCCATTAGTATATATATATAAATATATAGTTAAGAGCTCCATTATGGAACCTATCACATCCACACACCATAAGGTATTACAACCGGGTTAAACACACAAGGGAGGTAACATACTTACACGCACAAACAACACACAACTGACTCAGGCATAGTCGTGGTTAGAACGTTCCCATGGTTTGGGTCGTTAAATCCGAATACCGATCTCTTACGTGATCCTAGCTTTGAATAGCTAAGGTTTAACACTTTCGAGGTTAAACGGTATCGGAATTAAACACGCCACATAAATGAATTACTATAAACTCATTTCATGCTTATTCTTGCAAGGTGTCAAACACACAGAAAAACAAGTTGGCATACAAGCCGGTGTAATCCGGTAGAACACAGGTTGCAAGAAAACCATACCTGTCACCAAGGTCCACTCTAATGTGTCCTCTTATGTTCCTCGAATAACTCTCGAACAACTAGTAACATTACAATTGCTTTCATTAACATCGGGGTAATATGATTGTTTAACATCTAATGCCCATAGTTAACCCCGTTAACTAGTTAAATAACTTCACATTTTAACTTGTTTTACTTTCACATTTTACTTCAATTTTTCACCCACTTAATTGTCATTATAACTCACCTAACATGTCTTAAACAACCTTATAACATTATTACATACCAATCCCCATCATAAAAGCCTTTAATTTTTTTTATATAAGTGGCCGACCAACCTTGTAGGGTAGGTCCCAAGGTCGGTCGGAACCAGAAACATTCCCGTCTGAAAAATTTTAGCCCGACCGACCTTGCCAAGGTTGGTCCTAAGGTAGGTCGAAGTCAGAAAGCTTCCTGGAGGGTATTCTGGGCCCGACCTACCTTGCCAAGGTCGGTCGTAAGGTAGGTCAAAACCAGAAACTTGTTTTTAAGTGTTTATTTCACTCCAAATTCACCCCAATCTTTTCCTAATCATTCCATAACCTTTCCACATGTTTCCTACATGTTTAAACACCTTAAAACATGCACTAAACCTTCCTCAATCATCACCAAACTTGTTACTCAATTTCTTACAAAAATTCCTAACACTTATAACATTTTTCCTTAGGATTTCTAAGTGGTGAATCATGCCTACTACCTCAACTAACCAAAGTGTTGTCTCACAAACATTACCACTACTCCAAAAGCATTATTTCTTACAAACACCTCCTTTACACAACTCCTTCTATTTTCCACAAGTTTACACTTAGTACATTCACAAGGAACTATTTTTCCTTTGTTTACCAAAACTTGAACAAGACTTAACACTTCACATAACATAACTTTGGTGTGTTTAAAACACCCATTTGATCTCTAAATCCTCCAAGACCATTCCTAGGTCATCCTAGGACTCATGAACACCTTAATTCACTCTCTCTTACCATCTTAACACCTAACAATTCCTAGAACCTTCTAGGTCATAAAATCTCATTAGAACACTTAAACTCATTTGTTTATCAACTAAATTTTACCATAGCTTCTCTTGTATCACCTTACACCAAAACACATAGTTTTCCACTTTTATACAATCCAAGAACACTCAATCCCATAATACACATCCTTACACACAAACATATGGTTTTTCATCCTTTAACCACCAAAGACATTCATCTTCACAAGAAATGTTCTTCACACACAACTAAACCTTTAAAATACACTACATCACAATATAGTGCATAAACTTAAATTGCTTGGCACTTAGGCCCTTAAATGACATGGCTCTTAGGCCCTTAAATTGCATAAACCTTAAACACTGAATTTCCCACATAATAATTGCCTTTAACCTGCAAATACACACAACATCACATATGCCCTTAATAACCACCTTGTGGATATTTTACTAACTCATTTCCCATTGGCTCTTTAGGTTGTTTACTAAGCAAATATAGCTCAATTCCCTAGTACACAAAACTACATTAAGAGAGGTCATTTACCTCTTCTCTTCAAGATTTTCTCACTTGTTTTCTCTTGTTCTTTCTTGATTGAAAATCGGCAAGGAGCTTTTATCACTTGTCAATCTTCTAACCAGTACACATATAAGGGTAATGAGCATTAAGTTTCATACTTAAACTCATAATTAAACCCTAGATTTACATAAGTGTCTTAAAACACTAAAATGGAAGTTTACCTTAGATTTGAATGAGAATTTGAATAAGTAGCAAGAGAGGACTTCTCCTAGTCCCTTGAAGTTTGAATTAAGCTAAGAAGAGAGCAAGACAAGGCACCATTAAGAGGTGAATTTTCGGCCATGAACCAAAATGAGAGGAAACTTAGGTTTTCTTTGATTTTCCTTACCTTGAAGCAAAGGAGAATGACAAGGCATGAAAAGATGAGCTCAAGCTCCTTCAATGGAGATTCTTCATGGCACCAAAATGGAGTTCTTGAAGATTTGAAAAGAGGGAAATGAAGAGCTTACTCTAACTAAGACAAAGGTAGTCTTGAAATTGAATTTGGATCATGGAGCTAGAAGTTACAAGCAAATGAAGTCCAAGAATGGAGGTGGACTGTAGCAAAACGAATTTGCTTGGGAGGATGAAGATAGGTGACGGTGGGAACAAAGGAGAAAGAAGAGAATGAGGAGAGAGGTAGTCTTTTGAAGATATTTATGTTATAAAGGTAATTTCTTCTTTTTACTTACTTTTCTTCCTTTCTTTAATTGACTTGTAAATGGTGGTGACTCACCATGTTGAAAACCGGCCCCCTTTTTATAATAGGGTATATTAAGGCCTTTGTTGACCAATTAAACAACTTTGTTGACTTATGACTTAAACTAGCACTATTCACAAATTAGTGCACATAATTGTGAAATTTTTGATTTCCCATTGATTTAGACTTCCTAATATGATACTAAGTAGTACACATGTTGATTAAAGAGTAATGATGGATATTTAGCCACTCAAAACTCACTTCCAAGACAATTTTTCAAAAATGTGCTTTAAGGCTCCTTAAAGCACATTTTGTGTTTTAACTTGTTTTCAAGCTTGATTTTATTTAGGAATTGATTTAAAATGTCATTAGCATGTTAATAAGTCTAGGAATGACCTTTAGGTCTTATACAAGGTTACACCAAGTCTAGGGCAAGTATTTGCTTAAATTGACTTTATGGTGTTTTCTTGTGTTTTGTTTGGTTTAAATTGTCTACCAATGTTTCTTAAGGACTTAATTAGCCTTATAAAATCATAATTGCATATTATTAGGTCTTGGTAGGCTCTTTGGGTCCTAACCAAGTTCATTCCAAGCTTAGAGCATGTTTTTGCTCAAATTGTCTTTATGGTACTTTATTGTTTTTACTATGGTTTAAATTGTTCACTAATGTTTCTAAGGCACTTTTTAGCCTTAATATACCATAGTTTAATATTTAAACAACATATCAAGGTTTGGGGTATTTCATCAATGGGCTCAACGTGAAGGAGACCCGCTGCTCTTGGAGTACCTCCCTTTGGCTTAGACCATTGCCTTGTGTTACTAGTCATCACCTCTAGGAGTTCCATCCCCTCTTGAGGTGACTTAGTCATGAAGCTCCCTCCAGCTGAGGAGTTCACAAGGAGTCTATTTGCATCGTCAATACTGTTGAAGAAGGATAGACATAAGGATTGGTCATCTAAGTCGTGGTGGGAGCAATTCATCAACATGTCTTTGAATCAATCCCAAGCGTCATATAGTGTCTCCCCCGGTTCTTGGCAAAAGCTATTGATCTCTCTAATCAACTGCCTAGTTCTACTCGTGGGGTAATACTTGACAAGAAATTTTTGAGCCATTTGTGCCCAAGTGTGGATTGATTTTGAAGGTAAACTCCTATACCATTTCGATGCAGCGTCTGACAGTGAATGAGGGAAGAGCTGCAAGCGTATCCTCTCGTTGACTCTACCAACTTTACCAAATGAGTTGCAAAAGTCAAGGAAGAGACTTAAGTGATTGGGAGCTTCATCGAGATTTGCTCTGCTGAATTTTCCTAAGTCTCGGAGAGCAGTGATGTAGTGGGTCTTGAATACCCATTGTTCGGCCTCTTGAAGCGTCAACTCTGGTAGGACTATGGCTGAAGGTCTCCCTTCAGTGTCCGGCTGGTTGTAGTCTTTGAGAGCCATTTGTTGTGGGTTCCCGTTATCTTCTATCCCCGGTTCTTGATCAGCCATGATTGGATCTTTTAAACTCCGGATAGCTCGCAACAAAGAACGCTCGAGTTCGGGTTCGGACTAACAAGCGGAGATCCCTTGGCTCGGATGTTTGGCATACACTGAGAAAACAGAAGGTACCTAAACCACACCAAAACCAAATGCTCTTAAGTAGTAGGACAGGTAAGAATATAGACAATCAACTAAACACACAAATAACAAAAAGAAAATAAACAAGATAAAAGCACTAAATACACAAAAACTAAAATACTGAAACTAGGGAAATGATAGAAACTATCAATTTCCCCGGCAACGACGCCATAAACTTGTTGGGAAAATTACAAACATGAGTAATTAAACCTAGCTAAACGGGCAAGTGCACCCACTTCGTTGCAATATAACAAGTGTCGTATCCACAAGAATTGGTTTCTAAATCCCAAGCTTCGGTACTTTAGTAAAAATTCAAATAAAAACAATAAATGGGGGTTTAGCCGGAGGCAAGCTTAGTTGTTTGTAAACGGAAAAGAAATCAAACAGTAAATTGTTTGTTTGATGGAATGGGTGGAAAAGTACCCTAGGATAGTGGGGAATCACCTAAATCACTCAAAGAATCTCATAACCATAACTCAGTATCTCATTGTCTATTAGAGTTCTATTCATGAATCCCCAAATCATGGGAAACCCAATTCTTACCTAATTAGTCAAACCCCTTAATTAAAGGAGGTTTAAGTCACTAAGTAGCATTAAGCAAAAACTCTTAAATAATAGCCCTAAGATTTTACCCCCAAAATCAAGAGAGCAAAGGTTAGGGTTTATCCCCCTTTTTGGTCTAGTTCCAAACTCAAACTCAAATGTTGAATGAAACCACCATAAATGCCATAGTTTATCAAATTAGAGCATTAATTGATATATATTGAAGGAGATAAAAACAAGAGCATTCAATGAGTTAGGTCACAAGCATTCAATGTGCAATATTAGGGTCAAACCCCATCCTATGATACAAAATGGGACTACTCAACCATTGGAAAGGAAAAGAGAAGGGAAAAGAGGGATTTAGCCATTAGAGGAGCTTTGGAGCTTCAATGAAGGTAGATTTCTTCACTTTCTTCTTCCTCCTCTTCTTCTCTTCTTTTCTCCTCTGATTTTCTCCTTCTTGGTCGCCTCTCTCTCCTCTCTTTCTGGCTGGAGTCGTGAGGAATAAGTGATGATGATAGATGCCCCCAAATCTAGCTTTTTAAAACATAAAACTGGGCAATTTTTCCGTCCGACCAACCTTGCCAAGGTCGGTCTCGTGGGTCGGTCGGACTCTCTGGTGAGGGAAGCACGTGACATTTTTAAGCTTGACCGACCTTACCAGGGTCGGTCCTAAGGTCGGTCGATTTCAGTAGCTTCCGGCCCCTGAAATTTGCAATTCAGGCCTCCGGAACTTCAGACCGACCCTACCAAGGTCGGTCCTAGGGTCGGTCGGGACCAGTAGTGATTTTCTCCAACTTGTGTGGGGCCTAGAATCTTCGGTGTGGCTCGGAATTGCTCCCTGTTTGCGGCGTTGGAAAGCTTGAAAGATGAGGGATCTTTTGATGCACTCCACTTGCTTTAAAAGAAGGCAAAAGTATGCTCAAAATGAGCTTTTACCCATCAATAGATCAAACTATATAAGTTCTCTATTAATCACAAAAACACTCTATTAAGTGGTGAAATAGATTATGCACCAAGTAAAATAAAGGTGAATAAAGACCTTAAAATAGCATTATTTCACCACTTATCACTCATCCGCTGCTTGAAACCAGAAACTATCGGGGATGTTGTTGACGGTGAAGTACTCTTCAGCCTTGTCCAGCCATCTAAGAGGGTCTTCTCTGCTGAAGATCTGCAGCTTGTATGCGCGTATTAGTACCATTTCTAACCCCACTTACAGAATATCTATGCTCTGATACCAATTGATGAAACTACTCCTTAAACTTCTCAAAATACTGTCAAAATAACACACGCATAAATGGTAGTTTCCATTGATAGTTTGGGCAAACAATGGAACAATTACTAATAGAAGGAAATCAAGACTTTGTCCTGAAAATTAGGGAAATCAGGCACAGCCTGACAATCCACATAAGTGGCCAAAAGACAATACCGTTCTCAGCATACCCCATTAGGAATGATCTACCTTACCTTTAATAGCTAACACACCACAAGGACTCACACCCCTTAGCTAAACGACAACAGACACACACCTCTATCCTAACAACCAGCACACACCCGACAACTCACCTAACAACCTCCTTCTTATGCACCAGTGGTTCCCTTTCTTTTCTTTTTCTTTCTTTTCTTTTATTCCAGTCCTTGGTCCCCACCTGCACTCTCATTAGATTCCGAGGGTGTGAATGTATTTTTGTTATAAATTGCAATTCTGGTGTTGCGGGTGAGGTTGGAAGACTTATGGGTGAGCTACTATCCATGAATTGATCACAATTCCAATACAGGAGTCTCCTTATCCTGATGATTATCTGTTATCTTAAAACAAACAGAAGGATATCCAAATAGGAAGAGTAAGATAATGTTTTTCTCCTAGCACGTAGTTTGAATCAGAAACAAAACAAAAGATGCTATGATACATATGAAGCAATGAGAAGATCTCAACTCATACAAGCAAGTACACAACTCCCAAAACAAATCCTGCTTATAGAAGTACTCATAAAACAACTCACTTCATGGAGTCTTCTCACCTACAAATAAAATAACCAGGATCAATCTTTGTCAACTTTAAGCAGGAGGATGACTCATATTTTTTATTCACTTGAAGATGTGCTTCCTTACGTCCTAGCCTCACCCTTTTGATATGGTCGGGATAATACTTTGTATGGAGCTTCTGAAATCGCCGGCCATGTCAGAATGCTTCATTTTTATAGAACTCAAAATACAAGGTATATGAGCAGCATAATCACAGTCTTCACAATAGTAACACCAGAGTTGAGGATCTCTTTCTTTCCAGCACATATGACAAATATAGTTATCTAACTCCTCATCAGTTGAACATGGCTTGAGCTTCATAATATGTTCATATCCAATGTGCTTACTCACTAATTCCAATGGAAGATCTAGACACAGATATGAAAAATCCAAGTTACAGATCTTACAGCTGTAGAGTACAGTATCATACATATGAGTTCCACAAGCCGCGCATGCAGTAGTGCAGTCACGACCACCATCCTTCAGTGAAATTTGAAGAAAATGTAGGTGGAATGGGTGGTCAATAACCGTAGGCCATAGTTCATCTTTGACACGTGTGTCTAACAGACAACCAGCGCATCCATGATTAACAAAGTCTGGACAGAATTTATAATTCCTTCTTCCTTTGGGACGACTATGCGTGCCCAAGGATCGAATTTTACGGTTCAGTATGGTTTGTGATTCTATCGGGTGGAATAGCTTATTGGTTTTCCAATCCAACTCTGCACAAGATTTGTGCAAAGCAAATGAGCGGCAAGTCATACAACAATAGGTGGGATGATCACTGGCGATATCGTTTCTACAAATCTCACATTTACCCGGTCCTTCCTCACCGAGTCCTTGTGGCATGTACTTGGATATGTCATGATATAACCCCTCGAAAGAGCATGAGTTCACATGTCTGCCAATAAACTCACATTTCAGCTCTTGCCATTGTTGCATCGTTAAAGAGCAGGGGCCATCCAGTATGAAATCTCGCTGAAATAGTAAATATTCAAGCGCTTCGTAGAAAGGATGCAGCTGCTTTGACCCTTGTTTTAGTGTGGATCTAGAATTTGAGACGGTAGGAATCCCTAGAGCTAAGGTGTCTATTTCTAGATTTGAGATGTAGACAAGTTCGGGGACACAACAATCTTCATAATTGAAGGGTGGAATCATGTCATACTCACCTCGTTTGATGGCCCCCTCAATTTCATCCCACGACTTTGGACTGAACCACAAAGGTAACTGACTACTCTTACCTCTGTAATCATCATTCATCCTAGATCTATCTCTGTGATCAACATGAATCCGCCATCTGTATTCGCTTTTCGGCTTACACTCGATGATAAGAAATTGATACATTGGCTGATCGATAGACTCGTCGTTACTGAGATCCACCAATTCTGCAAGTTGTGATAGAGATGACAAAGGAAACTCAAGGACGATGTTGCCGTCGTTAGTGTTTAAGTGCAGAATTTGTTGACTCGCCTGTCGTAAGAGGACGCGCACGCCGATGCTGATGACATCTTTAGCTTTTTTGGATGTTAAGATTGTTGAATCGACGCATTGCAACCCATCAATGAAGAAATTCAAGCACAGAATGGGGCATCCCAGCCAGCGTGATATTTGCTGAGCAGTCGTTGTCTTTTTGCAGGCTGGAGGACCCGTTACAATGATGATATTTCTCCTCACCTTCCATCGGGTTTTCATCTAGCTCGTGATTTAAGACTTTGCTGTAATGGAAGGAATATCAACTATTGAGTTTATTGGGGAAGGGCAGCGTTTAATTTGTACTAGTACTGTAGATGAATCGGATTAATCTGCGAAACCCAAGTCAAAAAGTGGTTGATCGAATATGGAGGAGGTTGAAAGGGGGACAATATGGGCAGGAATCGGAAACTGAGAGGATCGAGGTCACAGAAGGTTGACTTTTTGTTCTGTTTTGTTTAAGCTCTGTTCGTAATCATATCATTATCATATTTGGTGAGGTTTAGCAGTTTAGACGAATTTTACGGTTTTATTTTCATTACGGCATATAATAAAGTTTTATTTTTTTATTAAATACCGTTTTATTTTCATTATAAGATATCATGTAGTTTCAATTTTACTTAATTTATCCTCGCACCTTAGGGTTTAAGGTCAATTTATGACATAAAGTTTGAATTCAAACTCAGTTTGGAGCTTCTACACAACTTCTTATTTACGTGGGAGCTATTAATAAAAATTATAAAAACAAAATTAAAATTATAAAAACAAATAAAATTTAATAAAATAAAAATAAAAAATTAATTTATTTAGAAAACATATATTATTACATAATTTAAAAAATATTATAACAGTGACTTAAAATCTATAACAATTACATTAAATATATGAAATTATTAAATAATTTTATAAATTATAAAAATTTATTAGCAAATATATTATTTGATATCAACCATCATAAGAAAAATGATCATATTTTATGATTTTATACTTTATTTTTCAATATTAAATAATAAGTTTTTCTATATTTACTTTTAATATTCTTTATATTACTGGTATAATTTTTTTAGGATTATCGTTACATAACACTTTAATAATTTATGTTTATTTTTTAAAATAATTTAATTTTTGTTATTTAGAAATTTTCATTTATTTATTTATGTTTTTTGTTTTTTAATTATATTCGTTTTTTAAAATTGATTTCAAAATTTATATAATTTTTAATTTTTTAGGGAAATTTCACCAAATACCACTGAGTTTTTGCTTAATTCATGATATACCATTTGTTTTTAAAATTACACAGTATAATACTAAGTTTTTACTTATTTCATCGGATAACACTCTGTCTCATATTTTGTTAAATGTTCAATCAATATTTCAGCAAAATGACTAAACTACCCCTGTTATTAATTAACAACTTGAAAGTAATTTGTCATACTGATAAATTTCATAAGACCGCACTTTTATTTAACTATTTATATGGGTACTTTAGTCTTTTTTCTAGGGATATTAATGAAATATTTAATAAAATATGAGACATAGTGTTATCTGGTGAAATAAGTAAAAAATTTGTGTTATCTTGTGTAATTTTAAAAACACAGTGGTATATCGTGAATTAAGCACAAACTCAGTGGTATTTTGAAAATTCCCCCTTTTTATAATTTATTTAAGTTAATAATTTTTAAAAAGACCGGACCATATACTGTTAAAGTTATTGTAGAGATAAGGTAAAATTGGAATATAAAGAATAAAATATATCAAATTTAAAAGAAGAGACATATGATAATAAAATTAAAAGCTCAATACTCAAGGCGCACCAAGTACAACCGACGCATTCGGGAGTCATGTTAACTATTAAAATTTGTCGATTTCACCAAGTAGTTTCAGAAAATTATGTTTATCAAAGTTCTATTTAAATATTGAATCAAAACAAATTCTTGTGAAAAAAAATCAGTTCGACACACATACTATATCTATACATGACATCACACTTACCTCAACAAAAATGCTGAACTCTACGCTCAGTCGTGTTTTCACTTCGCACAATCGGAATTTTAAAAAACTTTACGATCTTGCCCCTGTTTTAATACCTTTCATAAATTACTATATTTAACCACAATTTATAACATATTACGAGCTGACCCCAAATTTCATTACGCACAGTCGGAATTCGAATACGTTCAGTCAGAAAATGACTAATTTAGGGGCTAATGTAGACAAAATTTATTAAAAGCGGTTTGAAAAAAGCAAAAAAGGATTCCGAAGTACTTATATAAGTAAAAAAATATATCATAAAAATTATCAGCAAAGTATACCATGACAAAGTAGACGAAAAGACGAACGCGTCGGTGCAAACGGATCGAAAAACGGAGCTATAATGAAGAAGATATGACAATTTTAAGACCGGAACCCGGCGCAGGCGCCGGTAAGGAAGGGCCGGCTTCCTTACCGGCGCCTGCGCCGGGTTCTGGTCTTAAAATTGTCATATCTTCTTCGTTATAGCTCCGTTTTTCGATCCGTTTGTGCCAACGCGTTCGTCTTTTCGTCTACTTTGTCATGGTATACTTTTCTGATAATTTTTCTGATATATGTATTATTTCTTCTTAAGCACAACATTATCTATCATCGACGTCTTGTTCGAAATTGCCTATCAACCACTAATTACATGTCCGTTGAAGAAGAATCTATTTGAAATTCATTGAATGTTTCTATCATTTCCACCAATTTCACGTCCATTGACGAAGAATCTATTTGAAATTATCAAAATTTCCTATCAATATTAACTATCATTAACTTCTTATTCCATAGTAAAATAATCAAGCATGTTCTATTCTAATTAACAGATGAATTTGACACCAATCTAAATAGTTAGATGTATCGACATTAACTATCATCGATGTCTTGTTCGAACTTACCTATCAATTCCACTAAATTCATGTCCATTAACGAAGAATTTATTTGACAATCATCAAAATTGCTCAAAAAATGTCATCGTTGAAACATATTTTCAATACTTCAAAAGCGAGATCAGTTTGTCGTCGGAGATTGCTCAAAGAATGTCATCTTTGAAACATATTTTCAGTACTTCAAAAGCGAGATCGGTTTGTCGTCAGAAATTGCTCAAAAATGTGTTTTTTTATAACAAATGAAAATGTATACATCTTTGAAACATATTTTCAATACTTCAAAAGCGAGATCGGTTTGTCGTCAGAAATTGCTCAAAAATATTTTTTTAAAACAAATGAAAATGTATACATCTTTGAAACATATTTTCAATACTTCAAAAGCGAGATCGTTTGTCGTCGGAGATTGCTCAAAGAATGTCATCTTTGAAACATATTTTCAATACTTCAAAAGCGAGATCGGTTTGTCGTCAGAGATTGCTCAAAAAACGTCATCTTTGAAACATATTTTCAATACTTCAAAAGCGAGATCGGTTTGTCGTCGGAGATTACTCAAAAAATGTGTTTTTTTATAACAAATGAAAATGTATACATCTTTGAAACATCTTTGAAACATATTTTCAATACTTCAAAAGCGAGATCAGTTTGTCATTAGATATTGCTCAAAAAATGTTTTTTATAACAAATGAAAATGTATACATCTTTGAAACATATTTTCAATACTTCAAAAGCGAGATCGGTTTGTCGTCAGAGATTGCTCAAAAATGTCATCTTTGAAACATTTTTTCAATACTTCAAAAGCGAGATCGGTTTGTCGTCGGAGATTGCTCAAAACAATAGTTCTATTGACGATCTTCTACTAGACTGCAAGAGCGATGAGGAAAGACTAAAAAAGATCAAGACTTCAAAGTGTGCAGTAAATGATGATGACAAACATGAACTACTTCATATTGACGACCTTCTACTAGACTGCAAGAGCGATGAGGAAAGACTAAAGAAGATCAAGACTTCAAAGTGTGCAGTAAATGTCGATTTTTTAGTTTTAAACAGCAGGGATTTTCCATATACACTAACATTGTCTATCATTTCCACCGATTCACTAATTAATTCATTTCGACAATTGATGCCCGAAATGCATTCCACAATCCTCAAATGACTAACATGAAAACCCTAATTGAAGGGTAAATGGTACAACTTATTCGACACACACATCATTTTAAATCCCAGAACAATTAACAATTCAAATGACTAACACGAAAACCCTAATTGGGGGGTACATGGTAGAGGAAAAGAAGAAATCTGATACATTTTGACAGGAGAAGTGAGAGGATGAATAGTGGCGTTAGGAATTAGTCTAGGTTTTAGTGCTAATTGTGGGTGTGTTAGCCCTTTAGTGTATCATGATTCTCGTGGATTCTATTTAGTGAATTCTTTTAAGAACAACGAGATCGGTTTGTCGTTGGAGATTGCTCAAAAAATGTCATTTTTAAAGACATTTAATTGTCATCTTTGAAACATATTTTCAGGACTTCAAAAGCGATTCTACTTCGGAATTACATACTTCGACAACTGATGCCCGAAATGCATTCCACAATCCTCAAATGACTAACATGAAACCCTAATTGGAGGGTAAATGGTACAACTTATTCGACACACACATCATTTTAAATCCCAGAACAATTAACAATTCAAATGACTAACACGAAAACCCTAATTGTGGGTGTGTTAGCCCTTTAGTGTATCATGATTCTCGTGGATTCTATTTAGTGAATTCTTTTAACATATTTGTAACATATTTTCAATACTTCAAAAGCGAGATCGGTTTGTCGTCGAAGATTGCTCCTAAAAGGTTTTTTTATAACAAGTGAAAATATATACATCTTTGTAACATATTTTCAGGACTTCAAAAGCGATTATGTTTTGGAGTTTCATTTTCAAACAACATTGTTCGCACGTCGTTTCTCATAATGTTACAACTTATTCGACACACGCATCATTTTAAATCCCAGAATAATTAACAATTTTGTTGACTACCAGTTTATGAAATCCAAATGTGTTTGCACTAATCAAGTCTGTGTTTGCACTAATCAAGTCGGGGGACGTAGTCTCCTCGTACTAGCCCTGTAGCGTGCATTGTGTTCCCTAAGGTCCGCCTCAGCCCTGCTTCGTTTTACTATCGAATAAGAAGTCAATGATAGTTAATGTCAATAATGATAGTTAATATTGATATTGATAGGAAATTTTGATAATTTCAAATAGATTCTTCGTCAATGGACGTGAAATTGGTGGAAATGATAGAAACGTTCAATGAATTTCAAATAGATTCTTCTTCAACGGACATGTAATTAGTGGTTGATAGGCAATTTCGAACAAGACGTCGATGATAGTTAATGTTGTGCTCAAGAAGAAATAATACATATATCATAAAAATTATCAGCAAAGTATACCATCACAAAGTAGACGAAAAGACGAACGCGCGCGCGGTCTTCTTTACCGGCGCCGGCCCTTCCTTATCGGCGCTGGCGCCGAGTTCCGGTCTAATTGTCATATCTTCTTCGTTATAGCTCCGTTTTTCGATCCGTTTGCGCCGACGCGTTCGTCTTTTCGTCTACTTTGTCATGGTATACTTTGCTGATAATTTTTATGATATATGTTTTTTCTTATATAAGTACTTCAGAATCCTTCTTTGCTTTTTTCGAACCGCTTTTAATAAATTTTGCCTACATTAGCCCCTAAATTGGTCATTTTCTAACTGAACGTATTGGAATTCTGACTGTGTGTAATGAAATTTGGGGTCACCTCGTAATATTTCACAAATTGTGGGTAAATATAATAATTTTTGAAAGATATTAAAACAGGGGCAAAATGGTCATTTTCCGATTGTGCGAAGTGAAAACACGACTGAGCGTATTGACCCTCCAAAAATGTGTATCATTTTCAAAAAATAAAGGGAAAATCACAAAATGCCACAATTTGAGTTTGAAATTCACAAAATGCCACTGTCCGCTAATAGACGTTAGTTTTGTGTTAAGTCTCTCTGGTAAATGATAAAAATACCCCTGACGGCGAGTTTGATTTTTTTTTATAAAAAAAATTGAATTTGCTGATTCGAGTGTGCAACGACTATTTTATTTGATTTTTTTTTAAAGTACACAAAATACCTTTATTTGGTTTATAGTTTACAATATGCCACTATTTTAGGTTTTGATGTTCACAATATGCCACGATTTGAGTTTATATGTTCACAAAATGCCCCTACTTTTGCTGTAACGGCTAGTTTGAGCCCAACAACTCTTTTTTCCTATATAAAGACCTTCTTACCATGTAAACAAAGCACAAACACCATACTAAAGCCATGGCCTTGTTTACAACTATAATCAATGAAAAGTTTCAAACAATTCATTGTATGTGGAGCCCCATCAAACCTTATCCTCTCCCGCAAAGAAACTTCGGTTGGAAGGGGGTACTATAACTGCTGGGCATGTAATTTTTTCAAGTGGTGGGCACCAGTGATACAAGATCGATACTCTCCTCATCCTAGGGTAAGACATGATGGCTACTCCAAATCGTACTCAACTATGATAGGCTCTACCTCTACTACTGCATCTGCCCATTCTGAAGCTCCACATCAAGAGAGCATGGCAGTTGATGCGAATCTTATCAATAGCATCAGGGAGGAGATAAAAAAGAGAACTAAAGAAGAGATGAGGCAAAGCATGAAGAAGATGTTTCTTTGGGGTGTAGTTGTATTTGCAACTATAATCTATATCCGTAAGCTATGAAGTACTTTCGTATATATTAATGCTCAAAAAATCATGTATTTATAGCTGTTTACACTTCTACTTACGATAACTTTCACATTTTCCCAAAAAACCCAAAACCACCACTAAACAGATCTGCTCACAACGATTAAATCATTGCATTAACAACATCACCAATAGAAGAACAGATTAGTTATAGTCACATAACGATTAGATCGCTTGCATTAACAACAGCACCAACAGAAGAACAGATTAGTCATAGTCACAATGAATTGTTTGAAACTTTTCATTGATTATAGTTGTAAAAAAGGTCATAGCTTTAGTATGGTGTTTGTGCTTTGTTACATGGTAAGAATGCCTTTATATAGCCAAAAAAGAGTTGTTGGGCTCAAACTAGCCGTTATAGCAAAAACAAGGGCATTTTGTGAACATATAAACGCAAATCGTGGCATATTGTGAACATCAAAACCTAAACAGTGGCATATTGTAAACTATAAAACCAAACAAGGGTATTTTATGTACTTTTAAAAAAAATCAAAAAAATAGCCGTTGCGCAGTCGAATCAACGCAATTCAATTTTTTTTTTAAAAAAAATCAAACTTGCTGTCAGGGGTATTTTCATCATTTACCAGAGAGACTTAACAGCGAGACTGGCGTCTGTTAGCGGACAATGGCATTTTGTGAATTTCAAACTTAAATTGTGGCATTTTATGAACCACTTTCCAAAAAGGGCTATATCGTGAATTACAAACTCAAATCGTGGCATTTTGAATGAATTTCCCAAAAATAAAATAAAAATGAAAGATGCATGTACCTTCATTAAGTAACAACAATGTTTCAAATAAATTACAATTCTTGTGTAAACAAACAGGAAAAGAAATGTAATTTTGTCTTTCCCACTATCATAACACATCTACTCATCTTCACTTATCTCTCTCTTTTCAGACTGTAGCTGTAGGCAAACCTAGAATCAAACAAAGATGATGACGGTTCTCTTTTCGCCATAGACATCAATATATGATCGATAATCTAGTGGCGCTATATGAACCAACCCGATCAAGAAGTATGAGTGTGTGAGAGAGAGAGGTCGAAATTCGGAGAGGGAGAAGGCGAAAGATCATGGCTTAAGGAGATCGAGAGATGAAGCGGGAGCTCGTTCCAGAGTTGGGAGTCGTTCAAGAGTTGGGAGAGACCCTTCAAGAGGTGGGCAGAAGCAAGAAGGCACAAGGAGGGTCTTGGGAGAAGGTATAGGTGCTTCCCCTCCCCAGTGAAGCAGAGTCGGTTGAAGCCCAGATATGTACGTGGGAGATCGAGAAGCTTTCGGAGAAGGCAGATTAGCCGGCAGAGGGGTCGTAGGTTTCACTTGTTGCGGTGTTCTAGGTGTTACGACGAGGTTAGCAGGGGAAGATCGCGAAGCCGATGGAGGGATTTCTCCCGCTACCGGTCGCCGTCGCCCAAATCTAAACCTAGAGGTGAGAGAGATCAGTTGGGCAGAGGTGGGGTTCCTCCCAGTGCAGAGGAGAAGTCTGACCAGGTCTTGCAAGCGACTTTGTTTGTTGATAACGTAAGTCGCAGAGCTTCAAAGCCCGGCGTCGGTAAGTTACTTACAAATGTTGAAGGAATGAAAGATTCTCCATCTTCAGTAAGTCTCGGGTCAACAACCCGCTGGCATTTGCATTGGTTGAGTTTGAAATCCTGGATCAAGTTGAGGCTACAGCAAGATTTCTTCACGGTCGGCGATTCTTGGGGTATAAGCTTTTCGCAGGAAAAGCCAAATATACGCGTAAGTTTAAGAAAGAAGAAGATGTTGGCGGGTCTGGTAAGACAACAACGTGGGGTGTCCCTGCATCTTTGAGCCCCGATGATTCTCGCATAGCACAAGCCTGTAGGAGTGGGGAAGGTTGGCAAGGTGGAGTCAACTTAGGCTCCTTATTCTGAATTCTTCTCGGTCGTCGGTCCTAGTCTTAGCAATAATTACTAGTCGCTAATCAGCATTGGGGATACAGAGGTTGTTGTGGATGCTAAGACCATATATAATATGATTGAGAAACCGGAAAACATGGAAGTCGAAGGAAAGATCGGAGGCTGCTGCTTGAAGCCCGAAGGTGCGGATTCATCTCTGTTATGTTGATGCTTTCCAGGCTGATGTTTGTCCTCGAAAGAAGGGGAAGGAAGACGGTGAGTCGATGCGATATGTTTCCCAGGCGGTTGGTTCAGATCCTCGTGTTGCTAGTTCACGCTATCGGACTGGAGACGACAACATCGGACTCTAGAGCGGCGTTTTACTACGGTTCCACTAGGGTCCTGTGGTACCCAATTTGGTGGTATGGAGTGGGGCCCTCGTGTTACTCTAGAGCGGCATCTTTATACATGGCGTAATAAAAGGTCAATGAGCAAAATTGACAGAGCATTTGCTCAAGCCGAGTGGTTTGTAGCTTTTCCCCAAATATCTCTCAAAGGCAACCCATGGCTAATCTCCGACCATCGTTATATGATACTATTCCTATGACAAGTTAGTTGGGGGTCGCGACCTTTTCGTACCCTAAATAGCTGGCTGGATCATCAACACTTCATGTCCTTCCTCAAGACAGAGTGGGACCAGCTGGGGAATAAATGCTTGCTCCAGAAATGATGGGACATCAAGTCTCCATTGAAAAAATGGAATAAAGAGATCTATGGGCATATTGACAGACGCCTGGAAAATGTCGTGGCAGAACTAAAGAGGTTAGACGAAATAGATGAACAAGCTGTCAATCTGACCAACAATGAAGAAACCAGGCAGGCCCTAACTAACCACTTGTGGCAAGCAATCAGAGACAAAGAACGTTACTGGAAACAAATTTCGCACGAAAAACACATCAGGGAAGGCAACCGTAATACATCATATTTTCACCGTAGAGCCAGCCTGAATCGCAAGCACAATCAGATCACGAGCCTACAGGTGGGTAGTAGCATATCTGATGATCCACATGCCATTACAGCAACTATCATCTCCTACTACTCCAAGTTGTTCCCGGCAAAACCCATTTTGAAAGCATCACCACCTATCTCATGTAGAGCTCCACTTACAGAGGAAGAAGCAGACAGATTAACATCTATGCCTACAACCGCTGAAATTAAAAGAACAGAGTGGAATATTGATGGAGATAAAGCCCTGGGTTATGATGGCCTCAATTTCAACTTCATTAAGGGTGTTTGGAATGTTATTGGAACATAATTCACAAATACGGTGTTGGGGTTCTTTGTTTCGGGCAAATTACCGCAAGGAAGTAACATGACATGGATCACTTTGATACCCAAAACACCATGAGCTAGTAGAGTTGAAGATTTCCGGCCCATAAGTGTGATCGAAGCAGTATATGAAGTCATATCTAAAATTCTGGTCACCCGTCTATCCACGGTAATAAGTAAATTAGTCTCCGATTCGTAGTCAGCTTTCATCCATGGGAGACACATTCTAGAAGGGCCTCTAATCGCAAATGAAGTCATTACATGCTTTATAAAGAGACATCAGTCGGGTATCTTGCTAAAAATTGATTTCAGCAAAGCTTTTGATTGCCTCTCGTGGCAATTTGTCGATCTGATGTTGGGAGTTCGCGGTTTTAACCACACCTGGCGAAATTGGATTTGGGAATATATCTTCACCACCCGAATTTCTCTGTTGATAAATGGTGTTCCAACGCAACCTATCAAGCCTTCTCGCGGTATTCGACAAGGTGACCCGCTATCACCCCTATTGTTTGTGCTATGCGCTGAAGGTTTGAACTGGTTATTAGAGGAAACGATATCCAACGGGGACAGGCAAGGCCTTGCTATCGGTCACAACCGTGTCCCGATTTCTCACTTGCAATTCGCTGATGATACCCTTATTTTCAGCAGTCCTGAAAGCACTGAGATACGAATAATCAAGTGGTGCATCACTCTCTTCTCGGACATGTCCGGACTAGAGGTTAATTGGAGTAAATCAGCGATCCTGCCTATAAATGTGTCGGTGCCTATACTATCAGAACTTCAAGCGATTCTGGGCTGCTCTACCGCTAGTTTTCTATCGATATATCTTGGTTGCAGTATCGGTGCAAGCCCAAAACGCATTTCCACCTGGAGGCCCATCCTCACCAAGATCGAGCAAATATTAGCATGCTGGAAAGCTTCTACATTATCCAAGGCTGGCAGACTTGTGCTGATCAGGTCTGTTCTTAGTATCTTACCGTTGTATTATCTCAGTCTCTTTAAAATGCCTAAGTCAGTGTTGCAGCAAATTAATAAGCTACAAAAGAATTTCTTGTGGAGAAATGGTGAAAGACGTGGCATTCCTCTGATCTCATGGACCAAACTATCGCGACCAAAGGAGCAAGGAGGGCTGGGCATTGTTGATCTAGAGACAAAAAATGCAGCTCTCATATTCAAGTGGTGGTAGAAATTTCAGAAAGACGATGACAAATTATGGAAAAATATAATTTGCTCTATTTATGACAAGACATCAGATTGCCCATCATTGATAGCTTTTGGCAGCAAGTTAAACATAAAGGCATTTGGAAGTCCATTATTTCCATTGCCGAGTGGCACCCAACATTCAAAGATGCAACTGAAGGGAAAATGGAGTGGCTGCTAAAAAATGATCAAAAAATTCGTTTTTGGATTGATTTTTGGGTAGGGGACAAGCCTCTGAAGCCGATGTACCCCAGATTATTTCTGGTAAGTGAGCAAAAATCTGGTACCGTTTCTGAAATGGGATGGTTAATGGCTGCCAATGGCTATGGAATTTCTCTTGGAGAAGACAGCTTTTTCTATATGAACTCCTACAAGTTGAAGAATTACTTGTCTTGCTCGCTGGCTATGCTCCCAACCCCTTGGAAAGCGACGACTCCCTCTGCTGGACAATAGGCCATGATGGTAATTATACTTCAAATTGTTGTATACTGCTATATCAGATCTGAATTCCTTGCCATAGTCCTCCTGGCACCGAGTGTTTTGGCAAAGTTATGCCCCTCCACGATTGGAGCTTCTGATCTGGTTCCTACTGCAAGATAAATTGCTAACGAAGGATAGGCTCTTTTCCATGAATCTGGCCACGTTAAGCCAAATAAAGTGTCTATTCTGTGTAGCTGTCGTTGAAACAACAAACCTTTTCTTCCTACATTGCCGCTCGTCTAGAAACCTATGGAACTCCATACACAGCTGGTGGGGAGTTCCTTTTGTTTTTCCCCAATCTACTACATGTTTATATTCAACCTGGAGAACTCATATTAATCTGAAGCCTGCAAGAAAATAGTGGTTATCTTCTATGTTCTTCACCTTTGGAGCCATCTGGACTGCGAGAAATAAACTTGTCTTCGAGCAATCTGCACGTGAGTGGATATCCATAGCAGACTCAACCTGACAACAAATTTTTGAATAGAATACAAAGTTGAAGCACTTATTGTTGGAGAACAAGTGTGAGTCCCACACTAAAAAATTATAAAGCTAGTAAGTAGTTCATATAGCTTATGGGCTACTCCACCTATTGCCAATTGGTTTTAGGATGGAACCCCTGGGTTATTGGGCCTTACTAGTCCATATGAGAATTTTATATAATTCTCTCCGTTGGGCCTAATCCTTCCCCACAATATTTCTAACATGGTATCAGAGCTCAGGTTCAACCATGGGTAATGCACCACTGCCTAATGGATACCCGAGTAAAAACGGACTGTGTCACGATAAACCAAGAGAAGGGACTGGACCAGTACCGTAGAATTGGACTGTGCCACGGGGCAGAGACCGGGCCAGTACCAAATGGGTCCAAGCAGGGTGTGAAAGACTGATAAGTGTCCAAATGAGCATGTTTTATGGGTGTATTTCATATATTATATTAGCACTTTTCTTGCTCATTTCTCCACTTTGGTTAGTTTTCCTCTAGTTTATGTTTTATTGGTTATCTTACAGATTTATTGGTTAAACATGAGGAAAACCAAGCTAGGAGCAAAGTAGACAAAGAGACGAACGCGTAGGCGCAAACGGGTCGAAAAACGGAGTCCAAACGAAGAATCTAGAGCCGGTCAAAGTTCGCAAAAGAAACCGAGACAAATACACGGCCGGACGTGACACGGATCGATGTGTTAGAGACGTCCGGGTCACGTCCGTGGAAAAAAGGCCGGACGTGACGCAAGGACAAAGTCATGTCCGTGGATGTTTGGCCGGACAATACTAAGGATGGAGGCTTACGTCCGATGATAAAAGGGCGGACAAGAGATGAAGGAGTCCGTGTGCTGTCCGAGGAGAAAAGGCCGGACAAGAATTGGCGTGTCCGTGTGCTGTCCGAGGAGAAAAGGCCGGACAGAAAGAAATGTCCTCGCCTGTCCGTGGAATTATGGCCGGACAACACTGAGAGACGTCCGCCCAAATAAGGCCGGACAAGAGATAGAGATGTCCGGGGATTTATGCAAGGACACAAACAAGGACGCGTCTAAATGCAACCCAGATCTAGAATAATTGACGCGCCGACCGTCTTCCTCATTTTTCTTGCGGCGCCTACAAACATATCTATCTACCGCATCAGCAATATCAGGCGCCGGCGCACTCCTTAAATTCCTCACGCGTGTTCCAGCCTGTCTTCTTCCTCCTCCTTTCTTCTATAAAACCCACGCTCCTTCTGCTTAAATGAATCATCCCTTCCAAAATCCAAAGTTCATCATACACGGGAGATTGAAGGAAACAAACAATCGACCACAACACAAGCCACACCTACGATCCATTCCATCCCCCTATCCCCCACTTCTCCATTTTATTTTCATTCTTCATTCCACCACTCAGCAGAAGCAGGATAAAAAGAAGAGAAGAGAAGCAGATGGAGCAAGAGCGAGTTGCACCCGTCTCCTCCAGCAGTCTCCAAAATAATGACTACTTCTATCTTTATTTTATTTTCATTCGTGTTAATGTCTGAGTAATTTTATATTTGTGTTTAGGATGGGTGTTTAACCCCAAATAATTCAGACTTATTTATAATACCAAGTTTGCTTATAAATATTTGTTTTGTCTCTCTAAATTATTAAATGCTTAAGAACTGATCATTTTTACGCATTTACGGTTTCTCTTATTTCAATGATTTTGTAAATTTGAGAATAGACCACAAAGAGAGACAAACATTAGATATTATCTCCTTGATTAGCAGATAAAATCCATCGCTGTTATTAAAAGAATTCTTGCTTAATGCTAATTAATGATTTTAGACTTTTTCTGATTGTAAAAAGTCTATTGAATTAATTAAGAGTTGTCCTTATCTATGATTTAGGAAGGCCACAAGATAAATTCTTAAACAGACAAATAGAGCAAATTAGGATTATAATTAATGTCTGAAATATACTTGGGCGATTCCACCTTCCTTAGCACACTTTCCATCCATTTAATACACTACAATTTTATTAAAGCTTTTAATTATTTGTATTTTCCCAACACCAAGATTGCCACTGGCTAAACCCCCAATTTACAATTTATGCACTTTTATTTATCTTCTTGTACATTTACTAACTTGATAATTAATTAGATAGTTGCGAAGTCTCTGTGGATACGACCTTGTTGTACTACAATGATTGGGTTCACTGCTCATAAGTAGCAAGATAGTTTAACTACTATTTTGCACAACAAAGACTCACACTTGAGGGGGGATGTTGGAGAACAAGTGTGAGTCTCACACTCAAAAATTATAAAACTAGTAAGTAGTTCATATAGCTTATGGGCTACTCCACCTATTGTCAATTGGTTTTAGGATGGAACCCCTAGGTTATTGGGCCTTACTAGTCCATATGAGAATTTTATATAATTCCCTCCGTTGGGCCTAATCCTTCCCCACAATATTTCTAACACTTATGCACTATCCCACCGCAAGTGTTGTACTCTTCCACCAACCTGATCGACTACTTCCTCCCTCTAGGAACTATTCATTTGTAATTTTCTTCAGTCTTTCTTTATGTATTGTGTTTCTGCTTTCTATTTATACTGCTTGTAACAAGGCGAGAATGGTTCTATATGAACCCAAGTATTGTCATTGGTGAGACCTTCAGCCACAATAATAAAAAAAACAGCCTAACTGTGTTTTGTTAAGTTCGTCGAGAAATAATAAAACATGGTTAATAGGAAAAATCATCCTTGGTAGATGGTGTCATTTTGATGTAAAAACACTGTTCGCTTGAACCGTATTTTAATTTCAATGTTGTCAGAACTCAAAGCGTAGTTTTGTTTACTAATCATGTTAGTGTCAAATTTTAAAGCACAGTTAGCTGGGAACCATGGTTTAAATCTATTACCAAGTTTCCTGCCTTTTCCCAAAATAATTACTAAAGCATGGTGTTCTTAAAACCTTTTATTTTTTTCAGCTGTGAGTATATTTGATTTCCTTTCGTCTCATTTTGGCGTTTTATTTGATGAAATGGGACAAAATAATGAGATCACGAGCCAAGATTTGGGATATGCCTGTTCTCTTCAAGGTCAAATATGTTTGTTGTCTTTTGATGCTCGGACTCTTGTCGATGCTCCTGATATGGTGAGGTGCCACATGAACTTCAAGAGGCTCACTCTCACTAATTTCAAGATTGACATTCCATAGATTTCCAAGAAGAAGATTTTGATTGAAGCCATGGAGGTTTCGGGTAAAATGATTTCCTTGCTATTCTGAGTCTTTTTTTTTTTTTTCATTAGTCAAATTTATGATGTAAATGTGCTCCTGATGATGACACGTATGTTAAGAACAAAGTTTATATATGTATACATAGATAGATAATTAGTCATGTGTATTGATTAGAAAAAGAATTTTGAAAACCACAAAAGAACTTAGAATTCCACTACCTTTAGTATCACCCTTTTTTGGTGGTGTGTTCATTTGCCTCATTAAAGATCCAGGAAAAACATAAGGAAGAAACAGAGCACAATATCATATTCCCAATACATATATTAACAACTCTGGGGCCGGAAGATGACTGTGCAAAAGAAAAGAGCTGCTCTTAATGACTTTGACAGATTCAATATCATGTGGGACAATAGTTCCTGGGGCCGTCGTTTACGATTGTATAGTTTTTTTTTAAAAAAAACATATAACATGCATTATATATCACATAGATGTAAAAAAACATGATGGTACATTATCAGTCCAAACTTTTTCATCTGCCCGGTCCCAGATAGGCACCATAATAATTTGCCCTTGGTACAAAAACAAAAAGGACCAAGTCAAAACTTGTTACAAAAAGTCCATAGCAGCCAAACAGCCTTAATGAACATCACTGCACTTCCCCCACCCTTAACATATAGTCAACATTTGATTACAATCAAATAAAGACAAATACGTCAAAATCCCGCCCTAGCCGTGGATTGAAGTCCAAACTCCAAAAGCCGCCACCATCAGGTCCACCATAGCCGCCACCATCTGGTCCACCACCGTTGGCGAACCACCCCCTGCTACTTTTATGTTTGTATAGTTGAATGCAGTAATTGATTTATTTTTTGTTTTTATTTGATTGCGCAGAAAGCCGGAGTTGCTAGGATGGAGCTGGCAAAATGGAAGAGGGATGGCGCGCACAAGGTTAGTGTACATCTATAGTTGTGTTTTTCGGATTTTCAATTTTGTGGGTTTTTTTTTACTTAATTAAGTTGGTACTATTTGAATTGTTACCCTTTTTATGGGAGTCGGAATGAGTGAAATAATTAGATCAAGAAGTTGGTGAAAATCATCTAAATCTAAGTTTATGTCTGCTGTCTTGTCCATATTTTGGCTTCACGTTCACCGTGCCTCATTCTTTTGCACCGAGTTTATTTGATCAGCTAGTTTATTATCTTTGTATGTCACATATATTAATTCAGCTGACTACTCACATCAACTAGATTATTAGTCATACAAAAATAGGGCTGTTTTGCTGGAGATGACCGATGGGTAATATGTCTCGCATCCGTAATCCTCAACTTCTTAAGTCATTGAGCTAGTCACCAATTCGGCCATCCAAGACCAATTTTTTATATGAACGACCCTGGGTTATATTTCAGGCTTAGCACCACCAAAATCCATATTCTCACCATGATACTGATCTTGGTGACAACTGATATGTCTCTCATCCGTATTCTTCTAGTTTTTTAGTCACTGAGCCAGCCATCCACAATTCACCATGATAGCTGAAAAAATATGGTCATGCAACAATACGCGTGTAAAACTAGTGTAGGTTAAAAGGGTAATTAGGAGAAATAGGCCCAAGCGAGGCCCAATAGTATTTGTATCATCTTAGCCCAGCTTGTATTGCCTTGTTCCACCTTTACCCTACTATAAATATCTTTCTCTTATGTAAACACTCATGATGAATCAACACTCATTACAATGCACAGTTCATTATCGATCTCTCATACTGTCATTTTATCACATATTATAGACCTTTATAGGTAATCTAAACCACTTCAAGTCAATTCAACTAAAATTAACTAAACAAAAAAAGAGAACTTCAATCTCACTTTCAACTATTGAATAAACTATAAAGTACCTTTCATTTCTTGAGTCAGCTAGCATGATTTGTACCATAGAATGTCCTTTCAATTTATCTTTTGTTATTATTATTATTTCTTATGTATTTTATGTTTTATCATTATCTTAGTCGTAGAGTTCCTTTGTTTCAGCTCCGTCATGATTCCTATCAGATGATTATACCACTGTTAGTTACTACAATTCCCAATCAACAAAAGACTACATACTATCGATTTGAATTAACAACTACATTTCTTGGTTCCAGTTTTATGGCGCTTAATGGCATGTTTAGACGTGTTTTGGGTAGGGGTGAGCATTCGGTTATTCGGTTCTACCCGAAAACCGAATTAGGAAAAAAGTTCAGTTTTCAGTTTTTTTCGGTTCTACCTGAATAACCGAATTTCAATCTGAGAACCAAAATAACCGAGAACCAAATAACCGAAATTTTTTCAAGGTTGGAACCGAGAACCGAACCGAAAACCAAAATTTTTTAAGTTAGAACCGAATTATAAAAAATAACCGAATTATAAAAAATAACCAAAATTGTAAAAAATAACCAATTTTTTTAAAAGGAACCTAATTAAAAAAAGAACCGAACTACAAAAAAGAACCGAATTATAAAAAAGAACCGAATTAGCCATTTTTATCTATGTAATTCGGTTATTCGGGTAAACCGAATAGCCCAACCCTGAAACCGAAAACCGAAAACCATAATATTCGGTTCACCCAAATAACCGAAATTTTTTAAAAATGGTTAAAATTTCGGTTTTAAAAAAACTGAAATAATTTCAGTTCTCGGTTTTATACGGTTATAACCGAGTAAACGGAACCGAATACGCCCCCAAGTTTTGGGTGCGAGGTCCACCATAAACTCACACAAGTGTTTTGGGTGCCGGTGACCAACAACATCTATCCATTCCTTCGCTTCAATATGATTAGCAAAAGTCTAACTCGTTTTCAAGTAATCAACGTTGTATATGGCTGCTCATGGCACACTAAACGGCCTATTAACCAGGTAATCAGTTTTACTAAAAGTCTGTATCATTATAATTCCATTCAGCTCGGTTTGCCGGTTATTCGTTTTACGGTTCTCTAAATCTAATTTGGTTATCTTTCTGTTTAGACTTGTTGACTTTTTAATTTGATTTAGTTTTTTCAATTAATCTTGTAGCGACATATTTTTTATAGATGAGATCCATTATTAATAATATAGTACAAATTAATTCTAAACTTATACCACTATCAGTGTGACAACAAATACAATATAATACTAAACATTACTACATTAGTTAACATTAATGGTTATATTAGGTAAAAAAATTTATATTTGACGATTTTTTATTTTACATGATCGGTTAACCAATATGGAAAATACAAAACTGTAACCGACAATGGTCATCTTTTACAATTCGATTAACTGACCGCTAATACAAGTATGGTTAAATGGACTACACATATAATTTAATGTGGTTTCGGTTTTGATTCTCGGTTTCTGAATTTTTGGGCAGCCCTAATCAGCAATATTGATGATATTCAATTACGTATATCTTTTATAAAATAATGTACTTTTTCATATTCATCCTTCGTATTATCATTTGAATTGTAGGATCGAATGATCCTACAACAATTGATAAATATAATACCAAAGTACGTGTAATCATGTATATTATAAATTTCACTAAAAACATGAGCCAACCTAAAAAGCATATAACATTTCACAACAAATAAACAATGAACAAAGATAACATGTAATTTCTTCATCTTAAAATTTCATAAGTAACATAATACTCCTACAACATCAAAATGTTAGTCCATGATCTGTGTGTTGTTGTCTGTTCAAGCTTCTTATCGATTTGTGTGTGATGTTGTTTGTGTGTTCGCTATTGCTGGTAGAATTTGAACTAAAAGGAAAGTGGCTCAAATGCACTACACTACTGTGTTGCCTGCTCATTAGTGCTACTGTTTGTTCCTTGGTTTGCTGAGTGGTTGTGTCCCCTCGACCCTGCCCAACTGGTGCGTGTGTTTGGCTGCTGCTTGTGTAGGCGAAAGTTGTGGGTTCCTCTCTGCACAAGAACACAGAGAAAAATGAACAAAAAAAAAAGAAAATTGGAGAAGAGAAGTTTTTAGGGTTACAAGTTTGGAAATATGAACTAAGTAGTCAGGTGAGGTGATCCATGAACAAGATAGCACTTATTTTATGTTTATATACATATAAGTTGTAAAAAGTGGGATGGCTGGGATCGGTGCAGGATCACGATACAGAGCAATCCTAACGATCTTAATCGATCCTGATCTGATCCTACCACGAAACTGACAAATTCCAAGTCCAGCACTAATCTGAATCAAAGTTATGAGGTGGGTTCATAAGATCGTACCATCCTACAATCCGAATTGCAATTTTATGAACATTGAAGTGGTTTGAATGAGCATAAGAATTAAAAGATGTGTCTAAAAGAATGAGATGAATACTGGAGAATATGTTGAATAACCGACCATAACATAGGCGTTTTTTCAAAACGAGTATAACTTACTTGTATGTTAAAAGAAGACAAATAGGCTTGACTTGATTTACCATAAAAATGGCCGGCTTTGACTCGTCTGCTTAATAAAAATGAAAAAATATTGTTCATGCATTATTTTGATGGATAAACTCAGTCGCAAACTGAGACCGCTACACAGAAATAGAGTCTTAGATCGACTTCAGAGGCATAACAGATTAGCCAAAATTTATGTGCCTCATTGTGTTGCTTAACAAACTGCCCCAATTATAATAAATATATCAGGATTTTATTTGTCTAACAGATTTTATTGATCTATTTTGTAAACAAAGATATTCTAGATTTAGATAGGTATCTGTAGGACATTGAAAAAACCTTATTTACAAAAAGTTAGGAAACATGTTAGAATGGGATTTTTTAAGAAAAGAAAAACAAGAGAAGAATCGAGAGAGGTCTCTTGAGTGATGGAAAGGTTATTTACACATTAACCTTGAGGGAGATTATGGTGGATGTAGTTCTAGAGATCGAGAGGAAGAATTATGTGGGGGTTGTTGTCAAGATTTTTCCTTGACGTGTAAGTGTTTGTGTTCAGCATAACACGTGATTTTGTGATGTGAATTTCAATTAAAATTTAACCTTTAAATTGTTCTATCCTTTGAATCCTCAAACTTGTTTTACCTAAGTCCCCGACTCAAGATACTCACATGTAGGAAATGTCAATTGGTATCAGTCCAAGGTTACCCTCTACTTAGAAGAGAAATATTCACGGTGATCGTGATGAGTTCCTACAATGTCGAGGCTCTCACTTTCACCAAGTTCAACTATTCAAACTGGTGTGAGTAGATGAAGGATCAACTCATGTGTGTAGACATCAATCTATGGAATGTAGTCATGGATGGTGATCTTGTTCCAAAAATCACGAAAACTAAGCCAAGGGAGAGATGGAACGACAATGGCAAAAGGCTGATGAGTAAGAACAAACAAGCTTTAAGGATTATTGTAACCTCCCTTATTCCTAATTAGTTAATTATAGTGTTAAACTCCATTAGTCATATTCATTTTCTTATTAGCAGCGGATACTCTATTGGATGTCACCGCCGTCATACACTTAGGATGCATAACAAGGTTAATTAATTAGAACGAACGGTATGATTGAAATTAGATATTTACCTTACTACCAGAGGTTAGCTAACAAAAGAATTACACGCCCTTCTCCTTACATCCCACTCACGGGTCCAAATTACACTTCCATCCAAACGAATGATTTCCAAGGATAACATTTCCTAAATCATCATGACCTAGCTATACTCCATAACCCGACCGGCGTATAGCTAATCCAAAATAACTTTCCCAAAATAACCTCCAATCTCACACTCTGACTGGGTGGTTTTTGTAACGACCTCAAAACCGGGCTAGTTCTAAGGCCAAAACACGTCGCATGCTATACAAACTAGGAGTGTGCCCGACCAATAATCGAATCCTGAACAAACCAAAGGAAATACTGATATTAATCGTAAATAGTAAAAGGTTTACAAATCCCCAAAACATAATGTCATATATAGCAAGGCCCGAAGGCTACAAACAATATCAAGTATGTCCAATGCTAAACTAATCAAGTCTTCAAAACAGAAATAAGCAGATAGTCTTCGCTAGTCAATCTGCAAAATTATTAGTGGAAAGGGGTGAACAACCACAGCTCAGTAGATAGCAAACTTCATCAACGGATCCGGAGATAAACCATGCTTAGCAGAACATTCAGAGAACTCAAAACAGAGTGAGACACTAGTTCAAACCACTCACACAGAATGGTCAAAGACCAATGGATCAGGAGATCCTTGACAACGCGGAAATGGTCCGAAGATGAATGGACCCGTCGGTCTCATAACAGAAACAGAGAGAGTTCCCGTATAACAGAACATAAAGACGTCTTATGCAGCATGCTACGATATAGCTCGACGGCTCCATCCACGGCTCAAAAGGCATGGAAACTAGGTCCCAAACATAAGTACACTTTCATAACAAAAACGCGCGCTTACACATACTTATCATAGCAAAATAGCTTATATAACCTTAGGGGATCACAACCTCGCTGACAGAGGACAAAACGGAGATTATAAGAGCATTTTAGGAAAATTCAGAGAGTTGTCCGGACATTTGTCCGGCACTGGAAGTCCGGACGCATGCCGAGACTCAAAACCAGAGGTGTCCGAACTTGTGTCTGGCGTGGAAGTTCAGTCGCAAATCGAGACTTCAAAACCAGAGATGTCTAGACTTGTGTCCGGACGTGGAAGTCCGGACGCAAGTCAAGATTTCAACCAAAGATGTTCGGACTTGTGTTCGGGCGTGGAAGTCTGGAAAAAAGTTCAAAGAAAGTTCCTTACGTGGTCCAAACTTATGTCCGGACTTGGAAGTCCGGATGCAAGTTAAGATTTCAACCAAAGATGTTCGGACTTGTGTCTGGGTGTGGAAGTCTGGACAAAAGTCCAAAGAAAGTTCCTTACATGGTCCAGACTTGTGTCCGGACTTGGAAGTCCAGACAACGCCCGAGACTCCAATCATAGAACTCGTCCTCACACACCGTTAGACCTGGCAATTTTGACCCAACCTGTAACACCCCAACTACTAACAATACACTTAACAACACCTTGCAGCGGAAATCACAACTCACAACAGAACTTAAACTCCTTGGTGTTACACGCCGTCAGCCACCTACGTGGCTAACAAGGCTAACATACATACATTGTACCGGTCTGATGGACTAAACTCCCGAGCAACTACACATAAATCCGTTCCATGTCCAACAATCATCATACACTTACATTACAGCTGTACCGAGTAATTACCAACTAACGCCGATACATTTTCGGTCTTACTACTCCTAAATACATCCACAATTCTCATGACTACCACATACAAACAACCCCGTCCTACTCTCGAACGGCTCCAGTTCCTTGTACCTGAAAAGTATGGGAGCCCCCAAAGGGGGTCAGCACCTTTGCTGGTATGGTAATCCCGCAGCCCGCATGCTACCGGGCCACGCACAACTATTTGTCATCTTAGCATGCGGTTGATTTTATTTCAAACATGCACAAACTCATACGAATCATGCTTATAAGCAAACAACCATTAATAGGGCACAAACACAAATTAGCACACACACTCAGTAACAACACACTTCACTTTATAACATACTCAACTTAATTTCTCTCCTCTGAGAGGATATAACTTTACTTAGGGAATGCCGGGTGATATAAGCCCGAGCACAACATACATACATTTCCTTTACTTGAGTGGCAGCCTCATATAGGACCGACCACAACATACTAATTTCCCCCCCCATAGTGATGAGGTAGGTAAGCCTTGGTTAAGCTTGTGGGTGGTTGTAATTCGGGAGGAAGAACAGCCGTAACATAACAAAGAGGGAGTCGAAGCGAACTTAGGCATCGACACCCTACCAACATTATACATAATTTCCCTCCTAGCCCGATGTGGAGGTCGGGTAGGTAAGCTTTGGCTAAGCTAGTGGGAGGTCGAAATCCAATGAAGGAAACAACCCTAACATAACAGGGTGGGAGTTAATTCTCATATATGTAATAACTCCCAAACAACACGCGCGACCGGAACAACCGGATTCCTCTCCATACATAACATATACTTATTAGTTAGAGGTTCCTTATGGAACTTACCACATACATACATCACATAGTGTTACTAACTCGGTTAGACACATATGGGGAGTAATATCCCTTTTTAACAAACATGAATAACTGTATCCAATAACAACAACAACATATCCAACAAGTCACATACATCACTCATAATAACAACATACACTAACGCACAGATAGCCGTAGTTAGAACGTTCCCATGGGTTGGGACGTTTATTCCGAATACCGATCTCTTATGTGAACCTAAAGTCGGTTAACTATTATTTAACACATAACTAAGGTTAAGCGGTATCGGAATTAATTACGCCACAATAATGAATGAATTACTGTAAACTCATTACATGTTTATCTTACAACGTGGCAAACATACAGAAAATCACATTGACATACAAGCCGGTGTAATCCGGTAGGACACAGGTTGCAAGAAAACCATACCTGTCACCGAAGGTGCACTCTAATGTGCCGTCACATGTTCCTTGAAACTCTTTGGACAACTGGTAACATTATAACTATCCTTATTAATATTGGGGTAACATAATTATTTAACGACTAATGCGCCCATGCTTAACCCCGTTCGGTAGTTTTATAACTTTACATTTTTAACTTGTTTACTTTCACATTTTTACTACAACTCTTCACCACTTAATTACCATTACAACTTACTTAACATATCCTACTAACCTTATAACCTCATTACTTATCAATCCCCATCATTGGGTATCCTTTCCTACCCTTAAACAAAATTTTCGCTCAAAATTACACTATGTCCGAACTTGGGTCCGAGCTTCGGAAGTTCGGCCGCAAGTCGAGACTCAAATGGGTGAAAACTGGTGAATGTCCGAACTTGTGTCCGAGCTTTGAAGTACGGACACAAGTCGAGGCCATAACTGAAGAAATTTCTACCTGTCCGAACTTGTGTCCGAGCTTCTAAGTTCGGACACAAGTCGAGGCCAAAACTGAGGAAAACTTACAGGCGTCCGAACTTATGTCCAGACATCGAAGGTCGGACACAAGTCGAAACAGAATAGCCTGGGAAAATTTTCGAGTGTCCAAACTTCCAAGTTCGGACGGAAGTTCGGACAACACTGAAACTCGGAAATTTTATAGAACGACGGGGCATGTCCGAACTTCCAAGTCCGGACGGAAGTTCGGACGTACCCAAAATTCAGCAAACAGAGGCAAATTCTACCCAGAATTGCACTTCTAAAAACCTACACTAACACCTTGTTTCACAAGCTACAAACAACCATTCTCTTCCACATAACCATCCCAAATCAACACCTAAATTCTCTCATCCATAAAGCCATCATCAAACACTCATTTCCCAACAAAATTTTGCCATAACTCCCCCTAAACCTTACACATTCATCCTCATCAATTATCATCCTTTTCATTCCTAAACAGCGCATAACAATTCCTTAAATTCCATCAACAACAACTTATCAACCATAACTCCAGAACCACAATATCATCTCAAACTTAAAGCATTTGTCTCTTAAGGCCCTCAACTCAACATTAATTCACAACCTCTTCTAACATCAACTAAACACATTACAACATAGTTTTCAATCCATACATTGGGTTCATTAATTTGTTTACCCATCCCAAACAACTTCAACAATTATAACAAGGTTTAAGGTAGTTTTCTTACCTTAATTTCACAAGTTTCCTCAATTCTCCTCTTGCTCCTCATCTTCTCCAAAATTGGTTAAGAGGGTATGGAGTTTCCAACTCCATCCCAACGTCCAAGAACACAAAAACATACTTAATTAATCATCTAACCCCTTGGAATATCTCAATTCATTAAAAGGGCTAGAACACAAGTTAGGGTTTACCTTTTGAAGTTTTTAAGAGGGATTCTCACCCTTGAATCGAGAAGGAAATCACTCCACCATTGAAGGGTCAATTTGGAGCTCAAGAACAAGAAGAAAAACAAGGTATCAAATGGTGAAAAATTGATTACACCAAGAGATGAAGGAAAAATGAGTTTTTCTTGGGAATCTTTACCTTGGAAGGAAGAGGAGACTACAAGCTTCTCATTGGTGCCATTTCACTTCAAATGGGGAAAACCATGGAGATCAACTTCATCCTTTTGGAATTTTGAAAAGAGAGGATATAGAGGGAGATGAGAGGAAGAAGAATATGTGGTTTGTTTTTGATTTGGAGCTCAAATGGAGCTTGGGATGATAGAAGAATGGAGGAAGCCATTGTTGGCTAGATGGAGAGTTCCATCGGCAGCAAGGAGGAGGGGAGCCGGTTGGGAGAGAGAGAAGAGAGAAAGAGGAAGAGAGAAATGAGAGGAGAGAGAGATAGGTGGGGTATAAGTAGTCTCTCTCTATTTTTGCTCTATTAATTAGTTACTAGTCATGTGTGAGTGAGCTGTTTACATTAATAAAACCGGCCCACTACTGTGAACACGTGGAGCGTTTTTCGTCTTTAACAGAAAACGCTCGTTTATTCGCTCGGTTTAGTACTATTCACTAACCGGGACCGTTTTCCGGAATTTTCTCATTCCCTTAATTTTAGTGGTTACCAAACTCCCATTAATGTTTAATTATTGTTATAAAATCAACCATTATTTTACGGGGTCATTTAATGTTTAAAGTCACGTTTTTCGGGTTTTCTCGAAAACGCGTTTTAGGACTCCGTTAGCGTTTTAACGCATTGTTTGAATCCGTTTTCTTCCGGGATTTTCCCACATGTTTTAATGTGTAATTAAGGTATAAAATATATTTACAACCCTAATGAAGGTTATGTACCTCCTTAAATAATTAAATACGCGTTTTCACGTTGTGTGGCTTTACGCATTTTCTCTTCTTTTTGGTTTTCATTCCTTTACCAATAATTAAGGACTTAATTAGCCTTAGAAAATTATAATTACATAATTAATTAACACATTAAGGTTTGGGGTTCAATCTACCCTCCTTAAAAGAACTTCGTCCTCGAAGTTCACACTTCCCACATCGTTAGTTAGAATCCGGGGATTACTTATAACATAAACTTCCATAACAAACATGTTTTACATCAACTCGGACTTGATGGTCCGGGTAACACATCCATACATACATAACATATTTAGTAACCTCGGACTTAATGGTTCGGGTACCTTAACAACATTATACATACATAACAACCCTTTGACTCTTGGTCTGGGTAACATAACAACATTTAGACTCATGGTCTTGATAACACAATCCTTTAGACACATAGGTCTTGTTAACATAACACTTCCGGAATTCAATCACATTAGGACTCAAGGTCCAAATAAGAATTATACACATACCACACAACATGTCATATCATGGTATATCAACCAGAATTCCTTTTCCATCTCTTCATGGGTTCGAGACCCATGTTGATACAGATACATGTGATCCCGCAGAACCGGTCGCGATGGACACTCTGGTCCCCGTTCCTTTGGGAGATCAAAACAATTGCATACATCTTTAAAATATACTTCTCATGTCACCGGTCCTAAGACAAAGGCTCATACGTCCTCAGCTCGTGAGCAAGTAGTAGGAAAATACCCTCTATGAGGTTAAGTATAATGAAATCCTTTATTGGAAGGATACAAGTTGAAAATCCTCTACGAGGTCACATAAAAGTAGTCCTTCCTTTGAAAATACCACTTAAGAATCTTAAAATATTTATTGAAGTATTGAAAATACCAATTGAAAATCTGAAACCCAATTTAAAATTCTTTTGAAAACTCAATACACTTCCAAGTCCAATTATTGCTAACTGCATCTTATTCCTGATGTGATTATTTATGACCACTTATAGGGAGTTTCAAGAATCATTCAACCCTAATGTGATCAGCATCAGAGTTGAACCACCTTTCCACCCCAATTTGTGTTCGGCTTCCCTTGATCTCATGATAATCAAGTTTCACCTCCCACTTCAATTTCAAACGACAGTTAATTCAGGCGTATACCATTTTCTATCTTTTAATCCATCTAGTCATAATCATACATCTCCAAGGGTGGAACTATGTCCAATAATCACCTTCCAGATTTATTTTAAATCAAGTTACCTAGGGAATTTAATTCTCACTAGGTTCTATGTTGGTGTCATACCTCTTCATAAATCACAACACTGTATATATACATATTTATATATATATTTTTATCAAAATGTAATACACAATATTACATTTGGTATCATATGAACATGTACTGTCGGGGTTTTAGTTCCCCGGGAGTTTTTCTACTCCCTTATACTTATACTTTCACACACATCCGTTAACACAACAACACACTTATCACAATGGTATTCGCATCTTCTGTGCGCAATTACCACAATTAACCATGAATGAATGCGTATGTTTATGTAACACGCGCACCATTCATCAAAACAAAATCATTTTGTGCTATGCTCATAGTTCAAGTACACTTGTACGGTAAAAGACACTAAGTGGTTCTGCGCTCTACCCCCCTTAAAAGGGATTACGCCCACGTAATCAATCAGTTAATCACTGGTTTAGAACATTCTACCGTCGTGAAGTGTTTTATCTCCACGCGGTTTATTACACAATGTGTTCTGGTTTGAGGATCTTAGCCATACGGGCGGTTTAGTCCATAACCAAGAATTCTCACTAGAGTTTGTTTTAACTCTTAACTGGTTTCGATTCTGGCCTGTGAGGCTTTTAGGCATCATTAATTTGCCATTCACTCATGTTCACTATTGGCATTCAACATTTGCATCACTGGTTCACCAGTTTCTGCTGCGCAACTCTTAATACTTTAGGGCTTAGTTTGCCCCCATACATTATTCTTACTGTATTGTATATCCCCGATTATCACCGTCATCTTGGTAATAACGGTTTCTCAACCGACGCGTGGTATCACTTACCATGAGCGAATTCGGTGAGTTACAAAACTTACTATCCACTTCCATGATAATTTACTGTATTCCACACTGACTTACTTGTTTTCTTCCGACTTATTGTCGGTTGAATTTGAGCTGCTACTTAATGTGTAGTACTCTTTCGATTATTTCCCACACTTGAGGTATATTCCATACCGATATTTAACAATCGTGTTACTGTAGTCACTTATGTCAACCAAGTACCTTTGATTGGTACGACCGTGCTTATCTTATGCATCGGTTTTATCACATCATAAGTCTTGTCCTTCTATCACATTTAACATTTTCAGACTTCCTAGCTATCTCACTCGATCATTACCGTGCAAGCGCAATACCAAAACACTCAGTCCTACAGAGTGCAGAGGCGTAAACTCTTGACAGTAAATCTCTTATGCGATTGCAATAGGAATTCACACTGCTTTCCTTATCACATAGTATTAATTACTGGCTTATTGCTCAGTCTGTTCATCATCACTTACTTGTATGTTCTTTGAGTTTCACTCATAACTGGTCTTATTTGCCACATTATTATTTAACAATACTTCTACAATGGTCGCTTACTGCGCACCGTGCTCTTACTCATTGCATAACATTAACTTACACTGCATCCACTGTTATTTTAGCTTTCGCCACTACACAGCGTTTCGCCATTTATTTGGCTGATTTCTGAATGCTTTACTCTTCGAGTCTTTGCGCTCACTGAGCGTTGTTCATCACACATTTAGCATCACACACCTATGGTGATTGCTATCAGACTTATTACTCTTCCGGTCTCCACAACTAGTGCAACACTTCCTTTCGTATTATTCCTACTCACATCATTCTTGGGTAATAGCATCATAGTCAACTCTTAACATATTCCCTGAACTTAGTTCACATAACTACCGCTGTTGCGGTTTCACATATCACGAGGTATCCCCACTCTTAAAGCAGTGGTTCGTTATCCGCGTTACTTACTTACATTACATAAACTTCTGTGATCAATAACATTTTCTTAACACATTCTACTTGTGGCTCATAAGCCTTATTGCCTCGAGCTTTGCTCTTTGTAGGCTATCCACACACATTTACTTCTCTGTACAACATTACATGGTCTATAGGTTGCATTGAGCTCCATGACAAGGTCGTTGTTCCTTTCATGGTATGCTCCTTCAAGGATGTCAGACTCCCTCCTGACGACTTATGTTTAAACTGGGTGTTAGTCTCAACCCTTGCATTTCTGCCACGTTATTCGTTCAACATTGTTGACCCAAACACCCTTTTAAGGATAGTTCCTGGGTGTTACTGGGTCATGCCATCATATCCGGCTCGCACTTATGAGTACGTTTCATTAGCTACATCGCCCTGTATTCTTTGGTTGGGTTAAATATCATTTCCAGTGAGATTGATATTCCCTTAGTCCAAGTGATCACTTCGGGAGTCTCATCCCGATCATTGCACATTAACGTATCATAGTAGGCATCTTGAAATACCCCTAAATATTAAACGCATAAAATCATAACACGTTTTGTAATACGTACATAAAATAACGTACGAGCAATTAAATCTAGTATATGTATATATATGTACGAATACGAAATACACGTACGTAACGTTACGATATTGTAACGTCGTGAATAAGTAACAATGTCGTCACATAACTTCGTCACAAAAAAATATATATAATGACACGATATAATATGTAGACGTGTATACATCGTAACGTTGTAAATAAGTGACGGTAACGCCGCATAACTGCGTTACAAAAAAATTTAGAATCACATGATATAATATATAGTCGTACATGTATAGATAATCAAGTATAACTCAGACAAAAAAAAGAAAGAAAAAGGAGCAAATACGCTCCCATTGAGGTTTGAACCCGAGACCTCTCGTACTTTCCCTGAGTGTTTAACCGGTTGAGCTATGCTTGTATTCGGTAACTAGACACACGAACTAAAACTAGTATAAATCAACAAAGTAAATACAAAAACAGAAAAGGGAATCCAACGGTATCGTTTTCTTCTTCTTCATCAATGAAGAACCGATTCCAACAACCAAGGAAAAAATAGAGGCCAGAGGAAAACGACAGAAGTGTTTTAATCAAACACCCATGTGCCTACTCCTCCTCTGTACCGGTTTTGAGAGACCAACAGGCCATCGAATTCCCAAGGTGCTGTCTGAGATCCTGAACCGCACCTGGGTGCACCAGAACGTGCTTGGTTTTGGAAATCGATGCTCCAGTCTTCAAGGTTCTCCCTCTCCAGAGTAACGTTGTCAACACCTCAAACTCCACAAACTGTCACATGCGTTAACCTTGACTTCAGAAGAAATAGGTGGACCTAAGACATGCACATCAGAATAATTCATTCCTAACCCCCACGCACCAGAGACCAACCTTTCTCAAACTCTCACAAATTCTCTTGGGAAGGCACAACCAGCAACAACCCACCGAGCTGCTGCGTTAACTCCTTCCTTCTTTTTCTGTCATTGGAGTAACACCCGTGCCCCTGTCGTTAATTAAAAACCTTGTCTCAGTCCCCCTGTAGTACGCTTGAATCAAAAAAAATAAGGACGACAACATCTGCTCTGCAGAAATTTTCTCTCACGCCAATCCTTGTAACCTAAGACTAACATTTCATTTTCCAGTATTTATCCCCATTCTCTACTCCTATTCTCAGTAGCATCGTGGTTTCAGTCAAAAGAAAAGTCTGTCCTGTTTCAAAGTTTTATGCATCAAAGCTGTGTGTTACGAACTCCCACGCATCAACCTGTCTGATTTCAAACTCTCACAGAAAATTCCCATTGGAACTTGCCACCACTAATGACTGATTTAACTCCTGCATTAGTCTCCCGTGCTTTGTGTCATCTGATTCATAAAGCCATAGACCACTTCCTTCACTCTCCTACTGTGCATCGTTTCTGCATGGCCAGGAACTCCCTCCACTCTCTCTGATTCTAAAACACAAGGTAAGTGTTACTGGGCTTCTTTCCTTTTCTTCTGATTGGTTTCTTTGCCTGATGATACAAGCATGAACTCCTCTAATTTTCTCTCTGTCTCACGCAAGATCTTGCATGCCAACCACTGGTAAAGCCATGGGGTAAACGTTAGACTAAATCCTCCTCAAGAACTGCTAAGGTAAGGCTATGAATTCAGAGGAAAAAATCATGTTGTTCCAGCCCCTATTTTCCTTCTGCTTTCGTGTCTGAGTTCTCTACTGACTAAACTCACTTTCCCCTCAAACCTTGCGTGACATTTCTGGTGAAACAAACCCATGAAGAGTGCCAAATCTCCCCAGAAAGAACATCCCAGTTCTGTATTCAAAAAAAGAAAACACAACCAGGTAAACCGTAATCAGTTTCTTTTCCACAACCTGTTTCATCTGGTTTTACCAAGCCTAATCTCTGAGAAAACTTCCTCAGCTGCTGTGGAGTGACTAAGGAAACTGAAGTCCCATATTGCACCAAAGGATTGGTCAAGGAGAATCTGTCAAGTCACTTACTGGTGAGTATTCCTAAACTGATTTCAGAATCAGAAAACAAGGAAAAAAAAACCAAATTTGTCAAACTGATAACCATGCCAAATCTGTAGCATGTAGTCTCGGTATACTAACTGCCCTGGGGTGGTTTTGAGTCGTTAATATATTTACAATCTTATGCATGCACCTGACTGAGGATTTATATGAGAGATTGTAAAAGGAAAAGAAACAGAAACAAAATAGTATCCTAAAAGAACAGAAAACAATGTAACAGTTATACCTTCTGTTCTGTACAACTGCAGCAACTAAACCACACTGTTTTGGGTCTGTTTCAAGGTTAAACAAAAGCCTAATAATACACTTAGCTGGGTGAGTAATCAAACTGAGGGAAAGTTTAAAAACAGTTAGGAGGATAACAAAAGAAAATAGAAGGAGGAATATCAGATTTCTGCTGCTTCTGTTTTATAGTCCTTTCTGAGACTTTGTTTTCTGTATAACTAAATTCCATTATCAGAGTCTTACTGACTTAATAATGAACCTAATAAATTACTAATGCACCTAGCTAAGTCCTAACCACGTGGAAAAAAAAAGATTTGAAACTAATCTGTAAGCAAGCAAAGAGGGTATATCAGTAGGTTTAGTTTCTGAAATCTTCCATTTCAGTAAAGGTGAGTTTCAGTAGTGTTATCAGTGTGTACTAGGTTGTTTTAAGTTTAAAACCCTTACCTGAAACCTTACTAAGTCACCTAACTAAATGGGTTAACATTTTGAGAAAAACGAAAGTCAAACTCAGAGACAAAGAAAAGAGGAAGAATGAAGTATATCAGTTTTTCCATTTTAAGTTTTCTGCAACAAAGCAGTTCTGTATAATAACTTTTCAGTAGCCTTACCTGAGCTGCCTTGGATTGTCTTAGTGTTAGAACAGTGTCAAATCTAAAAAAAATAAGTAATACTGCTAGGCTAGTTGGGGAGAATTGGAAACCAGAGGGTAAACAAAGAACATAAATCAGGTGAGAGAAGGTTTATCAGTTTCTATTTCAGTTTTTGCATTCTATCAGTTTCTGATTTCTAAGATTTTAGTTTGTGTAAGAAGTTCTGTGGCTTTAGCTTTACTTAGTGCCTTGAGTTGTCTTATAACTAGAGAGGTATTAACACGCCTAACTAAGTAACTAAGCAGGTTGGGGAAATTAAGAAATGGTTAGATTACAGAAAACCAAGTAACAGAAACGAGTTACAGCAATTGGTGATTTCAGTTTCTCATTGATTCAGTTTGGGACATCTCAATAACTCTGTCTAAATTCTTGGGTCCTATCTTGATGTTGGAATCTTGATTGAGGTCTTAACTAAGCAAGTGGGTAATATAGGATGGATTGAGTGCCAAGACGTGAGCTAATCGAATTGAATAAAAGAAATGATAGCGGAACTTAATACTTCATCTTTTATGTTTCTTTTCTGGAAGTTGTTTCTGTTTCTGTAAAAAGGATTAAGTGAGTGTTTATTGGAGTACTTTTGGGTTCAAAATGGAGATAGAGCACTCAACTGAGTAGGAAGTACTTAGGGATAAATTGAAAGACAGTATTGAGAGTAACAGAAGAGGATAGCAGGAGGAATGTCAGACTTGTGCTATATCAGTTTTATAGTTGTGCATGAAAGTGGAGTTTCGGTATAACATCATTTCAGAAGGTCACTCCTATGCTTATAGATCTGTTTGAAAGCTAAGACCAAGATAGAACACCTAACTTACTGAGTCGTCAATTTGGGGAAGAGTTGTAAACCAGGTGGGAAAATAGATAGTGAACACATGTGGAAAATGCGTCAGTTTGTAATTTCAGGTTTCAATCGTAGTTGCCTCTGTGTAGCTGAGTGGCAGTAGGAATTAGGCATTTTGTATTGGTCTGGAAATGAATTTAAAACCCTGCTACTATGTGTACCTGCGAGTGGGAACATTGAAAGAAAGAATTATGATTACACAGAAAAGAATCAAGGAGAAGGCATCTGATTTCATGGTTTCAAGTTTCAGTTGCTGATTTCCTTTTTGTACCTGTTCTGTGTAACAGATCACAGAGATATTAGTAGTGCTATGATGTCTTAGGTATGGACTAGGAACAATGTTAAAGAGGTAAATTAAGTTGACAGAATCATGTGAGAATTTAGGTACCAAGCAACTGATGAGAAACAGAAGGGAAAAAGGAAATACACAGTTGTTGGTTTTCAGAGTTTCAGCCTTCTTGTTTCTGTATGATGGGTTTCCAGAGGTATTGATGGAGTTGTTTTGGGCTGGGATTTAGTTTGAGACTACCTAATATACTTAGTTAACTTGGCAAGCAACTTGGGAAACGTTGGAAAACAGATTAGAGAATGAACCGATGGTTAAAAAGGAGGAGATACTTAAGCTATGTTTCAGGTTTCCCATAACAGTGCTACCTCTGTAGAACTATCACCCAGTAGGTATAAGGGGTTTTAATGGCTTATGTATGAAATTATAATCTAGCTAACACCCACAACTAGTTGGGTAAACACTACAGTAAAGAAACAAACATAAACTAAACCAACTAGCAACCAGAACCAAGAGGGAATGTGTAGCTTGTGCTTCAGTTCAGTAATGTTAGAGCTTCTGTATAACGGTGTTACTAGGGTGTTATAAGTGTGTTCCTAGTCTGGAAATGAACTCAAATAATAGCTAATGAACATAACTAGGATACCAAAACATGTGGGGAAGGTTGTACCTCAATTACTACATTAAAGACGAAGTTAGTTAAGGTATTACAAAGGGCTCGCGTTTCAGATTTTTGAAACTATTGTATTTCTGTATAAATGAGTTCTAAGGGTATCCTAGGATCTATAATACCATTATACAAGTGTTAAAATACTACTCACCTATTTACCTAAGGAAGGAATACACATTAGATAAGTCATATATATGTTACACAAACTTGTTACATAATTATCTCTTAAAAACGCCCTAAGACATTAACTAAGGAAAAAGGGCTTGGTTAACATGTAAATAAAGATATGAAATATCCTAGGAGTAAGTTAAGCCTAGGATTAATGCATGTGAACTTCTAAGAGTCAATCGGAACTAAACATGTAACAACATACCTAAGGAGTAACATACGATATAAAGTGTCGTCACATAAAATAATGAACTGACACATTGTTTTAATTAACTCTAGGATCGTAGCGTGCTCCGACCGGGACTCCGAGTGTGAGACAACCCGAACTAGCGAAAAAGGTATGGACATATGTGGTTCGTATGTTTCCGTGTTACACGGCTTGTTTGCTTTGTGTGTTGTGTGCTTTGTGTGACAATGACTCTAAGACTAAAAGCATGAAAATTGGATTGCCTCTTGTGGCTTGCTTTTATGCGTGTTATATATATCCTGGTGGCATTTTACTTGCGCGCACACAGTAGTTTAGTCCCTTTCGCGTTATGGAACTTTGAGATGAAACACAGTGAACTATGTAAACAAAGAAACTACATAAAGGGAAAACTAAACGAGAACCACAACGAACTATGAAAACAAAGAAAATGCTATAAAGGGGAACTCCTCTCTAACTATGGAGGACGTACCATGACACCCACTATGGTGTCTATTCATTAATGTTAATAAAGAGCAAGTCTCCTTTGGTGAGACATGACGAACCACGTAGACAAAACAAAAGAACTATACAAAGAGACGAATCCTCTCTAACTTTAGAGGACCGCTAATGACACCCACTATGGTGTCGAGATTATAATGATAATGAAACGAAAAGTATCAACTGTGAAACATGAGAATAACCCGGGAAGACAACAGCTCGGGCCGCGCGGTATAGATGATCGGGAGTTGGTATCTGCATCAGATCCTTCGACCGTCTGTGATGGAATATATTTTGGTGAAGCACATCCCGGAGTCCAGAGGTGACTTCCGCTTCCTTGACCCTGGGTGTCGGGAATGGGGGAGTGACAAGTTGGTGAAGCACATCCCGGAGTCTAGAGGTGACTTTCGCTTCCTTGACCCTGGGTGTCGGGAATGGGGGAGTGACAAATTGGTGAAGCTTATCCTGGAGTCTAGAGGTGACTACCGCTTTCTCGACCCTGGGTGTCGGGAATGGGGGACTAGCTATGGAGGAGACGTCCTCCAACGTGCGGTGATAAAAGAATTCACAAAGTAACCCTTGAAGAAACAAGGAATGATTAGCACCTACATAATAAGCCTCGGGATCTAATCTATATCCCCTGACTCGGTGCCAGAGAATAGAGGAAAACATGTGTAACGAAACCAAGCAAATAAGGAAATTCACAAATGTGATCATTTAAGTAACAAGGAATGAATAGCACCTATATTATAAAGTCTCGGGATCTAACCTACATCCCCCGGACTTGGTGCAAGAGAAGAAGGGAAAACATATGTAATGAGAACAAGATAACAATACGCAATCTCTTGAATGATCCCATAGCGAGGATTGACGGTATAATGTACCTACGCACACGTCCTATAATTACTTGACTGTTGTTGCTACACTAGCAGCTTATTATGCTGGACTGCGTGTTTGACATTGTTATGCTACTGGCAAGTTGTGCTTGGTTGCTTATTGATATTGCTGTGCTACTTGCAAGATGTGCTTGGTTGCTTGCTGATATTGCTATGCTACCGATGAGTGTGTATGATTTCATGATGTACTGATGTGTGCTTTACTGCTTTATCATAGCATGTAAAATGGACTTAATAATATTCGACCAATTAGTCGTGTGGCCCGGTAACATGCGGGCTTCACACGTTCATACTCAGCGTAGTTTGCTGAGTCCTTTACACCCAATTTTTTTTCAGGTCTTGTGCCAGACGAAAACGGAGAGTAGGCAAGGGTGACTATCATAGGGGTAGTCCACATGGCAAGACTTTAAGTAGTATGCTTTCTTATGTATGAGTTATGTTGTTTAAGTTGTTAATTAAACTGTAGATGCTCGGTACTTGAGTTGTACTTTATATGGTATTTGGATTTTGGTTAAGGTTTAGATTCCAGTCATTCAGACCGTAACTTGGAGTTAGTAATGAGGACTGTCAACCACGTGGGTGGTTGGCGTCTGTAGCACCCGAATAGAGTTCGAAACCGCTGCGTAGACTTCTCCTGCTAACTTAGGCGCGTCGTTTATTTGCTGGTCGTTATTTGGGGGTGTTACACATCTGCCTCGCCATATTTAGGCTGGGTACTTACTCCAGCTATATGTTCGTCCTTCAGGTTCCTTATGATATATTCCATGTCCTTACTTACTAATCCGTGCACTTCGCACTTGTTCACCCTTAAACATTTCCTTAAAATACACTTACTAATTCCTTTAGTCTTCCTTAACTTAACGGGGCTCCTTTATTTCAACGATTTGATGTAATCCATTGCTCTTGCTTGACTTTTACTTCGGACCGTAGTATGGAGTCGACTACTTCCCGTGTTCCAGACTCCACTCGTATACATACGTGGGGTATCCTACTGATACATTGCTACTTACCCGACTACCCCATAAGAAGGTTTGTCAGGCCCACAAGCTCCTAACGGAGTGCGGTCGTCCCACATTACTGTTGGTACACTCGTAGTGTCCGTCACACGCCTAGGTGAAGTATTCTGTTGTCAACTCCTCTTATATTATCCTGTGATAATATGCATTCCGTGCTTCCCGAACTTAATCAAGGGAAGTGTATCCACTGTTGTATTATTATGAACTCACTCCATTCCCTCGGGTTGTCACCCTTGGGTTTACTGGTTTCCATTCGGTTATTTAAAAGTAACTGGGTAAAACTTACCCACCATGTGGCACTGAGGCCAGTGTAGGTCCTTTTGTTTGGTTTAAAAGAAAAGAAGAATTGAAATAAAATGGGTTTGAAGGAAAATTTGGTTTTGAAAACGGTTTCGAAAATGATTTTAAGTTGAAAGAAAAATTTCTCCTGGTTTCACAACGTTTCAAGCCTTATCCAAGTCTAGCTTCTTGCTGACTGGTGTATTTCCAAGTACTGAGGTCAGGCTGCTAAGCCCTTTCACAGTTATTATGATCTCACTTCACTTCATGGTACTTTACTAAGTACTGGTAGTTGTTTTAAAATTTCCCGTACAACCTTGTTGTAGCAGCACTTGCCATGGCAAGTGCGCCATGCTTACTGGTTTTTGGTTCAATACACACTGGTTGCGGCATTGTTTACTTCCGCACCAACGTCAATGGGCTTGCTGGCCCTTACTTGATCTTGCAGTCTTAACAATAAATCTCTGGGTTCTTCACACTGTCTTCACATGATAGCCATTAACTAGGGTGTTTCCCATTCTGGGAGTCCCCTTTCTACTTGGTATTGTATCCTCCTCGTACTAGATTGTGGTTCCTTAATCGGTTGGTATACCGTTGGTGTATTAGTTAACATCGTAGTCCCGCAGACACTCGTCTCGGATTCTACTACTTCACTTCTCCACTGTTGCACGGTTAGTGCTTGCAAGCTGGTTGTTCTCGACTGCTTCGCATGTCGACCCAGGGTGCTGGAAATTCCATTCTCTTATGCATAAGATTCTTCACTTTTCGCTAACAAGAGCGGTTAATATTGTTCAAATGGAACCGTCTTCGGGATTCACACCTTTCGGAATCTACCGTATGACAGGTTCTCCGTGCTCATTAGGGCACTTAATAACAGCCAGATCGGGTATTCCCGAGTAAGAGAGGACTTCCATCTCTCTGGCGTTCTTCCCAAGTTATATAATAGGGTTTGTGGAGGGCGGGATGGATACTGTAGGTATCCAGTACACACTGGTATTTCCCTAACTAGCGTACTTCTCACGCTATCACTCAACCCTTAACCCAAGGTACTAAAATCTTAACTCGGTACTTCAGTCATCAGAGCGATACTTCGCTCTGATACCACTTTTTGTAACACCCCAACTACTAACAACACACTTAACAACATATCGCAGCGGAATTCATAACTCACAACATCACTTAACTCTTTGGTGTTACACGCCGTTAGCCACTCACGTGGCTAACAAGGCTAACATACATACATTGTACCGGTCTGATGGACTAAATTCCCGAGCGACTACACATAAATCCCGTTCCATGTCCAACAGTCATTATACACTTACATTACAGCTGTACCGAGTAATTACCAACTAACGCCGATACATTTTCGGTCTTACTACGCCTATAATACATCCACAATTCTCATGACTACCACATACAACACTACCCCGTCCTACTCTCGAACGGCTTCCAGTTCTTGTACCTGAAAAGTATGGGAGCCCCCAAAGGGGGTCAGCACCTTTGCTGGTATGGTAATCCCGCAGCCCGCATGCTACCGGGCCACGCACAACTATTTGTCGTCTTAGCATGCGGTTGATTTATTTCAAACATGCACAAACTCACACATATATCATGCTTATAAGCAAACATTCATTAATAGAATACAGACACAAGGTTAGCACACTCAACATAACAACACACTTCACTTTATAACATACACAACTTAATTTCACTCTTCTTAGGGTACATGAACTTCACTTAGGGAGTGCCGGGGTGATATAAGCCCGAGCACAACATACATACATTTCCTTTACTTGAGTGGCGGCCTCATATAGGACCGATCACAACATACATAATTTCCCCCTAACTCCAATAGTGATGAGGTAGGTAAGCCTTGGTTAAGCTTGTGGGTGGTTGTAATTCAAGGAGGAAGAACAACCGTAACATAACAAAGAGGGAGTCGAAGCGAACTTAGGCTTCAACACCCTACCAACATTGTACATAATTTCCCTCCTAGCCCGATGTGGAGGTCGGGTAGGTAAGCTTTGGCTAAGCTAGTGGGAGGTCGAAATCCAATGAAGGAAGACAACCCTAACATAACAGGATGGGAGTTAATTCACATATATATATATTAACTCCCAAACAATACGCGCGACCGGGACACCCGGATTCCTCTCCATACATAACATATACTTATTAGTTAGAGGCTCCCTTATGGAACTTATCACATACATACGTCACATAGTGTTACTAACTCGGTTAGACACATAAGGGAAATCATATCCCATTTCAACAACACAGATAACAGTATCCAACATCAACAACATATTAAACAAGTCACATACATCACGCATAGTCACAACATACAATAACGCACGGATAGCCGTAGTTAGAACGTTCCCATGGGTTGGGACGTTTATTCCGAATACCGATCTCTTATGTGAACCTAAGGTCGGTTAACTATTATTTAACACATAACTAAGGTTAAGCGGTATCAGAATTAATTACGCCACAATAATGAATTACTGTAAACTCATTTCATGCTTTATCTTGCAAGGTGGCAAACACACAGAAAAACACATTGGCATACAAGCCGGTGTAATCCGGTAGGACACAGGTTGCAAGAAAACCATACCTGTCACCGAAGGTGCACTCTAATGTGCCGTCACATGTTCCTTGCAAATCTTTGAACAACTGGTAACATTATAACTATCTTTAATTAACATCGGGGTAACATAATTATTTAACGACTAATGCGCCCTTGATTAACCCCGTTCGGTAGTTTTATAACTTTACGTTTTTATTACAACTTTTCACCACTCATTTACCATCATAACTTACTTAACATGTCCTTAACAACTTTATAACATCATTACTTATCAATCCCCATCATTGGGTATCATTTCCTACCCTTAAACACAATTTTTGCTCAAAATTACCCTATGTCCGAACTTGTGTCCGAGCTTCCCAAGTTCGGACGCAAGTCGAGACTCAAATGGGTGAAAACTGTCGAATGTCCGAACTTGTGTCCGAGCTTCTAAGTTCGGACACAAGGCGAAGCAAAAACCAAAGAAATTTTCCAACTGTCCGAACTTGTGTCCGAGCTTCCAAGTTCGGACACAAGTCGAGGCTGAATCTGAAGAAAATTTACAGGCGTCCGAACTTGTGTCCGGACATCGAAGGTCGGACACAAGTCGAAGCAAATTAACCTGGGAAAATTTTTCAAGTGTCCGAACTTCCAAGTTCGGACGGAAGTTCGGACAACACTGAAACTCGGAAATTTTATAGAACGACGGGGCATGTCCGAACTTCCAAGTCCGGACGGAAGTTCGGACGTACCCAAAAATTCAGCAATCAGAGGCAAATTCTACCTAGAATTGCACTTCTAATAAACCTACACTAACACCTTGTTTCACAAGCTACAAACAACAATTCTCTTCCACATTAACCATCCCAAATCAACACCTAAATTCTCTCATCCATAAAGCCATCATCAAACACTCATTTCCCAACAAAATTTTGCCATAACCTCCCCCTAAACCTTACACATTCATCCTCATCAATTTTCATCCTTTTCATTCCTAAACAGCGCATAACAATTCCTTAAATTCCATCAACAACAACTTATCAACCATAACTCCAGAACCACAATATCAATCTCAAACTTAAAGCATTTGTCTCTTAAGGCCCTCAACTCAACATTAATTCACAACCTCTTCTAACATCAACTAAACACATTACAACATAGTTTTCAATCCATACATTTGGGTTCATTAATTTGTTTACCCATCCCAAACAACTTCAACAATTATAACAAGGTTTAAGGTAGTTTTCTTACCTTAATTTCACAAGTTTCCTCAATTCTCCTCTTGCTCCTCATCTTCTCCAAAATTGGTTAAGAGGGTATGGAGTTTCCAACTCCATCCCAACGTCCAAGAACACAAAAACATACTTAATTAATCATCTAACCCCATGGAATATCTCAATTCATTAAAAGGGCTAGAACACAAGTTAGGGTTTACCTTTTAGAAGTTTTTAAGAGGGATTCTCACCCTTGAATCAAGAAGGAAATCACTCCACCATTGAAGGGTATATTTGGAGCTCAAGAACAAGAAGAAAAACAAGGTATCAAAATGGTGAAAAATTGATTACACCAAGAGATGAAGGAAAAATGAGTTTTTCTTGGGAATCTTTACCTTGGAAGGAAGAGGAGACTACAAGCTTCTCATTGGTGCCATTTTCACTTCAAATGGGGAAAACCCATGGAGATCAACTTCATCCTTTTGGAATTTTGAAAAGAGAGGATGATAGAGGGAGATGAGAGGAAGAAGAATATGTGGTTTGTTTTTTATTTGGAGCTCAAATGGAGCTTGGGGATGAAGAAGAATGGAGGAAGCCATTGTTGGCTAGATGGAGAGTTCCATCGGGAGCAAGGAGGAAGGGGAGCCGGTTGGGAGAGAGAGAAGAGAGGAAAGAGAAAAGGAAAGAGAGAAATGAGAGGAGAGAGAGATAGGTGGGGTATAAGTAGTCTCTCTCTATTTTTGCTCTATTAATTAGTTACTAGTCATGTGTGAGTGAGCTGTTTACATTAATAAAACCGGCCCACTACTGTGAACACGTTGGAGCGTTTTTCGTCTTTTAACAGAAAATGCTCGTTTATTCGCCCGGTTTAGTACTTATTCACTAACCGGGACCGTTTTCCGGAATTTTCTCATTCCCTTAATTTTAGTGGTTACCAAACTCCCATTAATGTTTAATTATTGTTATAAAATCAACCATTATTTTTACGGGGTCATTTAACTGTTTAAAGTCACGTTTTTCGGGTTTTCTCGAAAAACGCGTTTTAGGACTCCGTTAGCGTTTTAACGCATTGTTTGAATCCGTTTCCTTCCGGGATTTTTCCCACATGTTATTAATGTGTAATTAAGGTATAAAAATATATTTACAACCCTAATGAAGGTTATGTACCTCCTTAAATAATTAAATACGCGTTTTCACGTTATGTGGCTTTACGCATTTTCTCTTTCTTTTTGGTTTTCATTCCTTCACCAATAATCTTAAGGACTTAATTAGCCTTAGAAAATTATAATTACATAATTAATTAACACATTAAGGTTTAGGGTATTTTAATCTACCCCCCTTAAAAGAACTTCGTCCTCGAAGTTCACACTTCCCACACATCGTTAGTTAGAATCCGGGGATTACTTATAACATAAACTTCCATAACAACATGTTTTACATCACAACCTCGGACTTGATGGTCCGAGTAACACATCCATACATACATAACATATTTAGTAACCTCGGACTTAATGGTCCGGGTACCTTAACAACATTATACATACATAACAACCCTTTGACTCTTGGTCTGGGTAACATAACAACATTTAGACTCGTGGTCTTGGTTACACAACATCCTTTAGACACATAGGTCTTGATAACATAACACTTCTGGAATTCAATCACATTAGGTGTTTAAGTGTTACTGCATTTATTATTATGCACGAGCGTCCTACGGGACTAACACTACGTCGACTATAGATCGACTTATATAAACATACATATACGTTATTGTGATGACATGACGGTTACTTGATATAATACCAAGATATTAATATTAAGTATATGGTAACCTAAGTAAAACACTTAGGATGAGTCACGACATTGTCGGTCTCTAGAGCATTGATCTCGAACATGAATATAACCTAGATTACTTCTAGGTATGCGTGACCCATTGGGCCGCTAATTAATAATTATTCTCCATAAGACTAAGAGCAGATCTTAAACATTATGAGAGAGAGATGGTATGAGATTGAGGTGAGGAATCCCGTAGTTTACGAACTACTTGGTTGCGCATTTGTGATCACTGAGGGGTTTCCTAATTGGATTCCGCTCTAGGTTATATCCAACGAGCCCAAACTAGATCGTGGATCAGGTGGCTACGGCCTTTTTATGGACGTCTTATGAGACATAAGAGAGTCAGGGGCCTCCGGACCTCTGGCGAAATGAGCACCTTTGTGTGTACGGGGGACTACTGTCCATGGTGAGGTTATCGGGTTGTCCTAACATGACGCCCAACTGATATTAATAATTAATCATGATCGGATGGAGCCTACAAGGCTAATTGTAAATTAAATTAAATATGAAAACTGTACGCCACGGCGAATGTACATTGTACATGTGGATGGGGCTTGAAAGCCAAACTAAAATAAATTGACAATGGATGGTGAACGCTACGGTGATTGTACATTGTACAATATATTGTTGTTATTTGATACGTTCGATATATAATTGTGGTTTGTGATATTTGAATGAATGTTTGGATTGGATGGATGATTAAATGTTTATGAATATTTTGATGGATGATTATGTATACATATGCATATATATTACAGTATTGTTTATAACTGTAAAATGGTAAAGCATGAAACCAATCTAATAATAAGATGGTTAAAATGACAAGTGACCATTAGGGTCCAGGCCCGGCATACTCAGCGTCTATCGCTGATACTGCACCATTACAGGTTGTTGATCATTGTCGGAGCTGAAGAGCAGGAACAGGGTAATTGAGGTTTCACTTTGTTACCACACATGGAGATGTTGTATAGCAATGAAGATGGTGAATTGTGTTATGGTAAAGTTGTGTATATTCAGGTTTGGGTAGATGCTCACTTGTCGATGTTTATGATTTATGGACTTAGTATGATGTATAGGAGTTTCTCGTTATCACGGCGGTTAGCAATTTGTTTATGTTGGAAGTTGGATGTAGTTTGGCTTCGTTGCTCGCATGGGCGAGTAATGGCCGGTGACACCCGAGTGAGTTTTGTAATTGTTATTTATTTTCCGCTGCGAGACGTTTTATTTATTGCTACGTGAGAGATTATATCTTGATTATGGAGAGGGGTGTTACAAAAGTGGTATCAGAGCGGAGTACCGCTCTGATGACGAGGAAGTAGGTTAAGACAGTGAGCTCAGGACTTGGGAAATTATGGGAAACATTTGGGAGGTACGAGACGATTCGTCTTAAAAAGGATACTGTGTCTAGTAACGCAAATTGCGTGACAGGTTAGCCTTAAGGCAAATTAATATCTATTGGTTGTGTACGGTAATTTACCGAGTATTTATGTGACATACTGTACTACAGATGTCTGGTGGAACTAGAGGGCGTGGTACTGGAAGAGGTGGAGGTGGTGACCCCGGCATTCCAGGAGTTGCTAAGACGGTTGCAGCCGTTCTTGCACAGTTGGGTACTCAGATAGAAGGAGCACCAGCCCACCTGCCACAGCCCAAGGAAACGAACTGGCTGGAGTCAGTTAGCGAGACCCGACCACCTACGTATTCAGGGGAACCAGACCCCATAGCTTTGGAGCGTTACATTGTTGAACACGAGAAAGCATATGAAGCTTTACAGGTACCAGACGACAAGAAGGTCGCCATTGCTGCTTTCCATCTGAAGGATGCAGCCAGCACTTGGTGGAGGTTGGTCAAGGACCAGCACCTGGCTATGCCCGACTTTTCGTGGGCTGCCTTTGTAGAGTTGCTGAGAGGGAAGTACTACCCAGCTCATCTTAAGCAGAAGAAGCGCCAGGAGTTCGAGACACTGACCCAGGGAGGTCTGACAGTGGATGAGTATTACGCTCGATTCATTGGTCTGTTGGATTTCATCCCCGGTGTGGATTACTCAGACACCGTGAAGGTTGAGAAGTTCCGGGGAGGACTATTGTTTCGCATCCAGATGGCGATGGGTGCTACCCTCTACACTACCATCCAGGTATTAACATGAAAGCCATAAATTCCTTACCCATTTACATTACCGATTAACTTCGTGAGAACTTACCAATGAGATTCCAGGAGTGTTATGAGGCTGCCTCGAGGACGGAGCTAATGCTCCAGACTCGGGAAGAGACTCTCGGGGCCAAGAAGAGGAAGAACCCTGAGGGAGAGTCTGAGGGTGGAGAAGCATCTCCAGGCGATGGCCAGAAAAAGGGAAAGTAAGGACTTATCCCACTCTAAATTGTTTACTATATTAAATACCTTATGAATGCTGACCCGAAACCTTGAACAGGAAATTCTTTCCAAAGAAAAGGCAGCAGGGTCACCAGGGAAAGAAAGGAAAAGAGCCCGTCCTTCAGTTGACCGGCCCAGCACCTCCTAAGGGTGAGAACACCTACCTCTTAAGTTGAAATGTAATCTTAACCTTTATACCATCAGATTTTAACTTAAACTTAAATACTACGTACCATCAGGCACCGGACAGCCCCAGCGCCATTTTTACTGTAAGCGTTGTGGGAAGGACCATCCTGGGGTCGACTGCGAGGGCTGTAAGGTCGAGTGTCGGTGCTGCCACAAAGAAGGCAATAGGGAATTTGAGTGCTGGATGAATCCAGAGAGCCGTAATTACAGGCCACCCAAGAATACTCAGAAGACCTCAGCTGGAGGATCTGGAGTACCACGAGGCGGTCAGGATGGCCAGACATCTGCTGATGCTAGAGCCTATAAAGGCATGGGAGTAGATAGGGCATGAGTACCCTAACTCCATGAGACCGCTGGTGGAAGACTTTGTTTACTTACTTTCTATGTACTTACCTTGGATTTTAGACGAAGTTATGTTATAAATATGTGGGAGTGTGTCATTGACCACTCGCCTTTTGTGTAAGACTTTGGGATTAGTTGTGTGTACTCGGTACCAATAAGCTTTAGACCTTGACGAATAATATATATGAACAGGATGTTAATGCTTACATTATCATGTGGCAATACTCAAATGACAAAGAGTCAATGAGTCCGGTAATTACTAACCAGAATTTCCACCTGCATGGCGCACTTGCTATTGCAAGCGCTATGACAAGTAAACCACTGAAATTTCCATCTGCCTTGCGCACTTGCTACAGCAAGTGCAGCAACAGCAACAGCAACAACAACTGCAACTACTACTTTTTAGTTTTATTATATATGTACCACAAAAAAAATGGTTTCAAACTTTTTCATACAAACCTTGAGATTAGAAACCTATGCAACTTTGGAAGGACTGTTAGTCCAACCGCTGCAACTGGAGAACTATACAGCCATTATGACTGTAAACCACACCAGTTTGATTGTTTGGGAATTTTCAGGCATGGCTTATTAGCTAAATACCATCATTGTATACCCGCATTTAATGCTAATCACTACTAGTGATGAATGTTTAGTCCTTATGGACAAGCATACCCTTTGTAGATGCACCACCGTCGGTGAGGATGGTTGGGAAGTGGGGAGCCTAGTTGCTCAAGCTATTATGCAATCTGCAATACATTCAATTAAAAGGATGAGGGAACAAGTATGAACTATGGATGAGATATTATCATGAGAAATAGGAAAAGAAAAAAAAAGAATATGTATTGTACTCAATGAGATTGAATTAGGAGGACCAAGTTTGCTAAATGTAGCACAGATTTTACTTACACCGAACTGAATAACGCCGACTTATGACACGAATTACCACTGATGCCCCTAAGGAAATACCACTTGTTACAAGATAACCAACGGTAGGAACTAATAAACAAAAAAAAGGATATCCATCAGAGGGAGATTGACAACAGAATACTTCACAACAACCGTGTGACAGACATTACCAGTTTACTAAACGAGACATGGGACGACCGCACTCCGATAGGAGCATGTGGGCCTGACAGACTTATTTATGAGTTAGTTAGGTAAGTAGTAATGTATCAGTACGGTACCCCGTGCAAGTAGACAAGTAGTGTTAGGAACACGAGAAGTAGTCAACTCCATTCTACGAACAGTAAGACGGATTACCTCGAAGATGGACGAGAAGAGCCGCAGTTAAACCAACGGGCTAGAGAAATCAAGAACCTTCAACAGAGAATAGTAGACAGTATACAGTGAAGACAGGGAAACAGTTCAAGGACAGAAACCAAAAAAAAACAGGAAAACCCGTTATGGACGAATAATATGTAGAATCCTCATAAGGATCGAGTAAATGCTTGCAATCCAGAGGAAATCTACCAGATGATATGGATATAAACGCGTGACTACGCAAGGAGAAAAGATAAAGCTATATGATAGCAGATACCCTGCTTAAGGAACAGTGGATTTGGAATGTACCACTCACAGGATAATTCAATCATCTTATCCGTTGGAATCATGAGATATTAGCTGCTGAGAGTTTACACCTCTGCTCTCTGTACGACTGAGTGTTTTGGTATTGCACTTGTGCAGTTATTAATCTAGTGGGATACGGGAAGATGTAATGGATATCAACACGAGTGTGTAAAAAAAAGAGAGAGAACTACAACAGTGTGTCACTCCGGAACAAAACCACCAGGAGACATAGATGACAATCATCATCTTTGTGGAAATATAGGCTGGTACGTCTTAGTATTACAAAGACAAGTGCAAGGAGCACTAAGTACTAACAGTAGCCAATGTCATATTATACCTCAAGCTGAATAGCAGTGAGAGAAGACACACGCATGTACGCTAGTGATCCAAATGAGAGGATACACAGCAATGGAAGAGGCAAACTGAGCCAATGTTCATGGGTCTGCACCTCATACGGAGCGAGTGGGCCCATTAGAACGAACTTGAGAGAGAGTACAAATAGTTTAGTGCCTCAACCTTTGTATATTGTGGAGCCCAGAAGGGCTAGAGTCATACCCGTCTCTCTGATATGAGGATAATCCACGAGTTGGTAAACTCCTTGAGAGCCAAGTATCCAGCGCTCCTTGTTGAGCGGCTGTTGTATACTTGTGGGGTACAAAGGCGTAACCCTTTTTAAGGGGGGTAGAGCCTCTTGGCTGTGCACATGTGTGCACTAAGTTTTGGTTGTATGGAATGCATTGCATACAAAGAATTGGCGGTGTGCGGGGCATACGAGGTTGTTTGTTTAGTATGCATGGCATACAGTGAATTGTGAATTGGTTTGTTGGTTATGGTTGGCACGCGGGGCGTGCGTTGTTTGGTTTGTTTGTGTGTGTTGTACACTTGTATGTATGTATCTTATGAGATACTTGTTTGAATGTTGTAGTTACACCATGCGTGTAGTACCTTTCTTATGCTATTTGTGATATGTATTCATATTGCTTTATAGAATGATTACATATGGTATCGCCTAGATATGAAATGAATCATTAGATATGGAATGTGGAACAATGGAATGTTATGGACACCTCAGGGAGGTTGTCAGGGTTGGTAGAACTGATAGGAAATGATGGTGCAGATGGATCACCTATATCCATATATGATTGAACTAACGCCACAAAGTGATGGCTATGTGCTGTATAAGCGCAATACGATGTGTGTAAATGATATATCACATAGATATACATTATGGGAACAATGGGTAGTTATACATTTATATATACTTACCTACTTGATTAAGAGACTTCGGGACGAAGTCTTTTTAAGGGGGGTAGATTGAAATACCCCAAACTAATAAAATAAGGATTAAATATTTAATCACATTAATTAAGGCCTAAACATGCCTTAAAAGTCAACTGAGAACAACAGTGGTCAACACAAATCAAGATGTTGCACCCTTTGACTGTTTAGGGTAAATAAATACCCAAATGAACTACTTAGGACCTAAGAATTTGTCCTAAGCATATTAACATAATATTAAACATATTATAATCGTTGGACAACACTCCAACACAAAGAACAAGCACTTTCATGCTTCAAGGTCAAGTAGAGCAAAAAGGTGCTCTAAGAATACCTTAAAGGTCTAATGACCTCTAAATGATATAAAATTGGATACCATGATCAAATATCATGTAAGGAACACAACAAAACCGTTGTCAAAGAAAACAGAGCCCAGAAACACCTTGCGACACAAAATGTGCACTAAAACTTCTTAAAGCACGTTTTTGTGTAATTGCCTTCTAAATTGGTTTTAAATGAGATAAAAGGTTATAATTACCTTTCAATATAATAAAATATCATATTATATGATATTAGGAATTTAATTCCAAGAATTTACGAATTTTTACAAATTTAATATTAAAATATTAATAAAACCCTAAAGTGGGGCCCGTTTGGGTCAACATTGACTAAGTTGGTCAATGTTGACCATTGACCACGAATTGAACAACACAAAATCGATGGAGCAAGTCTCTTAATAGACCAAGAGACAAAACCCATGTGACAATTATTTATTCTACCTTACTTTTACATAAAATAAGGAAAAAGTAAGCTTTACCTTATAAAAACAAAAGTTGTCTCACCACTTGCCTTCCCATGTGAGAGCCAGCCGAATGGAGCCTCTCCTTTCCCTTGTTACACGGTGCTCCAAGGCTCCAAACAAGAACAAGACAAATATGGTGAGTCACCTATTCATTAATGGACTAAAGTAACATTATAACTACATAATTGAATCAAATTGGAATTTAATTATACACCACCTTTCTCCTATGATGGCCGGCTGTCTCCTCCTTGTCTCCACCGATTTGGCATCAATTATGCAACTCCAATCAAGCTTGGTGAGTCATCAAAGCAACAATGACATAAAAAATGCAAAAAAATGACCTTAAGACTAAATTAGCTTACCTTCCTCATTAGTCTCCGTTCCAGCCGTGAGACTCTTTGCCAAAACCTCTCATTTGGCTCTCCTTGACCGAAGGTAAGTCTCCAAGCTCCATTGGAGAGAGCTCAAGCTCTAGGTAAGCTTCTAAGGCATAAAAATGCCCATTTTCTTCATCTTTCTTTCCTTTTTCGATTGATCTAGACTCCAACCTTTTCTATACATCTATGTAGAGTGTTTTGGAGGTTAAAGGAAGATTGATTCTCGGCCATAACAAGATCTAAGGAGAAAATTTCAAGTCTTGACCATTTAAGGTAAAAATATGCTCTAAGCACATATCTCTTCTTCCTTGAGAATTTCGGTTGTAAACCTTGGTTCCCTAGCCTTATTTTCTTCTCCTTTTCATGTAGATTCAGTTGGTATACCAAGATCTACAAGGAGTAGCTAGATCCAAGCCAAAAACACCATTTTTGGCATCTTAAACAAGGTAAAACTTAGCTATCTTCCAAGCTAATTCACCCACGGTTTTATACCTTGTTCTTGAGAGTGTTTTGATACTCTTTCTCTCCTGGAAAAATAGGGCCGAAGTAGATCTATATCAAGCTTGAAGATCTAAGGTAAAAATCAATGATTTTCATGACTTAAATTACTTCTCATGGTTAGCTCTTGTGTGGAGTTTAATCATGTCTTGTTTTCAACATGAAGACAAGTAGATCAAGCTTTAGAGAAACTCTCCTTAAGGTGGCGAATTCAAACAAGGAATTATCTAAGTTAAATCAAGGTATAAATCACTTAAATCTACACTTGGTATATTAATATGTGTTTATACATATTTATACATATATGCCGTGAGTGAAGAGTAAATTAAGGTCTTATTTTGACCTTAGGTGATTAAGGAATGGTTTAATAAATTTTATAACTAATTAAACAAGCATAATTGTCAAATTTAAGACATTATGTGGAAGTTTCGTAATTAAATGAAAGGTGTGTGGTGAGGCCAAAATCTATATGTATTTTTGGGGCATTTATGTGTAATTTATTTTGCAAGCCAATGTTTGTAATAAGGCCATGTATTTTAGGCCATTTTATTTATGCATATACAAGCTTTTAATTAAGTTTAAGTAGTGTAAATGCATTACCAAAAATAAATGGGGTATTAGGTGTAATTAAATTAAATTTAGGGGCTATACAAAAATAAGGCCGAAAATTAGAGGTTAAAAGGATTTAAAATAAAGTTTATAAGATTATATAAAGTTTTGGGGTGAAATAGTGAATTTTGGAAACTTAGGGGTTAAAACCGTAATTATAAGGAATTGGTGGTCAAGGAAATACTAAGGAGGTCAACCTTGACCATATGCTAGGTTTTGACCAAATTAGATAAGTTAGATAACTTAGTTAAGGCTTTATAATAAGATAAGTATCTTATGGTAAAATTTTCATAACATATGTGGTAAATATGTTATTACCGAAAATTAAGGGTGTATAATGGTAATATAAACACCCATGGGCTATTAGGAATTTTTAGGAATTTATTTGGTGGGTTTTGGAATTAAAATGAACTATATATGTATAATATATAGTTATTATGTCATTATGACACTTTGGAGAAATATAGATGGTGGAATGGTAAATACCGTAAGTATATGGGTTAATAAGGATATTTATAACCCTTTGGAGAAATTTGGAGATTTTTAGAATTATATAAGAGTAATTATTAAGATATGTGTATAATATATGGTTTTAATGATATGGTAAAACTATATGTTATAAAAGGGCCAAATGGCAATGTAAGATATATATATTGAGGTTATTCGGTTATTAAATAAAAATAACCATAGGTTATACTCTTTTATGAGTTAGAAATGTTATATTAAATGGTATATATAACATGGTATAAATGATGGGGAGATTTTGTGAATAAAGGAAATTATGGTTTATGGAAAAGAATAAGGTTTAATATATATGCCTAAGAGGCAATATAAAATAGTTTTGTATAAAAACTATAGGTATAAGTTAAAGGGAATAAAAATATCACATAGTATGATATTAGTGTATGGTATAACATTACAAAATGTTATGTGGTCAAATGGAATTTAAATAGATTCAAGGGCTGTACCGAATTAATAGGAGTTGGAAAGTGAATTTTAGACTAAGGTCTATAATGTTTAAAATGTTATAACAATTATATGGTATTAAGGTGGTTTAATGGAATTAATACAAATAAGGTATTCACATTAAATGATGTGACAAACAATAAGTAAATGAGATTTATAAACTAAGGTGTTTATGGAATAAACCTTAGGAGTTGTAAATGTACAACATAAAATGTTACATAATATTAGGATAACAATCTTAATATAAGTTGTACACTATAATACAACTAATGGGAATAATCATCTAACAAAAGATGATAAAAAGTAACATAAAATATAAGAGTTTATTAAACTCATGGGAATTACCTACGAGGTAAATATATATATACACAAGAATAATGTATATAAGGATGGGTATATGTTATGGTTGGAAACCATATAACATAATGGTGGTGGTTGTTTTAAAAAAAAATAATAGTTACGAACTATAAGTTAAGAGTTTTGGATGCAAATATTATTTACTAAAGAAAAATGGATTATATAGTACATTGTATTATAATGGATGGTGAGAGGATGATACAATACGAAAAGAATATAATATAAAATAATATAATCATGCATGCATACATGCAACTATAGGTTATATACCTAAACTAGATTGGTGGATAAGATTTAAGAAATATAACGAAATAAACTTAACAGTTGAAATATTATGACGTACGCGTTTAAGTAACAAAACCGACTGTTTTGGAGAAACCCGTAACAAACAACTGTAGAAAACAGGGGTGAACTGTCGGGGTTACTTATTATTCGGAAATACCGGATGTAGTTAGTCATGGAGACTGACTTATAGTTTTATTACTATTTAGAGTATACTTCTGACAAGACGCTTGACGAGCTAGTGGACTACACGGAGCGTAGGATCTTGCTGATTCATACTCCACCGTAATACGATCAGGGTGAACTGTATGTAAAGGGGTTTGATCCGAGTTGACCTAAGGTTGCTCCTTGGGCTCGGATTTGGTTGATATAACTTGTGTGTTATATGTGTGTGGTTACATGTATGTGTTTAAGTGTTACTGCATTTATTATTATGCAGGAGCGTCCTACGGGACTAACACTACGTTGACTATAGATCGACTTATATAAACATACATATACGTTATTGTGATGACATGACGGTTACTTGATATAATACCAAAATATTAATATTAAGTATATGGTAACCTAAGTAAAACACTTAGGATGAGTCACGACATTGTCGGTCTCTAGAGCATTGATCTCGAACATGAATATAACCTAGATTACTTCTAGGTATGCGTGACCCATTGGGCCGCTAATTAATAATTATTCTCCATAAGACTAAGAGCAGATCTTAAACATTATGAGAGAGAGATGGTATGAGATTGAGGTGAGGAATCCCGGTAGTTTACGAACTACTTGGTTACGCATTTGTGATCACTGAGGGGTTTCCTAATTGGATTCCGCTCTAGGTTATATCCAACGAGCCCAAACTGGATCGTGGATCAAGTGGCTACTACCTTTTTATGGACGTCTTACGAGACATAAGAGAGTCAGAGGCCTCCGGACCTCTGGCGAAATGAGCACCTTTGTGTGTACGGGGGACTACTGTCCATGGTGAGGTTATCGGGTTGTCCTAACATGACGCCCAACTGATATTAATAATTAAACATGATCGGATGGAGCCTACAAGGCTAATTGTAAATTAAATTAAATATGAAAACTGTACGCCACGGCGAATGTACATTGTACATGTGGATGGGGCTTGAAAGCCAACAAAATAAATTGACAATGGATGGTGAACGCTACGGCGATTGTACATTGTACAATATATTGTTGTTATTCGATACGTTCGATATATTTGGGTTTGTGATATTTGAATGAATGTTTGGATTAGATGGATGATTAAATGTTTGAATATTTGGATGGATGATTATGTATACTTATGCATATATATACAGTATTGTTTATAACTGTAAAATGGTAAAGCATGAAACCAATCTAATAAGATGGTTAAAATGACAAGTGACCATTAGGGTCCAGGCCCGGCATACTCAGCGTCTATCGCTGATACTACACCATTACAGGTTGTTGATCATTGTCGGAGCTGAAGAGCAGGAACAGGGTAATTGAGGTTTCACTTTGTTACCACACATGGAGATGTTGTATAGCAATGAAGATGGTGAATTGTGCTATGGTAAAGTTGTGTATATTCAGGTTTGGGTAGATGCTCACTTGTCGATGTTTATGATTTATGGACTTAGTATGATGTATAGGAGTTTCTCGTTATCACGACGGTTAGCAATTTGTTTACGTTGGAAGTTGGATGTAGTTTGGCTTCATTGCTCGCATGGGCGAGTAATGGCCGGTGACACCCGAGTGAGTTTTGTAATTGTTATTTATTTTCCGCTGTGAGACGTTTTATTTATTGCTACGTGAGAGATTATATCTTGATTGTGGAGAGGGGTGTTACACGCGGTATATGCGGAGTTCATGCGCAGCTTTTGCTGAGCCCCTTGGGGCGATGTTTTTACTACACACAGGTACAAGAGAAGGATGAAGGCTGTGAAGTGATGTAGCTTTGTTTCTTTTTGGATTTGTAATTAACGGATTATGAATGGTGTACTAAGTAGTACACGGCTGTAGCTTTTTGATAGCCGGTGTACCATGGTGTACACCTTTTTGGATGTTGATAGGACGGAGATTGGGTATAGATGAGTAGATGGTAGAAACTCATTCTTTTGGGAACAATTGGAAAGGGATGTAGTTAAATACTTTAAATACTCGGTGATCCGGTAATGTAAGAATGTTATCTTTTGTATTCAGTAAGCAATGTTTTAGTAGCTTGGTATACTATGATCATCAGACCGTCACTGTATTGTATAGTAAGCCTTGCTAGCCGTATGGGCGGTTAGCGGCGTTGTATCACCCGCCGTAGTAGTAGTATTTCCGTTGCGAGTAACTTTGATTATTGGGATGATTGAACGGTAAGCGTAGGAATAGCGGTAGGGGTGTTACAGTTAGCCATGTGGGTGGCTAACGGCGTGTAACACCATTGGGTTAAGTAACGTGATGAGCAAAGTTTTCCGCTGCAATGTGTTGTTAAGTGTATGGTTGTAGTTGGGGTGTTACATCTAGTCTCTTCTGCAGGTTGACACCGTTTACCTTCATCCTGGCATTTAAGCTTCATCTGGGTAATCTTAAACGCTGTCAATAGATGTTTAAGTACACTAATTTGAATCGTTGATATTGAGCGTACTTTTGTTTTTCTGATGTTTGAGTTATAAGCCTCGCATGAATGTTGTTGTTGAACACCCACAGTTTACTTGTTTCTCTAGGGTAGCTATTTGTTTTGACCCAGCACGCTTGCTGGTTTAAAAGAAAAGAAAAAGGGCGTGTGTTGATTGCTAATTAACCGGTGAATTTATTGATAATTAGCTGGACTGGTTTGCTTCTATTGTCATTGCCATTTACTGCGCTTGGCTGGGTATCAAATATGGTTTGGTTAGTTTATCTAGCTAATGGCTCTACTTAGTTGCATTGTTATGACGGATCTGTGAGGCTACACACTTCATCGAATTGGCTGAAATATTACGTTGAGATTATCTCATTATTGCCAAAAACAGGTTTATAGTCTTGCTCATTTGGTTAATGTTTAAATTTTGATATACACTTCATTGTGTTTATGATTGATCCTTTAAGACCTGATTTACCAATCTCCATGTGACTGCACGGCCATCATTTAGTCGATGTATTATCTCTAATCCACTTTTTTACTTATGTATGACGTTGGGCCTCGCTCCTTGTGATTTCCGACCTTCCATTGTTGATTGTGGAGCCCATTTGTTGCCTTGATGATTATTATGCGTTGTTCTGGGTTTGTGGACTGATACCCAATTTTTTGTGTTTGCAACATTCATGATGACATACTGTGGGCTTGCTAATACTCTTAAACTTCATAGCTTTTCCTCATGGGTGTGGAAATTCTGTTGGTCAGCTACTCTTGATTACTATTTGATAAACTGCTTAAGAATCTGCCCCTTTTGCATAATTATGTTGATCTGGAAACCGTTTTACTTATGCACGGTTACTTGCGCCCTTGGGTATTACGCTGGCTTGGAAGTCATATTGCTCACAGTATTTCTCGGTTTGGAAATTACATTTGCTGTTAGTACTAATCTTGCTCTTTGATATCAGAATGGAAATGATTTTAATTCTAGCACAACTTTGCTCCTTGCGCATTGCCGTACTTGTTTAATCCACATCTGCTATATCCTCACTTCATGACTTTGACTGAGGTACACACAAAATTGGTGAAACTTGAGTTGGACTTTTTTGGCTAGATTCGACTTTGGGCTTGACAATTTGACCAGGCGGTTACGCTTTGGGCTTGACGCTCCCTCATTTGGTTTGGAAATCCGCCTCTAGCCATTATTTTTCTTTCTTGGTGCATTGATGTTTATTGAAAATTATGTTGCTCGTGACATTATCACTTGCCCCTTGTGATGTTTATTTACCATGACCTGCTTATTATCCTTTGGCTTCATCTTTGACCGAGATATACTTGTTCGATTGGGTATGGGCCATGTTTGGCTGACGGCTGCACTTGCTTGAGTTGGAGTTGGATCATGGGCTATGCTGATGCGTTTGGGATTGATACTTCTTCATTGGGTTTGGAAATTCTATCTTAGGACCTTTACTATGACTCAATTGCCTTTGATATTAAATTGTCCCTTGCGCATTGATATGGTTTGGAAATTGATTTGAGACTAGTATAACTTGTCTCTCGCGCTTAGATAAGAACATGAATCGAGTGATAGTTGCCCGAATGCTATAATTGTTTAGACAAATCATTCATTGGCTGGATGGTCCTTAATAATCCTTCATCTTAGAGGGAAATGATATAAACCCTTCTAGGTATGATCCCACATGACTCACAACCCCTACCTTTCATACTACACTTTGGTTGAGTCATAATCTAAGATGACGAATTAATTTGAGTAGCAACCTTAATGCTTGATTTATCTTACAATCCTTAGCATTTGTTGGCAGCTTGAAACTTTTTTCAATGTTCTTGGTTTGGGTGTGGGAGATGATTAGATTGCCCCCTTTCCTTCCATTGAGAGGGGTCGTATGATCCCATTGTACACACCCCAATCCTCTTACATTTCATTACTAACTATTCTCGTGTATCTTTGTCTTTGTTCTATGACATGTACATAATGCTCGAGGAATGGAAACCTTGGAAACCTGCTTAGCTAAGGAACTGGAGTTTGGCTAGGACTACTAGTGTCTCCACTTCAAATACGTGTAACGGTTGGTGCACTTCTTGCTGATCCTATCAGCTCAAGTGAGGCGGTGTCGATGCGACTACTCATAGCAGCTTTAGATTTAAACTGTTCACTTGTATTTGTATCAATTTGTAATTTATTTGTTGTTTTTACTTTCGGTTGTAGTGTTGTTACTTATTCATTTTTGTAACTTCATCCCATAACTGTTACATTATTCACTTGCTTGCAACCTTTGATTGACTATTGAAAGATAGTAAATAGGATAAGACTAACAATTGATAAGCAACTCATACAGTAGGACTCATCTTGTTAGTTTTTGAGAGTTTATTTGAATAATTCTAATTCACTACCTAGATAGTTTTTATGATTCGTTCTTGTATATACATTTCTCGTACTACTTCCAAAATTCATTTCATACATACATAACTTAAGCTTTTAAAATCCATGTCCACATGTATATAATTACTTAGACAGATTCTGAATTCTTTTCTTACATATATTTGTTTTATTCGGATAGCTTTTAAAATCCATGTTCGCATGTATATTTGTTTATATAGCCTTGGAAATTCATCTCTCCATATCATTTGTTCATCATTCCTTTCCTATGATTTTGTAAACGTATGGATTGATCCTGTTTGGGCCCATGTAACTCTTGGCCCAAATCAAATTTTGTTCAGGCTCGGTCCATAACCAGCCAAACGGGCTGGAGCAGGTGGTCCTAGAAAGCCCATTAGGTTTCCCACTTAGTGGACCCTCGAGGCCCACTTTAGAAAAGCCTTAGGTTTGGGTATCTTCCATGAATACGGGTCCTAGACACGGCCCATGTGAGGAATACCCGTTTCCCCTAAAATTTTCCAAATCATCCTCTAAAGTCAGAATAAAATTCACAATCAATCAATCATCCAATTACAAATCAATTTAAAAATCCAATGAGTCAAATTCCACTTCAAAGTCAATCTCTCTCATACTCTCTCATCAAACACACTGCAAAATCAATCTCTCTCATACTCTCTCATCATACACACTTCAAATCAATCTCTTTCACACTCTCTCATCAAACACACTCCAAAATCAATCCCTCTCATACTCACTCATCATACACTCTTCAAAGTCAATCCTCTCATACTCCGAAACCAGATATTCTTCATGAATTCTTCAAAATCAAAGCTTTTCACATGTCAACATTAAATACTCTTCATACACTCATTAGACACACTTCTACCTCACAAAGCATTTGAAATGCTTCCAAAAGTTCTAAGATCAAACTTCAAACTCCTTCCAAACTCAAATTGTCTCATAGATTCAAATCATCTTCCAACTTCAATTCAAAGGCCAAATCAAGCCCAATTCTAAGCCCAAATCCAGCTCTTTCATAGGGCCCAACCCGGTCCAATTTTAAAGGCCTAATTCGGCCCATATTTTAAGGCCTAAACCTAGCCCAATCTCAAGGCCCAAACCCGGCCCAAATCTGGCCCTCATTTCAAGGCCCATATCTGGCCCATTACCTCAATTCGATCTCGATTTAGTTTCAAGTCCAATTCAACTTCAATTTCAATTCTGAATCAAATTCAAATTCAAATTAAATTCAATTTCAATCTCAATCCAATCTAATCAAATTCAATCCAATTCCGATCCATAATCAATTAAATTTCAATCCAACTCAATTCAAAATTCTCTTCATTCCCAATTCAATTCAACTTTATTTCAGTCCCAAAATAATTCCAAACATCATAGATCGCAAACTCCTTGAAACTTCAAACTCTTTTGAACTAAAGCATCTCGAATCTCTTAAAGTCTCAACAGCTCAACAGACTCGAACGTCTCAACAGCTCAACAGACTCGAACGTCTCAGCAGCTCAAGACTCAAACATCTCAGCAGCTCAACAAACTCGAACGTCTCAGCAGCTCAATAGACTCGAACGTCTCAGCAGCTCAATAGACTCAAACGTCTCAGCAGCTCAACATACTCAAACATCTCAGCAGCTCAACAAACTCGAACGTCTCAGCAGCTTCACAAACTCAAACGTCTCAGCAGCTCAATAGACATGAAGGTCTTAACAGCTCAACGAATTTGAAAGTCTCAGCAGTTCAGTAAACTCATCAAATTCAAACACCTCGAAAACCCTCATCTCCTCAAAAAGCCGAACCCCTTGAAATTTGATAATCCTTTCAAGCCTCAAACGTCTCACAGACCCGAGCGTCTCACAAACGTCATCATTTTAAGATTTCAAATATCTCATAGAGTCGAGCACCTAAAACTCCAAAACAAACTCAACAATCCATCAAGCCCCACGAAATGACCATAAAACCCTTTTGATCCTTCAAAGACCCAAAAGGTCAAAACCCCAATTCCTTCAAAAACCCCCAAAACTCCCAAATCCCCAAAGGCTATGAACTACGTAAGGTCTGATCTCATCAGGGAGTTGAGTACGTAGGCAACTCACACAGGGTGCGACCCCATATCAGTCAAAATACGCTTTTGCACTCAACTATCTCCCTTCCAAACAACCACTTCTAACCTTCGATCACCTCAAAAAGCCCAGCCATCCTAAAGGTCCCGGAACTATGTAAGATCTGATCTCAACAGGGGGTTGAGTACGTAGGCAGCCCACACAGGGTGCGACCCCATTCCAATCCAAAAAACCCCTTTTCCAACTCTAAGGCGATATTCATGTCTGTCAAACATTCAAATCCCCTCTCACTCTCACAAACCCTCGACTTCTTCAACTCTCAAAATCAGACTCCTAATCTTTCATTCCATACTCATTCGAATTCATCAATTCTTCTTCTTGGCGTTAGCTTGGCAGAAAAGCTCGTTTCATCCACTCGTTTTCTCTCCTCCCATCCTAATCTTATTGCTAGCTTTTAAATGAATCTCTATAATAAGGTTTTGAAAGAAGGTAATCCCAACAATTGGAGACCGAGGTTTCCTCGGGCACAAATCCAAAGTCGTGGTCGTTGCCACTTCTAAGGGGTGTAACCCAGTGCGAACCCACACAGAATCTCTAGTATGATCAGATAAGTCATATCCATAGGCAACAAATCATCAGAGTCAATTAACGAGAACCCTTCTCCTCCCTTCCTAGTTCCTTAGGTCAAACTAGGTGGCTACTCTAGTCAATTTCCGCCCTTAGGGCATAAGTCCGCGTGGAGCCCATTGAGAGCGGGTGTAGTGCACACTTGCACTCCCCTTTATGCTTTCTGAGAAAGACGGACGATGTAGTAGGTATTTGAGGGATGCCAGAATAACGGGTTTTCACCCTCCACAGAATGGCAATTTCTAGGATCTAGGTTTTTCAGTTAGGTCATTTAGATAGACCCCCCCTCATACCGAAAAGTCACCCTCCACACCAGCGAACTGCTCGAGGATTGCCTAGCCCTCAGTAGTTCGTAACTAAACATGCCATTATGCTTGGCGATCCCGGGACTCCCCCAGGGTCACCTCATCTTTAGAGTTCAAACCAGCAGTCTTGCTCTATTTTGCCTCACGCTCATATTCTCGCGTCTTCAAAAACTCAGTAAGAGTTGCATCATAGTCAACAATATCCGGCTTCCTTTTCTTTCCGTCACGATCAGGACTCAGTAAATTTTTAGGCAGCAAAATAATATTATCTTGAACTTCCGTAGAAGAAGGCAACTTCTCACAGTCAGCTACTACCACTTTTTGCGGACCAGACACCAAGGAGCCATTAGCATCTTGAGCATTAGAAGGACCGGCAGCAAAACACGGCGCAACCATCTGGGGAGAGTCAGAAAAAGTAGCAACATTAACACGATGCATGGTTGGCGCACCTGCCCTTAGCCATGGACCGTAGGGTGGATCTTGTTATAACCCATAAATTTCGTTGCGTTCTATTTTGTTTGATGTTACCTTAAGCTGGTTTATTGTTGTTTAGGACATGGAAGTCCTTATTAAAGAAGCCGGGGGCGAAGAGGTCTTTTCCCGATCCGTTCTATTTTCTAGTGAGAGGACTCTCATATTAGAATTATTTCCTTCCTCTTAATTAATTCCCTTAACCCTTTTAATCAGTAATACCCACTTCCTAATCACGTTCATATCCACTCACCTATTTCCGTTCAGTTCTGAAAAGCGAAGACGCTCTCCTATCCGCTCTTCTTTTCTCTGTTTCTCTCTCTCAAGTTGTGTGCTGCTCATCCTCTCAAGTGCTGTGGATTGTGGTTTCTTGGAATTCTGCTGTAGAGTATACCTCATTGTGGTGCCGGTTTCAGTACAAGGTAAGAGCGTGGTCAATTCTCGTTCGATTCTGCGATTGGGGAACTTCTCTCCTTTTGATTTGGGTTTCTGTAATCTGATTGTCAGAATTGTCAACCTTCTGCGTGGCTGTGTTCGGACTCTCCTCTGTGGTTCCTTTGCTGTTAGATTCAGGTATGGATTGTGATTTAGTTTCGATGGCAGTTTCTGATTTGGGGAATTTGGTTCTGATTTCGGTTTGTTCTTCAGTTGCGTTGTTTGGGGTGTATTGTTGTTCTGCGTTCGGGAATTCTATTCGTTGGTTGGTTCTGCTGCTTCAGATTTTGGAATTTCGTCTGCTGATTATCGAGGTAGGTGGCTGATGGATTCGATTAGTGTGTTCAGCCTTGGGGAGTTTCAATTCTGGAATTGAATGTGTTCTGTCTCTGCTCTGGGTTTGCGAATTCGTCTGTTTAAGTGTTGTTTAATATTGTACAAACCCCCAAGGTTGTTTTCTGCAAACTCATAATGTTTTGACATTGTTTTGGTGCCTCTGTTTGTGTGAAAAATCGCCTCTGTTTTTTGAGTTTTTCGGCGAGTCCGAACTTTCGTCCGACCTTGGAAGTTCGGACATGCCCTTCTGCGCTTTGAAGTTCTGAACTTTTTGACGTGTCCGAACTTCCGTCCGAGCTTCGATGTTCGGACGGGGTGCGAGGACGAGTCTGACTTACAAGTCTCGAATGGTGTCCAACTTGTAAGTCCGGACAGAAGTTCAGACACACTGTTCTCATTCTTCTGATTTTGCTTCGACTTGTGTCCGAACATTGATGTCCGGACACAAGCTCGGACTCTACACGTATTTGTTTTTCGAAAAGCGTCTGAACATTAGTCCGGGCTTTGATGTTCGGACACCTCTGTTTCTGTTTCTGTTTTAAGGTTCGACTTGTGTCCGAACATTGATGTCCGGACACAAGTTCGGACGGGCTTCTGTTTTGACCATAACTTGCTCGTTTGACTCCGTTTTGACTTCCGTTTGTGGGGTGGGATTCCCCTTCTGATTTCCAAGCTACTTATGTCCTTTCTGGTGCCTTTGGTGCACATATGCTTAATTGTTTTAAGCTTCTGCTTTGGGACCTAGTTATCTCTGTGTCTGAACCTTTGGATGGCTGGTCTCGCTGTCTCGTAGCGCGCTATGTAGGATCCTTCTATTCACGGGTGATGTTCCCCGTTCTGTTCACAGGTGTTTCACCTGTTCTGTTTACGAGTGAGGTTTCCTCGTTCTGTTCACGAGCTGGTTGCTCGTTCTGTCTGTATGCCGTGATCAACTAGTGTCCCGTTCTGTTTTCTGATTCCATCTGCTTCTGACTCTGTTTGGTCCTTTATTGAGTGGACTTCTGCTTCTATTTTCTGACATGATTATGGACTCCTTGCGACTCCTTCTGTTTTGTTAATATTCTTAAAATGTTTTGAGCATGCTGGTTGATGAAGTTGGTCATCTACTGGGCATAGTTGTTTGCTCATTCCCCTACTCTATATAACATTGCAGATTGATCGGCGAAGGTCACTTGCTCAGCTCTGGAGCTTAGTTTGTTTCGTTATTTGAATTCTTTTGAGACATTTGTATTTGACTTTGAGCCTTTGGGCCTCTTCAGTTAGCTTCCGCTTTTGATATTCGTTTGGTGGGTTCTGTAATGACTTTTGGGATGTTTCAACATCTCTTTGTTATACCTTTATTCAAGTGTTCGTTTTGGGCCTTGTTTGATTATCTGTTTAAGTTCATTTATTAGAGCCTTGCTTTATATGTAATAATTACGCGGCGTGTAATACCCCTAACTCCTAGGCCAGTGTTTGGGGGTGTTACATTTAGTGGTATCAGAGCTCTGGGTTCTAATCTGCTGGGATTTTAGGTTAGCCAGTCAGTCAGAAACAGTAGTGCTAGTGTCTGAGTCTTACTGCTTGCTGTTGGACTTTCAGAATGCCGCCAAGGAGGGCTCCAGGAAATGTTGCTGATGCTGTTCAGCAGTTTATGACGCAGCTCATGCAGACCATGGCTGCAGGGGGTGGACCAGCTGGAGGAGGAGCAGCTGGCGGAGCAGGCCCAGCTGGGGCAGACGCTGGAGGAAGGAACGTAAGGGCGCTTCAGGAGTTCATGAAGCTGAAGCCGCCGTCGTTCGATGAGGCGGGAGAACCCCAGGAGGCCAGTCATTGGCTGTCAGAGGTGGAGGACTTGCTGCGTGTTATGGGCTCTGAGGAGGAGCAGAAGGTGGACTTCGCCACCTTTCTTTTCAAGGCCGAAGCCAAGGAGTGGTGGAGGTCTGTGATGGGGAAGTTCCCACAGCCTTGGACGTGGGACCAGTTTACCGGGGAGTTCAACAAGCAGTTCTACCCCGATGTCTATAAGGACCAGCGCATCTTGGAGTATAATAGGCTTGCCAGGGGCGCGAGGGCGCGATATGAGTGTGGAGGAGTATGTCAGGAAGTTTATCAGTCTGTCGAAGTTTGCACCTGAGCCGGACGAGCATAGGAAGGCCAGGAAGTTTGAGAGCGGTCTGAGGCCAGACATTCGCTCTGCTGTGACGCCGCGCGTCACAAGACCTTCAGGGACGTTGCTGATGTCGCCCTGTTGGTAGAGGCTGATTTGAGGGGCCGCCAGTCTGGCGGGAAGGACCAGAAGAGGAAGCAGAGGTCCGACGAGAGTGATAGGAGGGATCAGCCTGCTTCTCAGAAGAAGCAGTCGACTGGAGACCGAGCTGGAGACCGCTCTGGGGACCGTTCGAGAGATAGAGGTGGTTCGTCTTCGTCAGCTCCCGCTCCGAAGTGCCAGGTCTGTGGCAAGTTTCACCGAGGCCAGGACTGCTACAGGAAGTCGGAGCCTGCTTCAAGTGTGGGTCCTTGGAGCATAGGATAGCTGACTGCCCACGGGCTGAGAGGAGCAGGGGTAGCACTGGAGGTGGAGCTGGAGGATCTGCATCTGGGTCTAGAGATCGAGACCGGGCTGAGCAGAAGAAGCCCCAGGGCCAGGCCAGAGTGTACGCGATGGCTGGAGAGAGAGACCGATCGACTGACAGAGTTGTTACAGGTATTCTCCAGCTGTTTCTTCTCTGTTTGTTTGACTCTGGAGCCACCCACTCTTTTATTTCTGCTGAGTTAGTGGGTGAGCTCGGTTTGCCTGTTGTGCCTCTGGGTGTTGAGTTATGTGTGCATAGTCCATTGGTTAGGGACTCTTCTATGCTTTTGAATTTGTTTGTAAAGATAGTCCTGTGTTAGTCAGAGATAGGACTCTGTGTGCTAACCTCATTCCGATGGAGATGTCAAATTTTGATGTGATTCTGGGCATGGATTGGCTTGCTGCGCACCATGCCCACATTGATTGTGCTGCTTCGAGAGTCACTTTTGAGGAGCCGGGTCAGCCTCGCCTAGTTGTAGCAGGGAATGGACTCCCGTGCTCGCCGCCAGTCATATCAGCTATGCAGGCGTTTCGATTTCTGAGGAAGGGATGCCAGGGATATCTGTGTTACATCCCCGAGGTTCGCAAGGATGCGAAGTTGGAGGAGATTCCAGTGGTCAGCGACGTGCCTAAGTCCGCCTTCAGGACTCGTTATGGACATTACGAGTTCCTAGTGATGCCATTCGGTTTGACGAATGCGCCTTCTGTGTTTATGGACATGATGAACCGGGTGTTCAAGCCCTTTCTAGACCGGTTTGTCGTGGTGTTTATAGATGATATCTTGGTGTATTCCAAGAGTGCTGAGGAGCACGAGGAGCATTTGAGGACTGTTCTCCAGACTCTGAGGGAGAAGGAGCTGTATGCGAAGCTGAAGAAGTGCGAGTTCTGGTTGGATCAGGTGGTATTCTTGGGACACGTTGTCTCCAAGGATGGTATCTCCGTAGATCCGGAGAAGATTAGAGCTATTACTGAGTGGGCCAGGCCTACTAATGTTGGAGAGATTCGTAGCTTCCTTGGACTAGCGGGCTACTATCGTAAGTTCGTGGAGGGCTTCTCCAAGCTGGTGATTCCTTTGACTCGTCTGCTGCAGAAGGATGTGAAGTTTGAGTGGAGCGAGGCCTGTGAGCAGTGCTTTCAGGAGCTGAAGAAGAGGTTGACGTCTGCGCCGATTCTGACCCTTCCAGAGGGTAGTGACGGACTAGAGGTTTCTGCGATGCATCCCATAAGGGACTTGGGTGTGTTCTGATGCAGCATGGGAAGGTAGTAGCATATGGCTCTCGTCAGTTGAAGCCATATGAGAAGAACTATCCGACCCACGACCTGGAGCTGGCTGTTGTGGTCTTTGCGTTAAAGATTTGGAGGCACTACCTGTATGGAGCGGCGTGCAAGGTGTATACAGACCACAAGAGCCTCAAGTATCTGTTCACTCAGAAGGAGTTGAACTTGAGGCAGAGGAGGTGGCTAGAGTTGCTACACGATTATGATTTGGAGATCCTCTACCATCCGGGTAGGGCGAATGTGGTTGCTGATGCGCTCAGTAGGAGGGGTCCGTCTGGGGCCGTTTGTGCTTTGTCTGGGGTGCAGAGGTCTGCTCTCGAGTTGCAGCGTATGGGTATCTGGGTCGTCCGTCCAGAGAGATCTGGGATGTTAGCAGCGTTGCAGATTCAGCCTACCTTGATCGACCGGATCAAGGCCAGTCAGGAGCTCGATGTCGGTTTGTGTAAGATCAGAGAGAGTATCTCTTCCGGTCAGGAGTCTGAGTTCAGAGTTTCAGAGGATGGCTGCTTGAGGTTCAGAGACCGTGTTTGTGTGCCGGCAGACGACGGTTTGAGACGTGAGATCATGCAGGAGGCTCATGGAGCCCCGTACTCGGTACACCCAGGTGGTGTGAAGATGTACCGGGACCTTCGGGAGACGTTCTGGTGGAGTAACATGAAGAGGGATATTTCTGACTTTGTATCCAGATGTCGGACCTGTCAGCAGGTCAAAGCCGAGCATCAGAGACCAGCTGGTTTGCTTCAGCCTCTTCCCGTTCCGGAGTGGAAGTGGGAGAGCGTCGGTATGGACTTTGTTATGGGACTGCCTAAGACTCCGAGGGGTTTTGATGCAGTTTGGGTGATAGTGGACAGACTCACGAAGAGTGCTCATTTCTTGCCTATCAGGAAGACTTTCAGTTTGCATCGCCTGGCGCAGTTGTATATGGATGAGATAGTGCGCCTTCATGGAGTTCCTGCTTCTATCGTGTCTGACAGAGACCCACGCTTCGTATCCAGATTCTGGCAGAGTTTGCATCAGGCTATGGGGACGAAGTTATCTTTCAGTTCAGTGTATCATCCTCAGTCAGATGGTCAGACCGAGAGGACGAATCAGGTTCTGGAGGACATGCTCAGAGCATGCGTGCTTGACTTTGGGGGCAGCTGGGATCAGCATGTGGCGCTGATAGAGTTTGCGTATAATAACAGCTTCCAGACTAGTATCGGGATGGCCCCGTTTGAGGCTTTGTATGGTAGGAGGTGCAGATCACCCATCTGTTGGGATGATCTGAAGGAAAGAGCAGTTGTTGGGCCGGACTTGGTTGAGGATGCTGTAGCTAAGATTCAGTCTATCAGAGAGCGTCTGCTTGTAGCTCAGAGTCGTCAGAAGAGTTACGCCGATCAGAGGAGACGACCTCTAGAGTTTGAGGTGGGCGACCATGTGTATCTGAAGGTTTCTCCAGTTCGAGGAGTTGTTCGGTTTGGGAAGAGAGGCAAGCTTAGCCCTCGCTTTGTGGGTCCTTTTGAGATCCTGGAGAGGATCGGACCGGTTGCCTATCGTTTAGCTTTGCCACCGTCGTTGGCTGGAGTTCACAGTGTCTTCCATGTGTCTATGCTGAGGAAGTATATTCCGGACCCATCGCATGTGATTGACTTCAGTCCGCTTCAGTTGAGGGAGGACTTCACGTTCGAGGCAGTTCCTTCGAGGATTTTAGCGCGGGATGTCCGCAAGCTCAGGAGTAAGACCATGCCCTTGGTGAAGGTGCAGTGGTCGGGTCAGTCAGAGGGAGAGGCGACCTGGGAGGTCGAAAGCGATGTGCGTTCCAAGTTTCCCGCCCTCTTCGAGCAGTAGGTATGTTTTAATTTTGAGGACGAAATTCTTTTAAGGGGGAGGTGATGTTATAACCCATAAATTTCGTTGCGTTCTATTTCGTTTGATGTTACCTTAAGCTGGTTTATTGTCGTTTAGGACATGGAAGTCCTTATTAAAGAAGCCGGGGGCGAAGAGGTCTTTTCCCCATCCGTTCTATTTTCTGGTGAGAGGACTCTCATATTAGAATTATTTCCTTCCTCTTAATTAATTCCCTTAACCCTTTTAATCAGTAATACCCACTTCCTAATCACGTTCATATCCACTCACCTATTTCCGTTCAGTTCTGAAAAGCGAAGACGCTCTCCTCGCCGCTCTTCTTTTCTCTGTTTCTCTCTCTCAAGTTGCGTGCTGCTCATCCTCTCAAGTGCTGTGGATTGTGGTTTCTTGGAATTCTGCTGTGGAGTATACCTCATTGTGGTGCCGGTTTCAGTACAAGGTAAGAGCGTGGTCAATTCTCGTTCGATTCTGCGATTGGGGAACTTCTCTCCTTCTGATTTGGGTTTCTGTAATCTGATTGTCAGAATTGTCGACCTTCTGCGTGGCTGTGTTCGGACTCTCCTCTGTGGTTCCTTTGCTGTTAGATTCAGGTACGGATTGTGATTTAGTTTGCGATGGCAGTTTCTGATTTGGGGAATTTGGTTCTGATTTCGGTTTGTTCTTCAGTTGCGTTGTTGGGGTGTATTGTCGTTCTGCGTTCGGGAATTCTGTTCGTTGGTTGGTTCTGCTGCTTCAGATTTTGGAATTTCGTCTGCTGATTATCGAGGTAGGTGGCTGATGGATTCGATTAGTGTGTTCAGCCTTGGGGAGTTTCAATTCTGGAATTGAATGTGTTCTGTCTCTGCTCTGGGTTTGCGAATTCGTCTGTTTAAGTGTTGTTTAATATTGTACAAACCCCCAAGGTTGTTTTCTGCAAACTCATAATGTTTTGACATTGTTTTGGTGCCTCTGTTTGTGTGAAAAATCGCCTCTGTTTTCTGAGTTTTTCGGCGCGTCCGAACTTCCGTCCGACCTTGGAAGTTCGGACATGCCCTTCTGCGCTTTGAAGTTCTGAACTTTTTGACGTGTCCGAACTTCCGTCCGAGCTTCGATGTTCGGACGGGGTGCGAGGACGAGTCCGACTTACAAGTCTCGAATGGTGTCCGAACTTGTAAGTCCGGACAGAAGTTCGGACACACTGTTCTCATTCTTCTGATTTTGCTTCGACTTGTGTCCGAACATTGATGTCCGGACACAAGCTCGGACTCTACACGTATTTGTTTTCCGAAAAGCGTCCGAACATCAGTCCGAGCTTTGATGTTCGGACACCTCTGTTTCTGTTTCTGTTTTAAGGTTCGACTTGTGTCCGAACATTGATGTCCGGACACAAGTTCGGACGGGCTTCTGTTTTGACCATAACTTGCTCGTTTGAGCTCCGTTTTGACTTCCGTTTGTGGGGTGGGATTCCCCTTCTGATTTCCAAGCTACTTATGTGCTTTCTGGTGCCTTTGGTGCACATATGCTTAATTGTTTTAAGCTTCTGTTTTGGGACCTAGTTATCTCTGTGTCTGAACCTTTGGATGGCTGGTCTCGCTGTCTCGTAGCGCGCTATGTAGGATCCTTCTGTTCACGGGTGATGTTCCCCGTTCTGTTCACAGGTGTTTCATCTGTTCTGTTTACGAGTGAGGTTTCCTCGTTCTGTTCACGAGCTGGTTGCTCGTTCTGTCTGTATGCCGTGATCAACTAGTGTCCCGCTCTGTTTTCTGATTCCGTCTGCTTCTGACTCTGTTTGGTCCTTTATTGAGTGGACTTCTGCTTCTATTTTCTGACATGATTATGGACTCCTTGCGACTCCTTCTGTTTTGTTAATATTCTTAAAATGTTTTGAGCATGCTGGTTGATGAAGTTGGTCATCTACTGGGCATAGTTGTTTGCTCATTCCCCTACTCTATATAACATTGCAGATTGATCGGCGAAGGTCACTTGCTCAGCTCTGGAGCTTAGTTTGTTTCGTTATTTGAATTCTTTTGAGACATTTGTATTTGACTTTGAGCCTTTGGGCCTCTTCAGTTAGCTTCCGCTTTTGATATTCGTTTGGTGGGTTCTGTAATGACTTTTGGGATGTTTCAACATCTCTTTGTTATACCTTTATTCAAGTGTTCGTTTTGGGCCTTGTTTGATTATCTGTTTAAGTTCATTTATTAGAGCCTTGCGTTATTATGTAATAATACGCGGCGTGTAATACCCCTAACTCCTAGGCCAGTGTTTGGGGGTGTTACAGATCTACTTCAAGGGCCTCGGACTTGCTAGAGCAATCTCTCGATCCAGAAAAAGCAAATGCTTGGCAATCTTTCATAGGTTAAAGACAAAACCATACTTCGACCCTTGAGATTAATCTTCAAACAGCGTAAGATAGGCTTGGAGATATCAAGCTTAACCTTGACATGTAAGAAATCGTCACCATATCGCCTACTGTCCTCCGTATAATCCATAAAAACTCCCATGCGATTAGCCACCCGTTGAGCAAATTCCCAATGCAGAAACTTGATCGGCACACCGTGAACACGCACCTATTTCGGTATCCACTAGAAGGAATGTTCATTAGGCGCCTTAGTTTGATCAATTTTCTCCGGGACAAGAAGATTACCATCAACAGTCCACAGACCTCGTCCGAGAATTGCATGCAACTTCTCAACATCCCCGATCTCAGACAGGAAAAGAGAATCTCCAACAGCACGAACACGCAACTTACCTTCCAGTTGCCAAACACGAGCTAGAGTTCTCTCAAGAACACGAGCATCAATTGACCGCATCGTGAAAAGCTTCCCCAAGAGACAACAAGAAAATGGAACCACTGGCGCAGTCTCCAGAAGATCATCTACCTCCATACAACCATCTTCTTCTGCCGTAAGAGTCGTCACTTGACACTGCATGATGAGATCTTCAATATCCTTCCCTTTTTCATCCATGAACAAAGTGCCAAAAGACCAACAACCTAGAATCAAGGAGTATAAAGCAAAGAAAAGAACTCAAGCACAGGGGTAGAGACAAGAGCAGTCTCGAAGAGTGAGGTAGAAAAATCTAAAGGAATCTTTGCATGAAACAGAAAGGCACTACAGATACACCATATAGTATAGGGGATGACCATGCAACCAAGTGAAACCTAGGAAAACCTATGGACAAAAGGCAAGTAGAAAAAACTTGACACCTCAAAATTCTTAGAAGAGACTAGGGTAAAAATGACACATCAACAAAAACTGCTAGGTTAGAACCCTTAATCATGCAAGCCCAACGAGGTTAAACCTTGCGAAGGGAAGAAATGGTGTCAAGCCAAAACGGGTTACATAGAGCATCCGGCCGCTTTAGCCGGATGGAAGTGGAAGCGCATAAGGCATCCGGCCGTCTCCAGCCGGATGAGGATAGGATTTAGGCAAAGCAAAGTATTGTACGATTGACCGTCTGTGGTCAGTCAAAGATACTAGGAAAGGGTAGAACCGTACTTATACATGTAAAATACAGGCTGGCACCATAAAAACCAGGCCCAAAACACTATAAATAAGGGTGTATCCCCATGAAATAAGATACGCTACATTTGGCAATCAAACTCACACTCGATTCTAACTAAGGCTCTCTCTCTCTCTACTCTTGTGAAATTCTGTAATCGAGACCAGGTAACGTAGAATAGAGGATCAGATCGGATTGTATTAGGATAGCATATACTGTTTCATTTGGCGCCGTCTGTGGGAAACGAACAGTAAGAAGCAACCACGAGACCACCTAGAAACAAGGGAGTAATCTGCGACGATTTGTAGCAAAAGTTCTGAAATAACTAATGACATTTTTTGCAGGATCGGAACACGAAAGATGGCTCCAAGATCGAAGAAAACACTGAAGAACGCTACCGAAGATAACAATCGCTCTGAAGAAGGAATGAGTTCGGAGATGCCAGAAGCCATCTCCAAAAAAGATCTCGAGGACATGCTAAAGGGGCTAGTCAGATCCATCGACGAAAAAATTGTAGAAGGAAATGAGACTTTGCAGCAGGAACTAATGCAAAGGGACGAGGAATATCAGAGAAAATGGGACGAAATGACTGAGGCCATTGAACAGCTGAGAAACAGAGATTCCAAAGGCAGTAATGGCGAGGAAGCAAGGATAGGAAGCGCAATTCAATCATTAGCGAAGAAGAGATGGAAGAAGATGATCAGATAGACATGAGCTTGTACCCCTTCTCAGAGCGGATAAGAAAAGCAAAACTCCCGCCGCACTTCGTCGCCCCGGTGATTGAGAAATATGATGGGACTAGAGATCCCGCCCAACATATTAAGAAGTTCATGTTTGCCATGAACACTCAGGGGATCAGCTCCCTCGCCCTCTACAATTTGTTCCTTGGAACGCTTTCGAAGAGAGCGTTGGGATGGATCTCCACGAGACCGCCACAGTCCATCACTAGCTTCAAGCAGCTGACCGAGGATTTCCAGCAATATTTCGCTGCGAGTAAGAGGGTTAAAAAAGAAACAATAGAATTGATGGACGTTAAGCAGCGAAAAGGGGAAACCGTGAAGGAGTACAACGAGCGCTTTCATTAGAAGGTCGCGGAGATTGATGATGTCGACGAGAAAATCTTGATTAAGGCCTTTGGTAACTGAAATACCCCTAAATTAATTTAAATTAATTTAGGGGATTTCTTTTATTAAACCTTTAATAATACTATTAAGTATTAAATTGTTATATGGAATTATGAATATTAATTATTATATGGAATTATGAATATTAAATTATTATATGGGGTTGTGAAATTTATTTAGGGGTTTTCTCCTAATTATTATATATTATTGTATAGTATTATGAATTTAATAATAAGATTTATAAGTCAATAAATCTTGGGGAAATTATTAAACACTCCAAATATATTATAAAGATTTTAGCAAGTGTTGGAACATTGTTTTGAAACACAAAAGTCAATATAAAATTCTAGAAACCTTAAAGCTTATTAAGCCTTGCTAGAGTTGACTTTTTGAGAATGGTCAAACCAGGCCATGAAACCTATACCAATAAATAGGTTATGAAAAACCATGAAGATCGATAAAAAGAACGTCAAAAACGGATCATCCTAGCCAAAGTTATGCTAGATTGAAGTTTTGAATCAAAATTTTAAGAGATGCCACGTGTCACTCTGTAATGGGTCGCCCACACTTAGCCAATTTCTTCCCTGATTTTCGTAACCGAACTCCCTTACTTTGCCCTAACTTTAGACGGCCATAACTTTCACATCTCTCAATATTTTTCCATGCCGTCTTCACCATTCTCTTCTCCTACAATTCCTCTTTCCAACCATTACTCATACAAACCCTAAATCCTTCTGAGTCAACCGGAAAATCGAGCCAAAGTAGCCACCTTGCGAAGCTGTTTCCAGAATTCCGGATTTCTCTTCGATTTTAGGTAACTTGCGTCAATCATAACTTCTTCGTTAATCAACCAAAATTCGATTTCTTTAGCTCATTGTGTAGATCTCTAACCCATCTACAACTTTCATGTTTAATCCCAAGCCTGATTCGTAACCGTTTGGAAGTTATAGTCGCCCAAAGTATCTGATTTGTCAGCACATAAAATCGTAGAAAAACGACAGGTAAACTCGTAACTTTCGGGTCAAATTTCTTTCTGTATAAGGCATATTAGATTGAGTTCTTGTTATCATTGTGTAGATCTATGTCCCATCTTTCGATTGAGCCAAAGAACACGGTCTAACTCAATCTGTACCGCAAGTTATAGAGTCGCAAAGTAGGCTACCCAAACGGTCAAGCTCGAACGGTTTTTCCAGTTTCCGATTTCGAATTCACCAAATTCGCACAATCCGGTGAGTCTCCGATCAAATTTCTCCGTTGTTGCTGTTCGTAATGGTATTTCCGATCTAACCCATGTGTTAATTTAGTCAATTTCGTGTTAGATTAGGAGAATTTGTACGAATTGCAACCGGATTTAATTCTGTACCGAAATAAACCCTAGCCTTCGAATTCGAAATCGAATCCTGATGAACTCTGCATTAAAATTGGGGAAATTGACATCATTAGAACCGGAATTTGATTACGAATCCATAGAAACAAGAATCACTCGATTCCGTTCTGTAGATTAGGAGTAATAAGCGATTTAGTACTCGATCTGTCTAAAACCTTCGCTGATGAACTCGATGTACAGGGGCCGTCCGATCTCGTTTTAAGAGATTGGACGGCCGAGATTAAAACGTTCCAGAATTTAGTTTATAAGAGTTTTAATAAATTCCAGTAAATAGTCTTAACTTGTTAGGTTAATTTAAATATCTTCCCGAATGTATTTTGACTTGAAATTTTAAACATAGATTCCTTATAAAATCTAGTTTATTTTGATGTAAATTAATATGGTTTTGGAGTTTTTAAACATAAGTTACGATTTTTGCAAGTTACGGGTTTTCTGGAATTATTTGGATAAATTAAAAAGATATTTTTATGAAATAAAAATTTTATAATATGTCTAAAATGTTATAGTTACTGTATATAAAATTTGGGAATTTTTGGGCAATGGTAAATGGTTTTAAAAATTGTGTTTGTGAGTTTTTCAGAAGAATAACTTATAATATATGGTTTTTAATGTAACCAAAAATTAAAGTATAGTTGATTAATGAACTTTATAGGTTGGGGAAAATATAATAAGACTAATTAACATTTAATACGGTATGTTTATAAATATTTTGGGTATTAACTTTAAGTGAAGTAAAAATTGTTACATATATTTATATATATATTTATATGAGAGAAATAAATAGAAACTTATATTAAATCAAGGAATTTAACTAAACTACATTTTATTTATTATATATAATATGGAAGCTAATATGTTTAACTAAAACTAAGGGAAACACTTCATTTTATAAACCATAAATCAGTTTTGGATATGTCTAAAAGATATTAGATATAATTAAATACAATAGAATTTCTTAAAGGATGTTCTGGATAAATCTTGATATATGTGGATATATATATGTATATAAATACAATAAAAATAGATAAAGGAAATAACATTCCTTGTGAGGAATGTAATAGGAAGGATATATATATATATATACGATAAATAAATAAATAAAAGGAATAAAATACCTTATAGAAAATATAATATGAAGGAATTAATGAGTTAAACTAAACCTCTACATGATACTAATAAAAGAATATTATACGAGGTGGTATTAATTTATGGTTATAGGTTGAGTTTTTAGTTATCTTTGAGTTCCTAAGATTTATATAAACCGTATTTAAACACATGTATTTATTTAGTCAATGACCACAATGTAAATCTATAATTTGGTTAAGAAATTAATAAGTTGAAATTTATGAATATTTGTAATTAGTCTACATAAAGTTTTACACAAATAGATCTTATTATATAATTAATAATAAAATGAATGAAATACTTTTACATTTAAATGTTCTTATTATATAAACAATAATAAAATAAATGAGTTACTTTTACATCTAAATGTGAAGAGGATAAATAAGTCTAGATTTAATTATTTCTCAATATTTATAGTATTGAGTAATAACTTAATATTTTAAGATAAAATCATTAAAAGGGATTATGATATAAAACTATATTAAACTATGATTCGGAATTTAATCTAAATAATAATCCTTAAGTTTCTTACAACTAGTTAAGCCATATAAATACATTTAACACCAATATTCAGGATGTGAGTTTATAGTTAAGTAATGTATTTGGTGGTTAGAATTTATAAGAAGGTTTGTAAATAGAAATTAGATACTTAAAATCTTTAAACCTTTAATTAGATGAAACTAGGTTACATAAGAGATTATATTGATTTACCTTTTGACACTGGAAATATTAATGTGTCATTTGAATATAAGGTATGGAGATTGTTCAGAATATATTATCTTATTAAGTAATTGACAATTTCACTTACGAACCAGAATTTAATTCTTTGATAAATTCTACCTCATGCTAAGATATAATGTCCATCCTAAATACAATAAAGGGAATTGATTTATTAAGTTATTCTTTTGAAACTTTAGGTTTTGTAAACAATATAAAATGTATTTAAGACTTGAGTTTAACGAAGTTTAATATAAAATGATTATACATGGTCTATAGAGAGAATGTGTGTAAAAGTAAAAACAGTTAGGGAATTAAATGTAAGTAAGGATACATAAAAGGTTATCTTAAGACACCTTATTATAAAGTTGTGGTTAAGTAAATAATATACATTGTGGATACTAAATGTGAGAGTTCGATAAGTTTGAGTTAACTATAATATGGTTATTTCAAGATGAAAAGTAATTTAACAACTTATGACAAGATTAATAGATGGTTGTAGTTAAAGGCCATTCTGAACTAAAGATAAGATAATTGAGTTTAGTAGCTCAAATAAGTTATACTAAAATGCATCTACAACACTACGATTTCAGTATACGGGATGTAGATCTTAGTTAAGTTAAGGGGGAAGGCTTAGTTATAATGGATTATCTAGTAGATATTGATAAAGATACACAGTCAATAAATTGTGAAATAATAGTATAGTATTCTAAGATAAACCCATCATTGGTCATAACACGATGTATGTCCTAAAGTAAGAGTAAAAGTATTGTGCTTAAGAATTGTTATTGAAATTCTAAGACTTAATTGAATAACGTATAATGCCCTTATGTTATTAGGGTCTTTAATGTGGGAATTAAGGTTAGGTATGGGTAAAGTGGATAAGGGTGGAACAATTAACTAGTGTTGATAAAATACATTCCTTGGTCTTACAACCTTGAGTAATACATCGTTCTCAGACAAGTCAAAGATTATACATAACATTTAAGTGAGGGCTTAAAAGATAATTGAGACTTTGGAATAAGAGTAAGGAGTTTATTTAAGCGTAACATAGGCTACAAGGGATTGATGATGGATTACCTTTAATATTCTTCAGAGTACTGTTGATTGTTTGCGCAAGTTGATTAGAACTGCTACAACGTTACCCAGGTACGATTTCTCGTACTCCGCTTGACGTGTTTTGGACTTATGGAATGTTTTGTACGATTTCTCGTACTCCGCTTGACGTGTTTTGGACTTATGGAATGTTTTGTACGATTTCTCGTACTCCGCTTGACGTGTTTTGGACTTATGGAATGTTTTGTACGATTTCTCGTACTCAGCTTGATGTGTTTTGGACTTTATGGAATGTGTTGTACGATCTCTCGTACTCCGATATTTCTGATGTTTGACTATGAGTCGTTTTCAAGAAACGCTAACTGACTTAAAGAGGAATTTTAAAAAAAAAAGAAAAAATGGTTGTGTGACTAACTCAGCTTGTGTGACTAACTGAGCCTTGGATGTGGAACTCACTTGGGTATTGGTTTCTTCTACTTGGTTGCCCGTTAGACATTGGCTGCTTAGGGTTTACGCTTCTGCACTCTGTAGGACTGAGTGTTTTGGTATTGCTCTGGGTAGTTGGTGATCTAGCGGGATTTTTGGAAAAGGTCAATCTTGGAAATCTTTCTTTCGACGTGCGCGCGTCTTTAATGTGAACAGTAGGGGGCTGTATATCCCTCGCCCATAGGGGCATTGATATTAAACAGTAAAGGGCTGTATATCCCTTGTCCTGAGAGGACGTAGTTAACAGTAAGGGGCTGTATATCCCCTGTCCTTAATGGACGTTCTTGGCGGTGGGGGCCATCTCTCCCAGTTGGTTTCATTCCATTCTTGAGTTGCTGGTTTTGGTTTTCTCTCATTCATTCCTAGTCCTCGTGACTACATGGGTCTTTCTACTCCAACTTGGAAATGGATCTAACATAAGTAATGATTGTTCACTAACTCTTGGTGTGGTGTTATTTACTAACTTTACTCTTCTGTTATTTGTCTCCTTTGAAATGTTATGTTGACTTGGTGTTTTAAAAGGGTGTTTTGTTTCGCTATTTTGTTTAAGTGCTGTTTTCAAGTTATTGTTTATTCTCAAGTTATATTAAAGTTTTGTTTTAGAGAATAGTACCAGTTCCATTCCAGGGAACTGACTCACCCCTCCCGGGGTGGGCTGCTTGGTTTCATCTTGCAGGTACGAATTGATTTACAGGTGGCCACGAAGAGAATGAGCGTTTGGGATGGGGCTAGGTTTTGTGGAGGGTTAATGTGTTTAATTTCTATTATGTATGTGTTAAGTTTTTCTCGAGTTCAGACCGTAGCTTTTGTAGAGTGTAAGTTGTAATTGGTGAGGTTTGGTGCCGGGTGTTTGGAACCCGATGGTCTGTAATCGCCTTAGAGTTTTATTTCCGCTGTATTTGTGGTTAATAGGGGCGTTACAGAAAGTGGTATCAGAGCGTAGTTACGCTCTGAACCCGAGAAAACAAGCCGAGTGAAATACTTAGATTATAGGTGCACTTAAAACTGGGGAACTGGGGTAGAATTGGGAAGTGAGGACTCCAGTAAGGCACGACTCCTAACCCTTTTTTTTAATTGTGAACGATTCCTTTACACACTTTTCTTTTGTGAATGTTTGTTGAGTGTGATGTGTTGTTATACCGTTCCAACAATAAACTACAGAAAATATATATAAGTTTGGAACATCCTATATTAAGTACGATAAGATTTTGGTTGAGATAAATCATATATTAAGCTATTTTCAAAAGCATGCTCATGGAGAATACATTGCTAAAAATGCAATCCTTTAAAAGCTAGTACACCAATTCCTAGAATTTTAAAAGATACTTTTGGTTGGAAACAGTATACAAGTATAACTTTACGTAACTAAATTAGTATTGATGTTATGTGAAAGTACTTCAACTCCTTTAAAGTTTGAAAATAAATCTCATGAACTACTTAATATCAATTTATTACCTAAAGATAATGTTTAAGATAAATCTTAAGTCTAGAAAATTATTAAGCTAACAAGAACTAGTAGCGTATTAGAAAAGATCAGCATCTGAACTTGTAAAACACATTACAACTCTATGTTAACTTTAGAAAGAAAACACATAAACCTAACACCCTACGGGAAGTGCCTGGTGCGACGAACTCCTAGGCTGAAAGTAGTGGGGGTGCACACCCACTTCTAGAAGTTTAGGGGCTAGACAAGCCTTGTCATCTAACTGTAAATAATCTTCTACGCAGGTGATGGATTGTGTTGAACTTGAGGGGAAGTGGTGGTAAGACGTTACCATCATGAAATCTTGAGCTAGGCATATTTCATTGCTAACCACAATGAACAAATCAAAATTTGTATCTTAAGATCCGGTATTAAAACTCATAAATGTAAAGGGATTATTGAGTTAAATCTTTGGTGAAAAATACCTATATATGGAGGAAGGGGATTAAGTTTGGGTACTCCAAGATACAACATCTACCCCTGGTTGAATATAAAAAAAAATCAATAAAAGAAGTTACTTAAAGATTGAGTGAAGAGAAGAGTAATACTAAACTAAATATCATTGATCCTTAAATACTTGAGTATTGAGCATCTTAAAAAAAAAAAATTTGAGAGTTACTTAAAGATTGAAAATCCTCATGTTTACTTGGATGTTTAACATTATACATGTATAAAATTTTAGAAGTCACACTAAGGGTGATATTTACCAAAAGCCAGCATTATCTAAGAGAGTACTAAGATTTAATAATCAGAAGAATACTTACATAGAACAAACCTTAAGGAAAATAATTATCAAGAGTGAGTGAGTTTTCATTAGACTAATTCATTTGACTTAAAATTTTATATAGAGTCCCTACCTAAAAAAAATAAAAATAATAATATAAATTTTAAGATAAAGGAATCAGATTTTGGAGCTATATTATAGATAATAAGAACTTCCTAAAATTCTGCCTTGGGTGAAGTTATATAATAACTAAATTTTATAAAGTAAACACTGAATGAATCATCTAAAATACGATAATTAATTATAAAAACAATTGAAACTTGAAAAGTCATAGAAAATATTTATCTTATAAAGTTTTAACATATGGTTGACTAATAAACCCTTGAAGATGATTTTGGAAGATTATTGAGGATTATTAAATGATCGGGAATATTATGTTAAACTACTCAAATACGTTACACCCGAGGTATAGCTTAGTAATATAATTAATATGATAAATGATCATATATGGACATATAATTCGTAACCGTCAGTAAATGAATGGATAATAATCATAAGGTAAAAATTTTATAACCACCAAGGAAATACAAATACATAACAACCAAGAGATACATATATATGTAACGATCATGGATAAAATCAACGGTGCAGTAAAATTCACAACAATGCTGGTTAATAAGGTGTTGAATTCTTTGAATGTGCCATTAGTAGCGGTACGAGGGCGTACCTTAGCTCTTTTAAGGGGGATATGCTGGCATACTCCTCCTTCGTTATCTCATCCGGATTATGCCTCGTTGCATTGTTAGCAAAGGGAGAACAGTATTAGCAGAATGAGAGGTGTTTGTATGTGCTTGGTTTTTACAATATGACACAGTATGTGACTGTTGATTTTTCATGCTATGTCTTGGTATATCTTGGTTCGTTTTGAGGTTGAGTAATCTCGAGTGGAATGTTGTTATGGAAATGGATGGAAGTAAAGGATTGGTTTGGTATGGAACTTCATTGGAACTTTTATTGTCTCAGCACACCCGAAGCGGTGTGAGTGCTTATTAGTTTATTTTTAAACTTCGAGGCGAAGTTTCTTTTAAGGGGGATATGCTGAAATACCCCTAAATTAATTTAAATTAATTTAGGGGATTTCTTTTATTAAACCTTTAATAATACTATTAAGTATTAAATTGTTATATGGAATTATGAATATTAATTATTATATGGAATTATGAATATTAAATTATTATATGGGGTTGTGAAATTTATTTAGGGGTTTTCTCCTAATTATTATATATTATTGTATAGTATTATGAATTTAATAATAAGATTTATAAGTCAATAAATCTTGGGGAAATTATTAAACACTCCAAATATATTATAAAGATTTTAGCAAGTGTTGGAACATTGTTTTGAAACACAAAAGTCAATATAAAATTCTAGAAACCTTAAAGCTTATTAAGCCTTGCTAGAGTTGACTTTTTGAGAATGGTCAAACCAGGCCATGAAACCTATACCAATAAATAGGTTATGAAAAACCATGAAGATCGATAAAAAGAACGTCAAAAACGGATCATCCTAGCCAAAGTTATGCTAGATTGAAGTTTTGAATCAAAATTTTAAGAGATGCCACGTGTCACTCTGTAATGGGTCGCCCACACTTAGCCAATTTCTTCCCTGATTTTCGTAACCGAACTCCCTTACTTTGCCCTAACTTTAGACGGCCATAACTTTCACATCTCTCAATATTTTTCCATGCCGTCTTCACCATTCTCTTCTCCTACAATTCCTCTTTCCAACCATTACTCATACAAACCCTAAATCCTTCTGAGTCAACCGGAAAATCGAGCCAAAGTAGCCACCTTGCGAAGCTGTTTCCAGAATTCCGGATTTCTCTTCGATTTTAGGTAACTTGCGTCAATCATAACTTCTTCGTTAATCAACCAAAATTCGATTTCTTTAGCTCATTGTGTAGATCTCTAACCCATCTACAACTTTCATGTTTAATCCCAAGCCTGATTCGTAACCGTTTGGAAGTTATAGTCGCCCAAAGTATCTGATTTGTCAGCACATAAAATCGTAGAAAAACGACAGGTAAACTCGTAACTTTCGGGTCAAATTTCTTTCTGTATAAGGCATATTAGATTGAGTTCTTGTTATCATTGTGTAGATCTATGTCCCATCTTTCGATTGAGCCAAAGAACACGGTCTAACTCAATCTGTACCGCAAGTTATAGAGTCGCAAAGTAGGCTACCCAAACGGTCAAGCTCGAACGGTTTTTCCAGTTTCCGATTTCGAATTCACCAAATTCGCACAATCCGGTGAGTCTCCGATCAAATTTCTCCGTTGTTGCTGTTCGTAATGGTATTTCCGATCTAACCCATGTGTTAATTTAGTCAATTTCGTGTTAGATTAGGAGAATTTGTACGAATTGCAACCGGATTTAATTCTGTACCGAAATAAACCCTAGCCTTCGAATTCGAAATCGAATCCTGATGAACTCTGCATTAAAATTGGGGAAATTGACATCATTAGAACCGGAATTTGATTACGAATCCATAGAAACAAGAATCACTCGATTCCGTTCTGTAGATTAGGAGTAATAAGCGATTTAGTACTCGATCTGTCTAAAACCTTCGCTGATGAACTCGATGTACAGGGGCCGTCCGATCTCGTTTTAAGAGATTGGACGGCCGAGATTAAAACGTTCCAGAATTTAGTTTATAAGTTTTAATAAATTCCAGTAAATAGTCTTAACTTGTTAGGTTAATTTAAATATCTTCCCGAATGTATTTTGACTTGAAATTTTAAACATAGATTCCTTATAAAATCTAGTTTATTTTGATGTAAATTAATATGGTTTTGGAGTTTTTAAACATAAGTTACGATTTTTGCAAGTTACGGGTTTTCTGGAATTATTTGGATAAATTAAAAAGATATTTTTATGAAATAAAAATTTTATAATATGTCTAAAATGTTATAGTTACTGTATATAAAATTTGGGAATTTTTGGGCAATGGTAAATGGTTTTAAAAATTGTGTTTGTGAGTTTTTCAGAAGAATAACTTATAATATATGGTTTTTAATGTAACCAAAAATTAAAGTATAGTTGATTAATGAACTTTATAGGTTGGGGAAAATATAATAAGACTAATTAACATTTAATACGGTATGTTTATAAATATTTTGGGTATTAACTTTAAGTGAAGTAAAAATTGTTACATATATTTATATATATATTTATATGAGAGAAATAAATAGAAACTTATATTAAATCAAGGAATTTAACTAAACTACATTTTATTTATTAATATAATATGGAAGCTAATATGTTTAACTAAAACTAAGGGAAACACTTCATTTTATAAACCATAAATCAGTTTTGGATATGTCTAAAAGATATTAGATTAATTAAATACAATAGAATTTCTTAAAGGATGTTCTGGATAAATCTTGATATATGTGGATATATATATGTATATAAATACAATAAAAAAGATAAAGGAAATAACATTCCTTGTGAGGAATGTAATAGGAAGGATATATATATATATATATATATACGATAAATAAATAATAAATAAATAAAAGGAATAAAATACCTTATAGAAAATATAATATGAAGGAATTAATGAGTTAAACTAAACCTCTACATGATACTAATAAAAGAATATTATACGGTGGTATTAATTTATGGTTATAGGTTGAGTTTTTAGTTATCTTTGAGTTCCTAAGATTTATATAAACCGTATTTAAACACATGTATTTATTTAGTCAATGACCACAATGTAAATCTATAATTTGGTTAAGAAATTAATAAGTTGAAATTTATGAATATTTGTAATTAGTCTACATAAAGTTTTACACAAATAGATCTTATTATATTTAATAATAAAATGAATGAAATACTTTTACATTTAAATGTTCTTATTATATAAACAATAATAAAATAAATGAGTTACTTTTACATCTAAATGTGAAGAGGATAAATAAGTCTAGATTTAATTATTTCTCAATATTTATAGTATTGAGTAATAACTTAATATTTTAAGATAAAATCATTAAAAGGGATTATGATATAAAACTATATTAAACTATGATTCGGAATTTAATCTAAATAATAATCCTTAAGTTTCTTACAACTAGTTAAGCCATATAAATACATTTAACACCAATATTCAGGATGTGAGTTTATAGTTAAGTAATGTATTTGGTGGTTAGAATTTATAAGAAGGTTTGTAAATAGAAATTAGATACTTAAAATCTTTAAACCTTTAATTAGATGAAACTAGGTTACATAAGAGATTATATTGATTTACCTTTTGACACTGGAAATATTAATGTGTCATTTGAATATAAGGTATGGAGATTGTTCAGAATATATTATCTTATTAAGTAATTGACAATTTCACTTACGAACCAGAATTTAATTCTTTGATAAATTCTACCTCATGCTAAGATATAATGTCCATCCTAAATACAATAAAGGGAATTGATTTATTAAGTTATTCTTTTGAAACTTTAGGTTTTGTAAACAATATAAAATGTATTTAAGACTTGAGTTTAACGAAGTTTAATATAAAATGATTATACATGGTCTATAGAGAGAATGTGTGTAAAAGTAAAAACAGTTAGGGAATTAAATGTAAGTAAGGATACATAAAAGGTTATCTTAAGACACCTTATTATAAAGTTGTGGTTAAGTAAATAATATACATTGTGGATACTAAATGTGAGAGTTCGATAAGTTTGAGTTAACTATAATATGGTTATTTCAAGATGAAAAGTAATTTAACAACTTATGACAAGATTAATAGATGGTTGTAGTTAAAGGCCATTCTGAACTAAAGATAAGATAATTGAGTTTAGTAGCTCAAATAAGTTATACTAAAATGCATCTACAACACTACGATTTCAGTATACGGGATGTAGATCTTAGTTAAGTTAAGGGGGAAGGCTTAGTTATAATGGATTATCTAGTAGATATTGATAAAGATACACAGTCAATAAATTGTGAAATAATAGTATAGTATTCTAAGATAAACCCATCATTGGTCATAACACGATGTATGTCCTAAAGTAAGAGTAAAAGTATTGTGCTTAAGAATTGTTATTGAAATTCTAAGACTTAATTGAATAACGTATAATGCCCTTATGTTATTAGGGTCTTTAATGTGGGAATTAAGGTTAGGTATGGGTAAAGTGGATAAGGGTGGAACAATTAACTAGTGTTGATAAAATACATTCCTTGGTCTTACAACCTTGAGTAATACATCGTTCTCAGACAAGTCAAAGATTATACATAACATTTAAGTGAGGGCTTAAAAGATAATTGAGACTTTGGAATAAGAGTAAGGAGTTTATTTAAGCGTAACATAGGCTACAAGGGATTGATGATGGATTACCTTTAATATTCTTCAGAGTACTGTTGATTGTTTGCGCAAGTTGATTAGAACTGCTACAACGTTACCCAGGTACGATTTCTCGTACTCCGCTTGACGTGTTTTGGACTTATGGAATGTTTTGTACGATTTCTCGTACTCCGCTTGACGTGTTTTGGACTTATGGAATGTTTTGTACGATTTCTCGTACTCCGCTTGACGTGTTTTGGACTTATGGAATGTTTTGTACGATTTCTCGTACTCAGCTTGATGTGTTTTGGACTTTATGGAATGTGTTGTACGATCTCTCGTACTCCGATATTTCTGATGTTTGACCTATGAGTCGTTTTCAAGAAACGCTAACTGACTTAAAGAGGAATTTAAAAAAAAAAGAAAAAATGGTTGTGTGACTAACTCAGCTTGTGTGACTAACTGAGCCTTGGATGTGGAACTCACTTGGGTATTGGTTTCTTCTACTTGGTTGCCCGTTAGACATTGGCTGCTTAGGGTTTACGCTTCTGCACTCTGTAGGACTGAGTGTTTTGGTATTGCTCTGGGTAGTTGGTGATCTAGCGGGATTTTTGGAAAAGGTCAATCTTGGAAATCTTTCTTTCGACGTGCGCGCGTCTTTAATGTGAACAGTAGGGGGCTGTATATCCCTCGCCCATAGGGGCATTGATATTAAACAGTAAAGGGCTGTATATCCCTTGTCCTGAGAGGACGTAGTTAACAGTAAGGGGCTGTATATCCCCTGTCCTTAATGGACGTTCTTGGCGGTGGGGGCCATCTCTCCCAGTTGGTTTCATTCCATTCTTGAGTTGCTGGTTTTGGTTTTCTCTCATTCATTCCTAGTCCTCGTGACTACATGGGTCTTTCTACTCCAACTTGGAAATGGATCTAACATAAGTAATGATTGTTCACTAACTCTTGGTGTGGTGTTATTTACTAACTTTACTCTTCTGTTATTTGTCTCCTTTGAAATGTTATGTTGACTTGGTGTTTTAAAAGGGTGTTTTGTTTCGCTATTTTGTTTAAGTGCTGTTTTCAAGTTATTGTTTATTCTCAAGTTATATTAAAGTTTTGTTTTAGAGAATAGTACCAGTTCCATTCCAGGGAACTGACTCACCCCTCCCGGGGTGGGCTGCTTGGTTTCATCTTGCAGGTACGAATTGATTTACAGGTGGCCACGAAGAGAATGAGCGTTTGGGATGGGGCTAGGTTTTGTGGAGGGTTAATGTGTTTAATTTCTATTATGTATGTGTTAAGTTTTTCTCGAGTTCAGACCGTAGCTTTTGTAGAGTGTAAGTTGTAATTGGTGAGGTTTGGTGCCGGGTGTTTGGAACCCGATGGTCTGTAATCGCCTTAGAGTTTATTTCCGCTGTATTTGTGGTTAATAGGGGCGTTACAGAAAGTGGTATCAGAGCGTAGTTACGCTCTGAACCCGAGAAAACAAGCCGAGTGAAATACTTAGATTATAGGTGCACTTAAAACTGGGGAACTGGGGTAGAATTGGGAAGTGAGGACTCCAGTAAGGCACGACTCCTAACCCTTTTTTTTAATTGTGAACGATTCCTTTACACACTTTTCTTTTGTGAATGTTTGTTGAGTGTGATGTGTTGTTATACCGTTCCAACAATAAACTACAGAAAAATATATATAAGTTTGGAACATCCTATATTAAGTACGATAAGATTTTGGTTGAGATAAATCATATATTAAGCTATTTTCAAAAGCATGCTCATGGAGAATACATTGCTAAAAATGCAATCCTTTAAAAGCTAGTACACCAATTCCTAGAATTTTAAAAGAATACTTTTGGTTGGAAACAGTATACAAGTATAACTTTACGTAACTAAATTAGTATTGATGTTATGTGAAAGTACTTCAACTCCTTTAAAGTTTGAAAATAAATCTCATGAACTACTTAATATCAATTTATTACCTAAAGATAATGTTTAAGATAAATCTTAAGTCTAGAAAATTATTAAGCTAACAAGAACTAGTAGCGTATTAGAAAAGATCAGCATCTGAACTTGTAAAACACATTACAACTCTATGTTAACTTTAGAAAGAAAACACATAAACCTAACACCTACGGGAAGTGCCTGGTGCGACGAACTCCTAGGCTGAAAGTAGTGGGGGTGCACACCCCTTCTAGAAGTTTAGGGCTAGACAAGCCTTGTCATCTAACTGTAAATAATCTTCTACGCAGGTGATGGATTGTGTTGAACTTGAGGGGAAGTGGTGGTAAGACGTTACCATCATGAAATCTTGAGCTAGGCATATTTCATTGCTAACCACAATGAACAAATCAAAATTTGTATCTTAAGATCCGGTATTAAAACTCATAAATGTAAAGGGATTATTGAGTTAAATCTTTGGTGAAAAATACCTATATATGGAGGAAGGGGATTAAGTTTGGGTACTCCAAGATACAACATCTACCCCTGGTTGAATATAAAAAAAAATCAATAAAAGAAGTTACTTAAAGATTGAGTGAAGAGAAGAGTAATACTAAACTAAATATCATTGATCCTTAAATACTTGAGTATTGAGCATCTTAAAAAAAAAAAATTTTGAGAGTTACTTAAAGATTGAAAATCCTCATGTTTACTTGGATGTTTAACATTATACATGTATAAAATTTTAGAAGTCACACTAAGGGTGATATTTACCAAAAGCCAGCATTATCTAAGAGAGTACTAAGATTTAATAATCAGAAGAATACTTACATAGAACAAACCTTAAGGAAAATAATTATCAAGAGTGAGTGAGTTTTCATTAGACTAATTCATTTGACTTAAAATTTTATATAGAGTCCCTACCTAAAAAAAATAAAAATAATATATAAATTTTAAGATAAAGGAATCAGATTTTGGAGCTATATTATAGATAATAAGAACTTCCTAAATTCTGCCTTGGGTGAAGTTATATAATAACTAAATTTTATAAAGTAAACATTGAATGAATCATCTAAAATACGATAATTAATTATAAAAACAATTGAAACTTGAAAAGTCATAGAAAATATTTATCTTATAAAGTTTTAACATATGGTTGACTAATAAACCCTTGAAGATGATTTTGGAAGATTATTGAGGATTATTAAATGATCGGGAATATTATGTTAAACTACTCAAGTACGTTACACCCGAGGTATAGCTTAGTAATATAATTAATATGATAAATGATCATATATGGACATATAATTCGTAACCGTCAGTAAATGAATGGATAATAATCATAAGGTAAAAATTTTATAACCACCAAGGAAATACAAATACATAACAACCAAGAGATACATATATATGTAACGATCATGGATAAAATCAACGGTGCAGTAAAATTCACAACAATGCTGGTTAATAAGGTGTTGAATTCTTTGAATGTGCCATTAGTAGCGGTACGAGGGCGTACCTTAGCTCTTTTAAGGGGGATATGCTGGCATACTCCTCCTTCGTTATCTCATCCGGATTATGCCTCGTTGCATTGTTAGCAAAGGGAGAACAGTATTAGCAGAATGAGAGGTGTTTGTATGTGCTTGGTTTTTACAATATGACACAGTATGTGACTGTTGATTTTCATCATGCTATGTCTTGGTATATCTTGGTTCGTTTTGAGGTTGAGTAATCTCGAGTGGAATGTTGTTATGGAAATGGATGGAAGTAAAGGATTGGTTTGGTATGGAACTTCATTGACTTTATTGTCTCAGCACACCCGAAGCGGTGTGAGTGCTTATTAGTTTATTTTTAAACTTCGAGGCGAAGTTTCTTTTAAGGGGGATATGCTGAAATACCCCTAAATTAATTTAAATTAATTTAGGGGATTTCTTTTATTAAACCTTTAATAATACTATTAAGTATTAAATTGTTATATGGAATTATGAATATTAATTATTATGGAATTATGAATATTAAATTATTATGGGGTTGTGAAATTTATTTAGGGGTTTTCTCCTAATTATTATATTATTGTATAGTATTATGAATTTAATAATAAGATTTATAAGTCAATAAATCTTGGGGAAATTATTAAACACTCCAAATATATTATAAAGATTTTAGCAAGTGTTGGAACATTGTTTTGAAACACAAAGTCAATATAAAATTCTAGAAACCTTAAAGCTTATTAAGCCTTGCTAGAGTTGACTTTTTGAGAATGGTCAAACCAGGCCATGAAACCTATACCAATAAATAGGTTATGAAAAACCATGAAGATCGATAAAAAGAACGTCAAAAACGGATCATCCTAGCCAAAGTTATGCTAGATTGAAGTTTTGAATCAAAATTTTAAGAGATGCCACGTGTCACTCTGTAATGGGTCGCCCACACTTAGCCAATTTCTTCCCTGATTTTCGTAACCGAACTCCCTTACTTTGCCCTAACTTTAGACGGCCATAACTTTCACATCTCTCAATATTTTTCCATGCCGTCTTCACCATTCTCTTCTCCTACAATTCCTCTTTCCAACCATTACTCATACAAACCCTAAATCCTTCTGAGTCAACCGGAAATCGAGCCAAAGTAGCCACCTTGCGAAGCTGTTTCCAGAATTCCGGATTTCTCTTCGATTTTAGGTAACTTGCGTCAATCATAACTTCTTCGTTAATCAACCAAAATTCGATTTCTTTAGCTCATTGTGTAGATCTCTAACCCATCTACAACTTTCATGTTTAATCCCAAGCCTGATTCGTAACCGTTTGGAAGTTATAGTCGCCCAAAGTATCTGATTTGTCAGCACATAAAATCGTAGAAAAACGACAGGTAAACTCGTAACTTTCGGGTCAAATTTCTTTCTGTATAAGGCATATTAGATTGAGTTCTTGTTATCATTGTGTAGATCTATGTCCCATCTTTCGATTGAGCCAAAGAACACGGTCTAACTCAATCTGTACCGCAAGTTATAGAGTCGCAAAGTAGGCTACCCAAACGGTCAAGCTCGAGCGGTTTTTTCCAGTTTCCGATTTCGAATTCACCAAATTCGCACAATCCGGTGAGTCTCCGATCAAATTTCTCCGTTGTTGCTGTTCGTAATGGTATTTCCGATCTAACCCATGTGTTAATTTAGTCAATTTCGTGTTAGATTAGGAGAATTTGTACGAATTGCAACCGGATTTAATTCTGTACCGAAATAAACCCTAGCCTTCGAATTCGAAATCGAATCCTGATGAACTCTGCATTAAAATTGGGGAAATTGACATCATTAGAACCGGAATTTGATTACGAATCCATAGAAACAAGAATCACTCGATTCCGTTCTGTAGATTAGGAGTAATAAGCGATTTAGTACTCGATCTGTCTAAAACCTTCGCTGATGAACTCGATGTACAGGGGCCGTCCGATCTCGTTTTAAGAGATTGGACGGCCGAGATTAAAACGTTCCAGAATTTAGTTTATAAGGGTTTTAATAAATTCCAGTAAATAGTCTTAACTTGTTAGGTTAATTTAAATATCTTCCCGAATGTATTTTGACTTGAAATTTTAAAATAGATTCCTTATAAAATCTAGTTTATTTTGATGTAAATTAATATGGTTTTGGAGTTTTTAAACATAAGTTACGATTTTTGCAAGTTACGGGTTTTCTGGAATTATTTGGATAAATTAAAAAGATATTTTTATGAAATAAAAATTTTATAATATGTCTAAAATGTTATAGTTACTGTATATAAAATTTGGGAATTTTTGGGCAATGGTAAATGGTTTTAAAAATTGTGTTTGTGAGTTTTTCATAAGAATAACTTATAATATATGGTTTTTAATGTAACCAAAATTAAAGTATAGTTGATTAATGAACTTTATAGGTTGGGGAAAATATAATAAGACTAATTAACATTTAATACGGTATGTTTATAAATATTTTGGGTATTAACTTTAAGTGAAGTAAAAATTGTTACATATATTTATATATATATTTTATGGAGAATAAATAGAAACTTATATTAAATCAAGGAATTTAACTAAACTACATTTTATTTATTATATATAATATGGAAGCTAATATGTTTAACTAAAACTAAGGGAAACACTTCATTTATAAACCATAAATCAGTTTTGGATATGTCTAAAAGATATTAGATATAATTAAATACAATAGAATTTCTTAAAGGATGTTCTGGATAAATCTTGATATATGTGGATATATATATGTATATAAATACAATAAAAATAGATAAAGGAAATAACATTCCTTGTGAGGAATGTAATAGGAAGGATATATATATATATATATACGATAAATAATAATAAAAGGAATAAAATACCTTATAGAAAATATAATATGAAGGAATTAATGAGTTAAACTAAACCTCTACATGATACTAATAAAAGAATATTATACGAGGTGGTATTAATTTATGGTTATAGGTTGAGTTTTTAGTTATCTTTGAGTTCCTAAGATTTATAAAACCGTATTTAAACACATGTATTATTTAGTCAATGACCACAATGTAAATCTATAATTTGGTTAAGAAATTAATAAGTTGAAATTTATGAATATTTGTAATTAGTCTACATAAAGTTTTACACAAATAGATCTTATTATATAATTAATAATAAAATGAATGAAATACTTTTACATTTAAATGTTCTTATTATATAAACAATAATAAAATAAATGAGTTACTTTTACATCTAAATGTGAAGAGGATAAATAAGTCTAGATTTAATTATTTCTCAATATTTATAGTATTGAGTAATAACTTAATATTTTAAGATAAAATCATTAAAAGGGATTATGATATAAAACTATTTAAACTATGATTCGGAATTTAATCTAAATAATAATCCTTAAGTTTCTTACAACTAGTTAAGCCATATAAATACATTTAACACCAATATTCAGGATGTGAGTTTATAGTTAAGTAATGTATTTGGTGGTTAGAATTTATAAGAAGGTTTGTAAATAGAAATTAGATACTTAAAATCTTTAAACCTTTAATTAGATGAAACTAGGTTACATAAGAGATTATATTGATTTACCTTTTGACACTGGAAATATTAATGTGTCATTTGAATATAAGGTATGGAGATTGTTCAGAATATATTATCTTATTAAGTAATTGACAATTTCACTTACGAACCAGAATTTAATTCTTTGATAAATTCTACCTCATGCTAAGATATAATGTCCATCCTAAATACAATAAAGGGAATTGATTTATTAAGTTATTCTTTTGAAACTTTAGGTTTTGTAAACAATATAAAATGTATTTAAGACTTGAGTTTAACGAAGTTTAATATAAAATGATTATACATGGTCTATAGAGAGAATGTGTGTAAAAGTAAAAACAGTTAGGGAATTAAATGTAAGTAAGGATACATAAAAGGTTATCTTAAGACACCTTATTATAAAGTTGTGGTTAAGTAAATAATATACATTGTGGATACTAAATGTGAGAGTTCGATAAGTTTGAGTTAACTATATGGTTATTTCAAGATGAAAAGTAATTTAACAACTTATGACAAGATTAATAGATGGTTGTAGTTAAAGGCCATTCTGAACTAAAGATAAGATAATTGAGTTTAGTAGCTCAAATAAGTTATACTAAAATGCATCTACAACACTACGATTTCAGTATACGGGATGTAGATCTTAGTTAAGTTAAGGGGGAAGGCTTAGTTATAATGGATTATCTAGTAGATATTGATAAAGATACACAGTCAATAAATTGTGAAATAATCGTATATTCTAAGATAAACCCATCATTGGTCATAACACGATGTATGTCCTAAAGTAAGAGTAAAAGTATTGTGCTTAAGAATTGTTATTGAAATTCTAAGACTTAATTGAATAACGTATAATGCCCTTATGTTATTAGGGTCTTTAATGTGGGAATTAAGGTTAGGTATGGGTAAAGTGGATAAGGGTGGAACAATTAACTAGTGTTGATAAAATACATTCCTTGGTCTTACAACCTTGAGTAATACATCGTTCTCAGACAAGTCAAAGATTATACATAACATTTAAGTGAGGGCTTAAAAGATAATTGAGACTTTGGAATAAGAGTAAGGAGTTTTTTAAGCGTAACATAGGCTACAAGGGATTGATGATGGATTACCTTTAATATTCTTCAAAGCACTGTTGATTGTTTGCGCAAGTTGATTAGAACTGCTACAACGTTACCCAGGTACGATTTCTCGTACTCCGCTTGACGTGTTTTGGACTTATGGAATGTTTTGTACGATTTCTCGTACTCCGCTTGACGTGTTTTGGACTTATGGAATGTTTTGTACGATTTCTCGTACTCCGCTTGACGTGTTTTGGACTTATGGAATGTTTTGTACGATTTCTCGTACTCAGCTTGATGTGTTTTGGACTTTATGGAATGTGTTGTACGATCTCTCGTACTCCGATATTTCTGATGTTTGACCTATGAGTCGTTTTCAAGAAACGCTAACTGACTTAAAGAGGAATTTTAAAAAAAAAAGAAAAAATGGTTGTGTGACTAACTCAGCTTGTGTGACTAACTGAGCCTTGGATGTGGAACTCACTTGGGTATTGGTTTCTTCTACTTGGTTGCCCGTTAGACATTGGCTGCTTAGGGTTTACGCTTCTGCACTCTGTAGGACTGAGTGTTTTGGTATTGCTCTGGGTAGTTGGTGATCTAGCGGGATTTTTGGAAAAGGTCAATCTTGGAAATCTTTCTTTCGACGTGCGCGCGTCTTTAATGTGAACAGTAGGGGGCTGTATATCCCTCGCCCATAGGGGCATTGATATTAAACAGTAAAGGGCTGTATATCCCTTGTCCTGAGAGGACGTAGTTAACAGTAAGGGGCTGTATATCCCCTGTCCTTAATGGACGTTCTTGGCGGTGGGGGCCATCTCTCCCAGTTGGTTTCATTCCATTCTTGAGTTGCTGGTTTTGGTTTTCTCTCATTCATTCCTAGTCCTCGTGACTACATGGGTCTTTCTACTCCAACTTGGAAATGGATCTAACATAAGTAATGATTGTTCACTAACTCTTGGTGTGGTGTTATTTACTAACTTTACTCTTCTGTTATTTGTCTCCTTTGAAATGTTATGTTGACTTGGTGTTTTAAAAGGGTGTTTTGTTTCGCTATTTTGTTTAAGTGCTGTTTTCAAGTTATTGTTTATTCTCAAGTTATATTAAAGTTTTGTTTTAGAGAATAGTACCAGTTCCATTCCAGGGAACTGACTCACCCCTCCCGGGGTGGGCTGCTTGGTTTCATCTTGCAGGTACGAATTGATTTACAGGTGGCCACGAAGAGAATGAGCGTTTGGGATGGGGCTAGGTTTTGTGGAGGGTTAATGTGTTTAATTTCTATTATGTATGTGTTAAGTTTTTCTCGAGTTCAGACCGTAGCTTTTGTAGAGTGTAAGTTGTAATTGGTGAGGTTTGGTGCCGGGTGTTTGGAACCCGATGGTCTGTAATCGCCTTAGAGTTTTATTTCCGCTGTATTTGTGGTTAATAGGGGCGTTACAGAAAGTGGTATCAGAGCGTAGTTACGCTCTGAACCCGAGAAAACAAGCCGAGTGAAATACTTAGATTATAGGTGCACTTAAAACTGGGGAACTGGGGTAGAATTGGGAAGTGAGGACTCCAGTAAGGCACGACTCCTAACCCTTTTTTTTAATTGTGAACGATTCCTTTACACACTTTTCTTTTGTGAATGTTTGTTGAGTGTGATGTGTTGTTATACCGTTCCAACAATAAACTACAGAAAATATATATAAGTTTGGAACATCCTATATTAAGTACGATAAGATTTTGGTTGAGATAAATCATATATTAAGCTATTTTCAAAAGCATGCTCATGGAGAATACATTGCTAAAAATGCAATCCTTTAAAAGCTAGTACACCAATTCCTAGAATTTTAAAAGAATACTTTTGGTTGGAAACAGTATACAAGTATAACTTTACGTAACTAAATTAGTTGATGTTATGTGAAAGTACTTCAACTCCTTTAAAGTTTGAAAATAAATCTCATGAACTACTTAATATCAATTTATTACCTAAAGATAATGTTTAAGATAAATCTTAAGTCTAGAAAATTATTAAGCTAACAAGAACTAGTAGCGTATTAGAAAAGATCAGCATCTGAACTTGTAAAACACATTACAACTCTATGTTAACTTTAGAAAGAAAACACATAAACCTAACACCCTACGGGAAGTGCCTGGTGCGACGAACTCCTAGGCTGAAAGTAGTGGGGGTGCACACCCACTTCTAGAAGTTTAGGGGCTAGACAAGCCTTGTCATCTAACTGTAAATAATCTTCTACGCAGGTGATGGATTGTGTTGAACTTGAGGGGAAGTGGTGGTAAGACGTTACCATCATGAAATCTTGAGCTAGGCATATTTCATTGCTAACCACAATGAACAAATCAAAATTTGTATCTTAAGATCCGGTATTAAAACTCATAAATGTAAAGGGATTATTGAGTTAAATCTTTGGTGAAAAATACCTATATATGGAGGAAGGGGATTAAGTTTGGGTACTCCAAGATACAACATCTACCCCTGGTTGAATATAAAAAAAAAATCAATAAAAGAAGTTACTTAAAGATTGAGTGAAGAGAAGAGTAATACTAAACTAAATATCATTGATCCTTAAATACTTGAGTATTGAGCATCTTAAAAAAAAAAAATTTTTTTTTGAGAGTTACTTAAAGATTGAAAATCCTCATGTTTACTTGGATGTTTAACATTATACATGTATAAAATTTTAGAAGTCACACTAAGGGTGATATTTACCAAAAGCCAGCATTATCTAAGAGAGTACTAAGATTTAATAATCAGAAGAATACTTACATAGAACAAACCTTAAGGAAAATAATTATCAAGAGTGAGTGAGTTTTCATTAGACTAATTCATTTGACTTAAAATTTTATATAGAGTCCCTACCTAAAAAAAATAAAAATAATAATATATAAATTTTAAGATAAAGGAATCAGATTTTGGAGCTATATTATAGATAATAAGAACTTCCTAAAATTCTGCCTTGGGTGAAGTTATATAATAACTAAATTTTATAAAGTAAACATTGAATGAATCATCTAAAATACGATAATTAATTATAAAAACAATTGAAACTTGAAAAGTCATAGAAAATATTTATCTTATAAAGTTTTAACATATGGTTGACTAATAAACCCTTGAAGATGATTTTGGAAGATTATTGAGGATTATTAAATGATCGGGAATATTATGTTAAACTACTCAAGTACGTTACACCGAGGTATAGCTTAGTAATATAATTAATATGATAAATGATCATATATGGACATATAATTCGTAACCGTCAGTAAATGAATGGATAATAATCATAAGGTAAAAATTTTATAACCACCAAGGAAATACAAATACATAACAACCAAGAGATACTATATATGTAACGATCATGGATAAAATCAACGGTGCAGTAAAATTCACAACAATGCTGGTTAATAAGGTGTTGAATTCTTTGAATGTGCCATTAGTAGCGGTACGAGGGCGTACCTTAGCTCTTTTAAGGGGGATATGCTGGCATACTCCTCCTTCGTTATCTCATCCGGATTATGCCTCGTTGCATTGTTAGCAAAGGGAGAACAGTATTAGCAGAATGAGAGGTGTTTGTATGTGCTTGGTTTTTACAATATGACACAGTATGTGACTGTTGATTTTCATCATGCTATGTCTTGGTATATCTTGGTTCGTTTTGAGGTTGAGTAATCTCGAGTGGAATGTTGTTATGGAAATGGATGGAAGTAAAGGATTGGTTTGGTATGGAACTTCATTGGAACTTTTATTGTCTCAGCACACCCGAAGCGGTGTGAGTGCTTATTAGTTTATTTTTAAACTTCGAGGCGAAGTTTCTTTTAAGGGGGATATGCTGAAATACCCCTAAATTAATTTAAATTAATTTAGGGGATTTCTTTTATTAAACCTTTAATAATACTATTAAGTATTAAATTGTTATATGGAATTATGAATATTAATTATTATATGGAATTATGAATATTAAATTATTATATGGGGTTGTGAAATTTATTTAGGGGTTTTCTCCTAATTATATATTTATTGTATAGTATTATGAATTTAATAATAAGATTTATAAGTCAATAATCTTGGGGAAATTATTAAACACTCCAAATATATTATAAAGATTTTAGCAAGTGTTGGAACATTGTTTTGAAACACAAAAGTCAATATAAAATTCTAGAAACCTTAAAGCTTATTAAGCCTTGCTAGAGTTGACTTTTTGAGAATGGTCAAACCAGGCCATGAAACCTATACCAATAAATAGGTTATGAAAAACCATGAAGATCGATAAAAAGAACGTCAAAAACGGATCATCCTAGCCAAAGTTATGCTAGATTGAAGTTTTGAATCAAAATTTTAAGAGATGCCACGTGTCACTCTGTAATGGGTCGCCCACACTTAGCCAATTTCTTCCCTGATTTTCGTAACCGAACTCCCTTACTTTGCCCTAACTTTAGACGGCCATAACTTTCACATCTCTCAATATTTTTCCATGCCGTCTTCACCATTCTCTTCTCCTACAATTCCTCTTTCCAACCATTACTCATACAAACCCTAAATCCTTCTGAGTCAACCGGAAAATCGAGCCAAAGTAGCCACCTTGCGAAGCTGTTTCCAGAATTCCGGATTTCTCTTCGATTTTAGGTAACTTGCGTCAATCATAACTTCTTCGTTAATCAACCAAAATTCGATTTCTTTAGCTCATTGTGTAGATCTCTAACCCATCTACAACTTTCATGTTTAATCCCAAGCCTGATTCGTAACCGTTTGGAAGTTATAGTCGCCCAAAGTATCTGATTTGTCAGCACATAAAATCGTAGAAAAACGACAGGTAAACTCGTAACTTTCGGGTCAAATTTCTTTCTGTATAAGGCATATTAGATTGAGTTCTTGTTATCATTGTGTAGATCTATGTCCCATCTTTCGATTGAGCCAAAGAACACGTCTAACTCAATCTGTACCGAAGTTATAGAGTCGCAAAGTAGGCTACCCAAACGGTCAAGCTCGAACGGTTTTTTTCCAGTTTCCGATTTCGAATTCACCAAATCGCACAATCCGGTGAGTCTCCCGATCAAATTTCTCCGTTTGTTGCTGTTCGTAATGGTATTTTCCGATCTAACCCATGTGTTAATTTAGTCAATTTCGTGTTAGATTAGGAGAATTTGTACGAATTGCAACCGGATTTAATTCTTAACGAAATAAACCCTAGCCTTCGAATTCGAAATCGAATCCTGATGAACTCTGCATTAAAATTGGGGAAATTGACATCATTAGAACCGGAATTTGATTACGAATCCATAGAAACAAGAATCACTCGATTCCGTTCTGTAGATTAGGAGTAATAAGCGATTTAGTACTCGATCTGTCTAAAACCTTCGCTGATGAACTCGATGTACAGGGGCCGTCCGATCTCGTTTTAAGAGATTGGACGGCCGAGATTAAAACGTTCCAGAATTTAGTTTATAAGGGTTTTAATAAATTCCAGTAAATAGTCTTAACTTGTTAGGTTAATTTAAATATCTTCCCGAATGTATTTTGACTTGAAATTTTAAACATAGATTCCTTATAAAATCTAGTTTATTTTGATGTAAATTAATATGGTTTTGGAGTTTTTAAACATAAGTTACGATTTTTGCAAGTTACGGGTTTTCTGGAATTATTTGGATAAATTAAAAAGATATTTTTATGAAATAAAAATTTTATAATATGTCTAAAATGTTATAGTTACTGTATATAAAATTTGGGAATTTTTGGGCAATGGTAAATGGTTTTAAAAATTGTGTTTGTGAGTTTTTCATAAGAATAACTTATAATATATGGTTTTTAATGTAACCAAAAATTAAAGTATAGTTGATTAATGAACTTTATAGGTTGGGGAAAATATAATAAGACTAATTAACATTTAATACGGTATGTTTATAAATTTTGGGTATTAACTTTAAGTGAAGTAAAAATTGTTACATATATTTATATATATTTATATGAGAGAAATAAATAGAAACTTATATTAAATCAAGGAATTTAACTAAACTACATTTTATTTATTATATATAATATGGAAGCTAATATGTTTAACTAAAACTAAGGGAAACACTTCATTTTATAAACCATAAATCAGTTTTGGATATGTCTAAAAGATATTAGATATAATTAAATACAATAGAATTTCTTAAAGGATGTTCTGGATAAATCTTGATATATGTGGATATATATATATATATATAGTATATAAATACAATAAAAATAGATAAAGGAAATAACATTCCTTGTGAGGAATGTAATAGGAAGGATATATATATATATATACGATAAATAAATAAATAAAAGGAATAAAATACCTTATAGAAAATATAATATGAAGGAATTAATGAGTTAAACTAAACCTCTACATGATACTAATAAAAGAATATTATACGAGGTGGTATTAATTTATGGTTATAGGTTGAGTTTTTAGTTATCTTTGAGTTCCTAAGATTTATATAAACCGTATTTAAACACATGTATTTATTTAGTCAATGACCACAATGTAAATCTATAATTTGGTTAAGAAATTAATAAGTTGAAATTTATGAATATTTGTAATTAGTCTACATAAAGTTTTACACAAATAGATCTTATTATAAATTAATAATAAAATGAATGAAATACTTTTACATTTAAATGTTCTTATTATATAAACAATAATAAAAAATGAGTTACTTTTACATCTAAATGTGAAGAGGATAAATAAGTCTAGATTTAATTATTTCTCAATATTTATAGTATTGAGTAATAACTTAATATTTTAAGATAAAATCATTAAAAGGGATTATGATATAAAACTATATTAAACTATGATTCGGAATTTAATCTAAATAATAATCCTTAAGTTTCTTACAACTAGTTAAGCCATATAAATACATTTAACACCAATATTCAGGATGTGAGTTTATAGTTAAGTAATGTATTTGGTGTTAGAATTTATAAGAAGGTTTGTAAATAGAAATTAGATACTTAAAATCTTTAAACCTTTAATTAGATGAAACTAGGTTACATAAGAGATTATATTGATTTACCTTTTGACACTGGAAATATTAATGTGTCATTTGAATATAAGGTATGGAGATTGTTCAGAATATATTATCTTATTAAGTAATTGACAATTTCACTTACGAACCAGAATTTAATTCTTTGATAAATTCTACCTCATGCTAAGATATAATGTCCATCCTAAATACAATAAAGGGAATTGATTTATTAAGTTATTCTTTTGAAACTTTAGGTTTTGTAAACAATATAAAATGTATTTAAGACTTGAGTTTAACGAAGTTTAATATAAAATGATTATACATGGTCTATAGAGAGAATGTGTGTAAAAGTAAAAACAGTTAGGGAATTAAATGTAAGTAAGGATACATAAAAGGTTATCTTAAGACACCTTATTATAAAGTTGTGGTTAAGTAAATAATATACATTGTGGATACTAAATGTGAGAGTTCGATAAGTTTGAGTTAACTATAATATGGTTATTTCAAGATGAAAAGTAATTTAACAACTTATGACAAGATTAATAGATGGTTGTAGTTAAAGGCCATTCTGAACTAAAGATAAGATAATTGAGTTTAGTAGCTCAAATAAGTTATACTAAAATGCATCTACAACACTACGATTTCAGTATACGGGATGTAGATCTTAGTTAAGTTAAGGGGGAAGGCTTAGTTATAATGGATTATCTAGTAGATATTGATAAAGATACACAGTCAATAAATTGTGAAATAATAGTATAGTATTCTAAGATAAACCCATCATTGGTCATAACACGATGTATGTCCTAAAGTAAGAGTAAAAGTATTGTGCTTAAGAATTGTTATTGAAATTCTAAGACTTAATTGAATAACGTATAATGCCCTTATGTTATTAGGGTCTTTAATGTGGGAATTAAGGTTAGGTATGGGTAAAGTGGATAAGGGTGGAACAATTAACTAGTGTTGATAAAATACATTCCTTGGTCTTACAACCTTGAGTAATACATCGTTCTCAGACAAGTCAAAGATTATACATAACATTTAAGTGAGGGCTTAAAAGATAATTGAGACTTTGGAATAAGAGTAAGGAGTTTATTTAAGCGTAACATAGGCTACAAGGGATTGATGATGGATTACCTTTAATATTCTTCAGAGTACTGTTGATTGTTTGCGCAAGTTGATTAGAACTGCTACAACGTTACCCAGGTACGATTTCTCGTACTCCGCTTGACGTGTTTTGGACTTATGGAATGTTTTGTACGATTTCTCGTACTCCGCTTGACGTGTTTTGGACTTATGGAATGTTTTGTACGATTTCTCGTACTCGCTTGATGTGTTTTGGACTTTATGGAATGTGTTGTACGATCTCTCGTACTCCGATATTTCTGATGTTTGACCTATGAGTCGTTTTCAAGAAACGCTAACTGACTTAAAGAGGAATTTTAAAAAAAAAGAAAAAATGGTTGTGTGACTAACTCAGCTTGTGTGACTAACTGAGCCTTGGATGTGGAACTCACTTGGGTATTGGTTTCTTCTACTTGGTTGCCCGTTAGACATTGGCTGCTTAGGGTTTACGCTTCTGCACTCTGTAGGACTGAGTGTTTTGGTATTGCTCTGGGTAGTTGGTGATCTAGCGGGATTTTTGGAAAAGGTCAATCTTGGAAATCGCGTCTTTAATGTGAACAGTAGGGGGCTGTATATCCCTCGCCCATAGGGGCATTGATATTAAACAGTAAAGGGCTGTATATCCCTTGTCCTGAGAGGACGTAGTTAACAGTAAGGGGCTGTATATCCCCTGTCCTTAATGGACGTTCTTGGCGGTGGGGGCCATCTCTCCCAGTTGGTTTCATTCCATTCTTGAGTTGCTGGTTTTGGTTTTCTCTCATTCATTCCTAGTCCTCGTGACTACATGGGTCTTTCTACTCCAACTTGGAAATGGATCTAACATAAGTAATGATTGTTCACTAATTCTTGGTGTGGTGTTATTTACTAACTTTACTCTTCTGTTATTTGTCTCCTTTGAAATGTTATGTTGACTTGGTGTTTTAAAAGGGTGTTTTGTTTCGCTATTTTGTTTAAGTGCTGTTTTCAAGTTATTGTTTATTCTCAAGTTATATTAAAGTTTTGTTTTAGAGAATAGTACCAGTTCCATTCCAGGGAACTGACTCACCCCTCCCGGGGTGGGCTGCTTGGTTTCATCTTGCAGGTACGAATTGATTTACAGGTGGCCACGAAGAGAATGAGCGTTTGGGATGGGGCTAGGTTTTGTGGAGAGTTAATGTGTTTAATTTCTATTATGTATGTGTTAAGTTTTTCTCGAGTTCAGACCGTAGCTTTTGTAGAGTGTAAGTTGTAATTGGTGAGGTTTGGTGCCGGGTGTTTGGAACCCGATGGTCTGTAATCGCCTTAGAGTTTTATTTCCGCTGTATTTATGGTTAATAGGGGCGTTACAGTAACGGCCTAGCTCAGCCTCGACTTGCTGGAAAGATCGCAACGAAGGCGCCGAAAACTCATGGAGAATTAGGTGAAATGATCCATGATTTTTTGAAATCTGAGATAGCGGAAAACAAGGCTAAAGAACTAGCGGACAGCTTCAAAACCGCAGGAGCGCCGGAAAAGAAGGAGGGGCATGGAGGAAATGCCAGAAGGAGGGTCAAGGTACAAGCCATATTATGGCAAGTCCACCGCCGGATCTTCCTCTCAGGGAGCACAGCACCAGGGGGCAAGAACCATTGTCTACATTGACCCGGGGAAGTATGCTGCTGCAGTAAGAGAAGGGTACCTTCCCCAGCCTAGAAGGCCGCCGCAGGGAGAAATTCCGGTTGCATTCTGTGAGTACCATGGGAACCGCAGCCACCGGACTGTAAACTGTGCTACCTTGGCCAAAGAACTTCGAATCATCGAGGAAAATAAGAAGAAAGGAAAGCAGGCAACCGGAGCACAAAGGCAGTACGACGGCCAACAGGGTAGTACCCAGAATGCACCTCGAGGGCGACAAGAGGAAGAGGTTCACCCCAGGCTTGATCCCAGCAAATCAGTGGGAATGATAACAGGTTTGTGAAGAAGGAAAGTAAAGTTTTTTTTTCTCCTTTCATTCAGGATAACATTCGGAGTTACAATTTGTAACCTGCTTTAAGATGAAAATTTTACATCACATAGATTGTCGAAAATCATGTTACCAAAGGAAGAAATAAAATTCCCATTCTTTTTGCATTTTTACTTTTAGCAACCCCCTTCTTTTCCCAAAGGGAAGGCTAACAAAACTTTCTCTAAGGAAACTCACAGGACTTTTTTCAGAGGTAGGACCACTAACCCCTAATGAAAGAAAAAGGCACATTCATCAAGTACATCAAGAACTCCCGGAGAAGAAAATCGCCAAAAAAGAAAGTTTTCCTCCAATTTTCTTCTCTGACAAGGATGAAGATGGAGTGCTATACCCACACAATGATCCACTTGTCATTCATGCACAGGTAAACGATCGAATGATGAAGGGAATTTTAATCGATAGTGGGGCTGGAGCAAATGTTATATCAGCCGAAGCGGTTAGGAAGTTGGAGGTGCCTGAGGACCGGATCAAGCCCTATTCGGCGGTTCTGGGAGGATTTGTAGGAGGTGTCTCTACCACGTCTTCCGGCAGTATAGATTTCACAATGACCCTGGGCCAAGGAGACGAAAGAAGGACAGAGAGACTCACGGCTTTTATTGTGCCAGGTCTTTCTGGATATAACATGTACCTTGGAAGGCCAGGAATCAATGCTTTCAAAGCCATCCACAGCACTCATCACTTAAAAATGAAATATTTAACCTCACACGGGAAGGTGGTTACAATAAGAGGAAGCCAAAAGATGGCCCGAATGTGTGAAGTCCGCATTATGGACAGCCTTCCTAGTGAGGAGGTGGTCAAAACTGTGGGATCGGACAAGGAGTTCAAGGGAAAATTGCCTTCTTCCCCAGGGCCGAGTCAAGAAAAGGAAGGATGTCGAGCAGCCCAGGATCCCCCCAGAGAGGTACATTTAAAATCTGACCCTTCTAAATTTTTTAAAATAGGAACTACGTTTGACAGTGGAGAGCAAACTCACTTAATGAGGTTCCTGGAAAAAAGAAGGGCAACATTCGCTTGGAGCACGGACGAGATGCCTGGTATAGACCCAAGCGTTATCCGGCATGCTCAGGGTAGACCCTAAACATCCGGCGGTCAGGCAAAGGAAAAGGGTAATAGGGGAAGAAAGAGATTTAGCCGCAAGAACCGAGGTCCAAAAACTCCTCAAGGCCGGATTCATCAGGGAGGTTGCGTACCCGCGATGGTTGGCTAATGTTGTCATGGTGAAAAAGGCAAATGGAAAATGGAGAATGTGTGTGGATTTCACAGACTTAAATAAGGCATGTCCTAAAGATTTCTATCCCCTACCATCAATAGATAGATTGGTGGTTTCAACTGCCCAGAGTTCTGTGTTAAGTTTTCTGGATGCTTTCTCCGGTTATAATCAAATAAAAATGAAAGAAGACGATTCGGAAAAGACATCCTTTATTACTTCAGCCGGAACATTCTGTTACAAGGTAATGCCCTTCGGCCTAAAGAATGCAGGGGCCACTTTTCAACGAATGATTGACAAAGTATTTTGTCAGCAAATTGCTCGAAATGTGGAGGCTTACGTTGATGATATAGTTGTAAAAAGTCCATCAAAGGAACAACACATGAAAGATTTAGAAGAAACATTCGACACTCTGGATAAATACCAAATCAAACTAAATCCAGAAAAGTGTGTGTTTGGTGTAACCAAAGGGAGGTTTCTTGGTTTCATTGTTGGGCAACGAGGTATTGAGGTCGATCCGGAAAAAAGTCAGGCCATCCTCGACCTTTCTCCTCCAAGAAATATCAAAGATGTCCAAGCTTTGAACGGAAGACTCACAACATTAAGTAGGTTTTGTTCTAAGCTTCAAGAAAAATCAATCCTGTTCTTCAATATTCTAAGGAAGAACAGCAAGTTCCAGTGGGGACAAGAGTGCGTAGACGCATTTGAAAAGATCAAGGAGATGCTTCGAGATCTACCTAAATTGGGTGTACCTGCCCCGGGACAGGATCTATATCTTTACTTGTCCGCAACGGATTGGGCGGTTGCAGCTGTCTTAATCATGGAAGAGAAAAGGGAGATACCAGTTTACTATACGGGCAAAATCTTAAGCCCGACAGAAGGACGGTACACTAACATAGAGAAAATCTTGTTTGCACTGGTGGTGGCGTCAAGAAAACTACGACCCTACTTCCAGTCACATCGAATCTTTGTCAGGACCAATTGGCCGCTCAAACAAATTGCAAACAATCCGAATGCCTCCGGCCGGATGGTAAGCTGGACAGTAGAACTAACACAATATGAAATTCACTTCTTACCCAGAACGGCGATTAAAGCTCAGGCCTTAGCAGACTTCATAACGGAAACAAGCTTTGCAAAAGAAAAAAAGCAGACTCAGAGTCCATATATCATCTTGGTTGATGGAGCTCGATGCAAAAGTGGGGCAGGTGCTGGGATAGTGGTACAGGCGCCAGATGGGCAAAGCTTGAATTATGCCTTCCGACTGGACTTTGATGTTACTAATAATGAAGCCGAATACGAAGCCCTTATCCAGGGTCTGGAAGTAGCTACAGCCCTCGGGGCGACAGGTTCCATAGAAAAGATGCCTTCTCTGTTTTTTCGTTCTTATAAAATCTTGTCTGAAGTAAGACTTATGAGAATATAACCTATTTTTAACAGAATTAGAGGTGTATTCGGACTCAATGTTGGTGGCGAGACAAAACGACAACATCTATGAAGTCAAAGAGGAAAAACTATGGAGGTACTTGCTCAAGGTCCAGGAGCTAAAAGCAAATTTCCAAAGATGCGAGCTAAAACACCTTCCCCGCAAAGAGAATGTTGAAGCTGACGCCTTAGCCAAATTGGCAAGTATGGCCGAAAAGGTACCCAATGAGATATGGCTAGAAATCAGAACTTCCCCAAGTATAGAAGGAACTCAGGTGTTTGCGGTGGAGACAGGTGACAAAGAAGAATCCTGGATGACTCCAATCATAGATTACATACGGCAAGGAAAGCTGCCAGAAGAAGAAAAGGAGGCCAGGATAATAAAAAGGCGGGCCACATCATTTTTTATTGAGGATAACCAGCTGTATAAGCGATCTTTTGCAAGACCAGCACTAAAGTGTGTTACCATAGCTGAAGGAGCAGAATTAATAAGAGAGATACATGATGGGCTCTGTGGAAATCATCAGGGAGAAAGGACCACAACCCACAAAATCATGAGACTCGGATATTTTTGGCCGAAAATGATGGAGCATTGCAGGGAGTATATACGAAAATGTCGCAAGTGTCAAGAGCATGGAAACAAGATACATACTCCTCCAGCGGAACAAAAGTCTATTCTCTGCCCAATTCCCTTTGCTATGTGGGGGTTGGACATTGTGGGCCCATTCCCGGATTAGGGTGAGAGTCGGAGGATGGCAGGAAAATCTGCGTGCCAAGCGGGGCTTCGACGTCCCTGAGGCAATCGCAAAGGGAAGAATAATTGAGAGAGGAAGGAGAAGGTTGACGCCCAGATAGGAAGGGTCTTGTGGATTTCAGATACGAGGGGCGAAAGCCGTTAGAAGAGCGAGAGCCCTGAATTGCCTCGATGGCGGGCGGAAATTTGGCAGCGAGTTTACTCTGTTTTGCAGAGGAAGAAGACATTGTCAAGCTTGACGAAGGATCAGAGGGCGGCGGCGATGAAAGACGAGGTAGCACACGACGACAGGGAGGCGAGAGAAGAAGAACAGTCGAAGCAAAGGGACGGTAGAAGAAAGAAGGGGAAGCTCAAAAATCGGGCTTTAAGGAAAGTTTTTTCCCGCTCAAATAAATATATATATATATATATGCGAACAGAGAGTATCCTTTCTTTGCAGGGGAAGAGAAAGAGCCACACGCTTCCTAAAGACGTTTCCGATGTTTTAGTCGAAAGAAAAACCCTGCGTATTCTACACCGAGAACAGGCGAAGCAAATTCAAAAAGGGGGTACGAAGCAGGTTCGAGCCACGACCTATGCACGTGACCGATAAGAAGTTCCTTTTCTCCAAGTATGAAGAAAAAGAACTTGTGGGACTGGGATAAGGAAAAGACGAAGCACAGACGGACCAAAAAGCCTCGGAATTAGCCGCAACCGCAAAATTTTCGTCAAAATACAAGACACAGAAGTTCTATTTTCTTTACCTAAATTCAGAAAGATAGAACTTGTGGGACTGATGAGAAGGGAAGAAATGGTGTCAAGCCAAAACGGGTTACATAGAGCATCCGACCGCTTTAGCCGGATGGAAGTGGAAGCGCATAAGGCATCCGGCCGTCTCTAGCCGGATGAGGATAGGATTTAGGCAAAGCAAAGTATTGTACGATTGACCGTCTGTGGTCAGTCAAAGATACTAGGAAAGGGTAGAACCGTACTTATACATATAAAATACAGGCTGGCACCATAAAAACCAGGCCCAAAACACTATAAATAAGGGTGTATCCCCATGAAATAAGATATGCTACATTTGGCAATCAAACTCACACTCAATTCTAACTAAGGCTCTCTCTCTCTACTCTTGTGAAATTCTGTAATCGAGACCAGGTAACGTAGAATAGAGGATCAGATCGGATTGTATTAGGATAGCATATACTGTTTCAAACCTAGACAAAAGGGAATAGCACCGCCAGATGTAAAAAGAGAAGCCAGATGAAAAGTAAAATAAGTGAGGATTAGAGCTAGCATAGGAAGATTAGGGGCACATGCACGAGATTCTCTAGATCATCATTTGCATGCAAGCGATGAAAAAGCAGTTAGAAACACCACAATTGATTGTCGGCAACTCATAACCGTGACACATCAAAAGAAAAACAATCCCATATCCCTTGCTAACACTAGAGGAATTCTAGAAGATCAGCCAGATGTTGTCAAAACCACCGCTAGAACTGAGAAAACAGCTGGCTTCCGCTGAAGGAGAAAAGAGAAGTCCATGCTCATACGTTCTAGTTGGTCTCTAAGAGTACGGAGATTTAGTAGTACATAAATTGACAGAAGATTGCACATAACATACGCGGCAACATATGATTGGAAAGTCAAGACAAATGAAAACAATCAATCTAGCTAAGGCCAACTATTGATAAGGACATCACTATGCATCATTTAAAATCGTAGATCCAAATTCTTCTTAATAAGGAACAGTGACAGTTTAAATATATTGTAGAATCTCAATCACTTTTTATATTAAAAAAAACTATCCATTTATTAACTTTCATACAATCTTTCTGCAACTAGTATTTGCAACCCGAACCCCATGGGTTGATACAGAAGTAGCTTAGCGAACGACCAACCATCTTTTGGCTTAAGAAGCTTAACCTGCACCCTCACAATACTATCGGCAAAGTAAAAAAATACAACACCTAATTGCATAAACCAATGAGAAAAAAGGAAAAAGACAAGTGTACCACCTTGAAGATGGAACCAAAATACAAAATTGACTAGAACAAATTAACCAATGCAACCATATCCTAGGCATGATAGAAACTAAGCCATAGTAATCAACACTAATTTCTTCATAACATTTTTTCCATTCCACCTATGTAGGCATCCGATGCCTTCAATGTTATAACCCAAGTTAGTGTCGAATTTATCTCGTCTCAATGTTGACTTATGTTGGGATATTTTGTTATTCAGGACATGGAGGTCCTTTTTAATAAAGTTGGGGATGAGGAAGTCTTTTTCCCTTCCCGTTTGATTTCCTGGTGAGAATTTACTATTATTCCATAATTATTTATTCTCTTTAATTATCCCTCTCTAACCACATTTCTCACCACGCTCTCACTATCTAATTTCCCAATCAGTGCCTCAACTGCTAAGACGCTCCTCTCTCTCAACGTTCTTCATTCTCTTCTCTTCTCGATCTCCCAAGTGCTGCTATTACTAGTTTGGAAATTCGAATTCTACAGTGGATCCTCCTCCGTTACGAATTCCCGTCTAGTTTAAGGTATAGTAATCATCCTGTTTCTCCTCAATTCTGAAATCGCTAAGAACTTCCTTCGTTCTAATTGTTCTCTACAATCCGACCGTGATTCAGCGTTAGGTTTCTGCATCCTTGTCGGTTTCTCCTACTGGTGGCATCCTCTGCGATTCCGTTGTCCGGATCAGGTAAGGGTTGTAATTACGTTCCGTCAGTTGTAGTTTCTGGTTTGGGAGTTTGACGTTTCTGAATTGGGATTTGCCTCTGTGATTGTTATTTGTTCAGAGCACTGGTATTGTGTTTTGGGCTGCATCATCGTCTGGTCTCGCTGCTTCGGATTTGGAATCTTCTCTGCTAATTCGAGGTAGGTGGCTGGCGGATTCAATTAGTGTAGTCATCTATGGGGTGTTTGAGTTTGGGATCCTAACGTTCGTTTGAGTTACATTCTTGTGGTGTTTTACACTCTGATTTTATCTTGTTACTACTCTAGTAAAACCCCTATAGTTGTGTTGAAACTGTTCTGGATTTGATATGGTATTTTTGACATGTTTTGGACATTCTGCGTGTGTGCAATTCGCTTCTGAAAACTGTATTTTTCGATGTGTCTGAACGTCTGTCCGAACATTGATGTTCGGACAGACCCTGTTGTGTTCTCTGTTTTCTGTGTTTTTGACCGTGTCCGGACTTCCGCCCAAACTTTGATGTTTGGACGGGGTGTGAGGACGAATCCGGCTTACAAGTTTCGACTAGTGTCCAAACTTGGAAGTCCGGACAAAAGTTCGGACACCCACTGTCGGTTTCCCCTAATATTGGTTCAACTTGTGTCTGAATTTTGACATTCAGACACAAGTTCGGACACCACCACGTATCTGATTTCCGAAAACTGTCCAAACATTTGTCTGAGTTTTGATGTTCGGACACCCCTTTGATTTTCCCTCTGTTTTCAGTTCGACCTGTGTTCGAACTTCGATGTTCGGACACAAGTTCGGACATTTGGCTAAATTTTGGTTTCGAAGTCTTGACTTTTGTCTGAACTTCGACATTCGAACACAAGTTCGGACATTCCGCTATTTTTGGCTAAACTTGCTAGTTTGAGCTCCGTTTTGACGTCTAATTACGGGGTTGTAATCCCCTAATGTTAAATAAGTTATTTAACCTCTGTTTGGTGCAATCCAGCACACTATGCTTATTATTATTTAAGCTTCTATTTTGGGACCTAGTATTTCTGTGTCTGAACTGTGGATGGCTGGTTTAGCTATCTCGTAGCGCGCTGCGTAGGACGTCCTTTTGTTTGCCACGGGTATTCCCCATTCTATTTACAGGTGTCTCACCTCACTGGTGGAAAAAAAAGTCTTATAACACAGGGCTTTATACCACGGCTACGACGTAAGCGTGTTATATAATACTATATAACACGGCTATCGTGCTCATATAACACGGCTAAGAAATAGTCGTGTTATAAGATCCTCCGTCCACAATCCCGCGAAAAATAAACAATAAAACGTCATCGTTTTGCTTTGTCTTATAACATGGCTATTGTAAGCCGTGTTATAAGATTAGAGAATTTGGCGCTACAAAATCCCGCCAAACAAAAAACAAAAAATAATTATATCTTATAACACGGCTATGCATCAGCCGTGTTATAAAACCCAATTTTATACCACGGCTATATAGGTAGCCGTGTTATAAGATCAAAAAATTAAATATTTTCGGCGCTGAAAAATCGCGCTTAAAGAAAAAAAACAAAATTTTTTGAGTCTTATAACACGGCTACTGTAAGCCGTGTTATAAGATTAGAGAATTTGGCGCTACAAAATCCCGCTAAACAAAAAAAAACAATTATATCTTATAACACGGCTAGGCATCAGCCGTGTTATAAAACCCAATTTTATACCACGGCTATATAGTTAGCTGTGTTATAATATCAAAAAATTAAATATTTTCGGCGGTGAAAAATCACGCTTAAAGAAAAAAACAAAATTTTTTTAGTCTTATAACACGGCTAAGCATTCAGCCGTGTTATAAAGTCCATATTTTATGGCGCTGAAAAATCCCGCTTAAAAAATACAAATTTTTATATCTTATAACACGGCTTATAGTAGCCGTGTTATAAAACCTCCATTATATAACATGGCTCTTTTTAACCCGTGATATAAAATCCTTATATTTTCAACCGGACAACACTAATTTTCTTCTGCCTCTGTAACTTCATTCCCACTCCCCGAAAACTCACCGCGGCTATCGACGACTACTACCGCTTCCTTTGCCCGACGATTTCTGCAAACGAAGCACCACCACCAACTCTTCTTCTTCCTTTGCACGGCGACCACCACCACTAAGTCTTCTTCCTCCATGGCGCGGTGTTCACCACCGCAACCCAGCTCGGCGATTTCCTACCCCCTTTGCTGCACAAACGAAGTGGTTCTTAAGCCCGGTGAATATGTGTTTCAAGTTCGATTCACAAAGGAGATATTCGGGGATTATCTGTATCCTTTTAGTGTTTATTGTTGATTTCAATCCTTTTAGCATTTTATATGTGTTATAGATGACGTTTTTGCATTGTCGTTTTCCTTCAATCTCATAGAGAGACTATTTGCAGCGAATAAGTTTTTACCGCAAAAGGATTTGGCTTGTAAGCTACTGGCAAAACCAATCAGAAATTCAAGGAGGCATTAACTTCTGAGCAGTGTGCGACAGAAAAGGTTCAAGAGTTTCCTAAAGATCTAATAGGTCCTGTGTTGCGGATTGTTCAATACAGTAAGATTCTTTGATGCTCTGCATTGCTATTAGTCAGCTTTAATTTGCTTTGCCTGTGTGGATATTAAATTACAGATTGCCCCATTGGCTAATGCTTGCTTTGATAGAAGACTTTTTTGGCTGTTTTATCATGTTGGTATGTTAAGTGTCAGTTTGGGAATGCCTGGTGGTTTTTTGCTTGATCTATATGATAACTGGGAAGCTAATAAATTTTCTACTTCCATTTGCAATACTCTTAAGTTTTGTTTTTTATTTTTTTTGTTGCTGAAATGCCTGGTGGTTCTAGATGCAGTTCATATTCACAAGTAAAGTGTCTAAACTTCTTTTCAACGAGTCACACTTTGTTGTGCTTCTATGATTTAAATCCTTGTTGTGCTAAATGTCTACCGGGATGCTGATGCACCAGTAAAGCAAACAGTTAGCATATAAGTAGTAGCATTCCTGCTCTATACAAAATCAAAAGAAAACCTTCCAGTGCTATCCTCTAGCTCACCCGTTCATATCCCACTAAACCCATACTGTTGTATAATAAGTATATATATTGAATAATTATGATTTGTAAGGAACCGAAAGAGGTGTTTCCAACATCCTGTTTAAACTCTTGAACCATAGTGTAGACTCTTAGTTCCCTTTGTAAAAGATCTATAACAGATTTGAAGATATTAAAATGCTCAAGTATGCTTTAGCTTCTTCTGAAAATATTTTGTTGCACTTGTGAACAGGCTTGAAGATTCATTAGTGTGGATCACCTAGCTGACTGAAGTACTGATATCGTCGGTGGCATAATTTGAGGTAACTGTATTTTAACTAATATCATTTAGCCTATTAGATAACTTAATTCAATCTGATTTTTTAGTGTTATATATTAAGACTATATATTGAATAATTATGATTTAATTTTGATGCAAACTTAGAGCAGGATTATCAAAGAATTCAAAAGTGGGTTCTTAACATTATCTCTCATATTTTTCTTTCTTCCTCATCCTTAAGAACTATATCTAATTTTTAACTATATTATAGAACTTACATTCTTCTATGTAATTGTTTGGTTTCATATATTATTCGCTCATGTTGCTTCATTTTTATTTGGAAATTTTGTTTATTGTTAGACTAACAACATCAAATTTTTCTACATAACCTTTTTGTTTTTGTTTTCTTTGCAAATTGTAGCTTTTCCTTCACACAATGGCTAAACGCAGACTCAGGGTGATATCTATTAACAGCCAAACTCAACAGCCAGCTGAACAAGAAGGACAAATGACTCAATCAGAGGAAAATTTTCATTCAAGTCAATCACAAGCAGCAGATATAAGTGAATCAGAATTTATGGTTACACCTTATGAGGAAACCACCATTGTTGAAGATTCTCAACAAGGTTGGTTCAAGTTCTAAATAAATTGAAATTCACCATTGTCTATAATAATTACTGTTTGCTGATGATTATTATATTCATTGAATTGTAGCTGAAAAAAAGTGCGAGGTCATACTTGGATGCAAGATGTGTGGACTTTGGAAAATAACCAACGAGTCCAAGTTACCTAGAATGAATTGGGGATACGAGTTGGAAAATAACCAACGAGTCCAAGTTACCTTTAATTGCTTATGTTTTTGCTACATTAATAAAACCTGTTGCATCAAGTTCTAACTTTCAAAATATATGCTCAATCTTACCTACATTTCGGGTGTCATAGTTCTACACATTTTAGTATACATAATTTTTTTGTCATAGTAATCTGCGCTACACTTCATTCTCTTCTTTTTTTGTGCTGCTCTTCATTCTCTTATTCATACTATTGCTGGCAGCAAGGAACATATGTAATATGTAATGCACTTTATTCTCTTCTTTTTTCACCTTTGTAGATATTAAAATATGTGACACCACTGCTGCATCTGCGATGAAGATAAATCTGTGGAGCTTTTACTGCAGAGATAAATCTGTGAACAACGATGCTCTTCTTCCGGAACCGGTAATATACTTGAACTTATCTTCTTCTCTCTTGCAGCAAGGAACATACATACTACGTGATTGGTTTCTATACATGGGGAGTACGTGGACTATTTTTTATGATGTTTTTGGTATGCATTTTCTGTACTATTCAAATGTCCACAGGCATGGGAGTGCGTGGACTATTTTTTATGATTAAGACTTTTTGCAAACTTGCGACAAGGAAAATACATATTACGCGCTGCTCTTCATTCTCTTCATCCGTTTGCTCTTCTACAGAGATAAATCTACAAAATCCCTCTTGTAAAGATAAATCTATGTATTTAGCGCTGCTCTTCGCCCTCTTCTTCTGAAACTGGTAATATACTTGAAGTTATCTTTTTCTCTTTGGTTCTGGATGATTTTTTCTGTTAAACATTGTGAAGCTCAAGTTGTTAGCATTTAATTAAGTGACTCATAAATTTTGTTTCCTTTGTGTAGGTGTATCAATATTTTGACAACCAACCATCTACTTACACCAAGAAACAACTAGATTTTGTAAGAGAAGACTTGGCATTATTTTTACTTAAGTACTTGTAGGAATTGTATAAAATCTTTTGAATAGTAGTTAGGTAAACCTTTGTTGAGACTTATGGCTACTTATGATATGTAAACGAGTGTTGATGGTGATATGAGTGTTGATAGTGTGGATATTGGAATGAGGTGTTGATATTGGGTTTTGGTTAGACTTTTTGTAAATGCATGTAAATGTGCATTTTGTTTGAGAATAAAAAGGTATTTGACCTATGTGGATGGTCCAGTTGTGATATGACATTGGTACGTCTTATGTGAATATTTTACAGGTTGTGATCTATCAAATGTGTGGGAAAGAAGCAAAAATGAAAAAAATAAAAAAAACTGCAACTTTATAACACGGCTATGCTGTAGGCGTGTTATAAAGTCCAGCATTCGGTGGCCTTTTATAACACGGCTTCTTATTGGTCGTGGCATAAAAGCATGTTATATAACACGACTACATCAAGAGCCATGTTATATAACATGCTTTTATGCCACGGATGAAAGGAAGCCATGTTATAAAAGGTTATGATTTTGACGGATTCAACAAACTTTATACCACGGCTTTGTTTATAGCCGTGTTATAAAACTGCATTATATAACACGGCTCGTGTTCAGCCGTGTCATATAATCGACTTTATAACACGGCTATGAGCCGTGTTATAAGACTCGTTTTATATATGACGGTCGCATATAACACGGCCTTTAGCCGTGTTATAAAGACCTTTTTTAGCTGTGGTATAAAGTGTTTTTTCCACCAGTGCCTGTTCTGTTCACGAGTGATTTTTCTTCGTTCTGTTCACGGATTGTATCCGTTCTGTCTGTATGCTTTGGTATCTAGTGTCCCACTCTGTTTGTGATTTTGCATACTCTGGATTATGTTTTAGTCCTACTTATTGGACTTCTACATTTGGTGTTCGATTTGGAAAGAGTCTTTCCCTTCTGTTTACCTTCTGATTTATAATATTATCTACAACTGTTTTGAGCATGTTGGCTGATGAAGTTAGTCATCTACTGAGCATAGTTGTGTGCTCACTTCCCTACTTTACTAACATTGCTGATTGAGCATCAAGGATCACCCTTGCTTCTGGAGCTTTAGTTTTCTAGCTCGTCATATTTGTTTAGCATGCTTTGCTATGATTTGTAGCCTTCCGACCCTTGATTTCCTCTTCAGATTTCTGACATATGTTTTGGGAGCTTTGTATTTGATATTGGAATACCTTTTGACATTTTAGTTATACTTATATATTCAAGTATTGTTTTGGGCCTTATTTGCGAACGTTAGTTTAGAGCCTTACGTTATTAGGTAGTAATACGCGGCATGTAATGTCCCTAGCTCCTAGGCCAGTGTTGGGGTCGTTACATTTAGTGGTATCAAAGCTCTGGGTTTTAATCTGTTTGGAATTTTAGCTTGGTCAGTTAGTCAGAAGTGTCAGTATCTGTGTCTGAAGACCCATTGTCTAACTACTTGCTGTGTGGACTTTCAGAATGCTGCCACGAAGAGCTCCAGTCACTCCCTAGGGCGATGTTGTTGAGGCAGTCCAACAGTTCATGACCCAGCTTTTGCAGACAGTTGCAGCTGGAGGAGCCCTTAGAGGAGGAGCATTTGGTGGGGAGCAGCTGTTGGTGGTACAGCCGGAGCTGGGTTGCTGATGTTGGAGGTAGGAACGTCAAAGCGCTTTAGGAGTTTATGAAGCCTCCAGCATTCGATGGGACTGGAGACCCACAGGAGGCCAGTCACTGGCTCTCAGAGGTAAAGGATTTGCTCCGAGTTATGGGCTCAGAAGAGGAGCAAAAGGTGGACTTCGCCATCTTTCTGTTCAAGGCTGAAGCCAAGGAGTGGTGGAGGTCTATGATGGGGAAGTTTCCCCAGCCCTGGACTTAGGACCAGTTCATAGGCGAATTTAATAAGCAATTCTATCCAGACGTCTACCAGGACCAGCGGATTTTGGAGTATAACCGACTAGGCTAGGGTCGGGATATGAGCGTAGAGGAGTATGTTCGTAAGTTTTTCAATCTCTTCAAGTTGGCACTTGAGCCTAATGAGCATAGGAAGGCTAGGAAGTTCGAGAGTGGCCTCAGGCCTGACATTCGCTCTACTGTGACGCAGCTTCGTCACAAGACCTTCAGGGATGTTGCTGATGTTGCCCTGTTGGTGGAGGCCGATTTGAAGGGCCGCCAGTCTAGTGGGAAGGACCAGAAGCGGAAGTAGAGTTCTGACGAGAGTGACAGGAGGGATCAGCCTGCTTCTCAGAAGAAGCAGACTAGTGGAGACCGTTCTGGGGACCGCCAGAGTTCGAGAGACCGTGGAGGATCTTCATCTTCTTTGTCTTCTCCGAAGTGCCAGGTCTATGGCAAGTTCCAAAGAGGACGGGACTGCTACAGGAAGTTAGAAGCCTACTTCAAATGTGGCTCCCTAAACCACAGGATTGCTGACTGCCCTCAGGCCGAGAGAAGCAAAGGTAGCTCAGGAGGTAGGTCGGGAGGGTTCGCCCCAGAGCCAGAGATTGGGCTGAGCAGAAGAAGCCCCAGGGCCAGGCCAGAGTCTACTCAATGGCTTGTGAGAGGGACCGATCCACTGATAGAGTTGTCACATGTATTCTCTAGTTGTCCTCTCATTCTGTTTTCTGCTTGTTTGACTTTGGAGCCACCCACTCTTTTATTTCTGCTGAGTTGGTGGGTGAGCTTGGTTTTCCTGTTGTGCCTCTGGGTGTTGAGTTGTGTGTGCATAGTCCTCTGGTTAGGAATTCATCTATGCTTTTGAATTTTGTGTGCAAAGATAGTCATGTGGTAGTAAAGGATAGGATTCTGTGTGCTGACCTCATCCTTATGGAGATGACAAATTTTGATGCGATCTTGGGCATGGATTGGCTTGCTGCCCACCATGCCCATATTGATTGTGCTGTTATGCGGGTGATGTTTGAGGAACCGGGCCAGCCCCGTTTGTCAGTAGCAGGGAATGGAATCCCGTGTTCACCTCTAGTTATTTCAGCCATGCAGGCGTTTAGCCAGTTGAGGAAGGGATGTCAGGGATTTCTGTGCTACATCCCTGAGGTTCGCAAGGATGCGAAGTTGGAGGACATACTAGTGGTCAGAGACTTCCCCGATGTGTTCCAGGACGACCTGCCTGGTCTTCCCCGTGTCAGAGAGGTGAAGTTCTCGATCGAGCTCGCACCTGAGACTCAGCTATATCTAAGGCCTCATACCAGATGGGTCCTACTGAGCTTAAGGAGTTGAAGATCCAGTTGCAGGAGCTGCTGGATAAGGGCTTCATTCGCCTGAGTGTGTCACCATGGGGAGCGCCCGTGTTATTCATCAAGAAGAAGGACGGTAGTCTTCGTTTATGCATTGACTATAGGGAGCTCAACAAGGTTACCAGTAAGAACCTGTATCCTCTCCCGTGCATAGACGACTTGTTTGATCAGCTAACTGGAGCTAAGGTTTTCTCTAAAATAGATTTGAGGTCCGGTTATGATCAGCTGAGGATTAAGGCAGACGACGTGCCTAAGTCCGCCTTCAAAACTCGTTATGGACATTACGAGTTCCTAGTGATGCCATTCGGACTGACAAATGCACCTTTTGTATTCATGGACATGATGAACCGGGTGTTCAAGCCGTTTTTTGGACCGGTTCATTGTCGTATTTATAGACGACATCTTAGTGTATTCGAAGAGTGCTGAGGAGCACAAGGAGCATTTGAGGACCGTTCTCTAGACTCTGAGGGAGAGAGAGCTGTACGTGAAGATGAAGAAGTGCGAGTTTTGGCTGGACCAGGTTGTCTTCTTGAGACACGTTGTCTCCAAGGATGGCATCTCCATTGACCCGGAGAAGATCAAGACTATTACGGAGTGGGCCAGGCCCACTAATGTTGGGGAGATTCGTAGCTTTCTTGGACTTGCGGGCTATTATCGTAAGTTTGTGGAGGGCTTCTCCAAGTTAGTGATTCCTCTAACTCGTCTGCTACAGAAGGAAGTGAAGTTCGAGTGGAGTGTAGCCTGTGAGCAGTGCTTTCAGGAGCTGAAGAATAGGTTGAATTCTGTGCAGATTTTGACTCTTTCAGAGGGGACCGAGGGATTGGAGGTCTTCTATGATGCGTCCCATAAGGGACTCGGGTGCGTGTTGATGCATCGTGGGAAGGTGGTTGCATATGGCTCTCATCAGCTAAAGCCATATGAGAAGAACTATCCAACCCATGACTTGGAGCTCACTGCTGTTGTGTTTGCTTTAAAGATCTGGAGGCACTACCTCTATGGAGCTTCGTGCAAGGTGTATACGGACCACAAGAGCCTTAAGTATCTGTTCACTCAGAAGGAGCTGAACTTGTGGCAAAGAAGGTGGCTTGAGTTGTTGCATGACTACGACCTGGAGATCCGCTACCACCCTGGTAGAGCGAATGTCGTAGCTGATGCTCTCAATAGGAGAGGACCGTCTGGAGCCGCTTGTGCGTTGACGGGTGTACAGAGATCTGCTCTTGAGTTGCAGCGACTAAGTGTCTGGGTTGTCCGTCCTGAGAGTTCTAGGGTTTTGGCAGCTTTGCAAATTCAGCCTACCTTGATCGACCGGATCAAGGCCAGTCACTAGCTCGACGCCGGGTTGTGTAAGATCAAAGAGGAGATTTCTACTGGACAGGATTCAGAGTTCAGAATTTCTGAGGATGACTGCCTGAGATCCAGAGATCTTGTCTGTGTGCCTGCAGATGATGCTTTGAGGCGGGAGATCATGCAGGAGGCTTATAGAGCCCCGTACTCGGTACACCCAGGTGGTGTGAAGATGTATCGGGACCTTCGAGAGACATTCTGGTGGAACAACATGAAAAGGGATATATCTGAGTTCGTATCCATATGCTAGACCTGTCAGCAGGTCATGGCAGAGCATAAGAGACCGGCTGGTTTGCTTCAGCCCCTTCCAGTTCCGGAGTGGAAATGGGAGAGCGTGGGAATGGATTTTGTTATGGGACTGCCTTGGACTCCAAGAGTTTTTGATGCAGTTTAGGTGATCGTGGACAGACTCACGAAGAGCGCCCACTTCTTGCCAGTCAGGAAGACCTTCAGTTTGCACAGACTTGTGCAGCTATATATGGATGAGATATTATGACTTCACAGTGTTCCAGCTTCGATTGTGTCTGACAGAGATTGAAATACCCCAAGTTAGAAAGAAACCCTAATACCCGGAAGTCCCGGAAACGTTGGAAACACTAATTCCTGAAAGTTCCGGAAATGCTAGAAACCCTAGTTCCCGGAAGTCCCGAAAGTTCCAGAAATCATGGAGATGACCTTAGAAAATTTAGGAAAGCCTTGGAAACTTAATAAGACCCTATAAAACCCTACTAACCAGAGATGGGAAGCCTAAGAAAATTGTACAAGACCCGGTAAAATTCTAGTAGCCGGAAATGCCCCCATAGCTAGTTTTACTCCATCATAATCACTTTTCTCCTTAAGAAACACCTTAAACAGCTTGGTAAGCATGAGGTGGTGAGCTGGTTGAGGTAAGAACAAGGTGGCGACCTAGTTGATAGGAAGCATGAGGTGGCAACCTAGTTAACCTAAGCACGAGGTGTCGAGAAGCACGAGGTGTCAAGAAGCACGAGGTGTCGTAAAATGATTGGTTAAAAGCTGTCCACACAAGATTGCAAGCAAGTAGGGAGGTGAAGCAAGCTAGTAGGAGGTGTCATAAGGCCATTGGTTAGATTTTAAGTCAAAGCAAAACAACATGTTCCTTATTTGCTCTTAAAACACCTTAATTAAACATTAATGTAATTTATTACATATTATCATTAGTTTTCAGCCCATGATGGCTTCTCCCTTGACTGACCACGACCCAGCCTTGTCACCACTCATGTGTCATGTTTAAACAAAGCCAAACCAATAGCCAATAAGAGAAGGATGGGTGTTAAGCTAGGTGTCACCCTTATAAGCCTTTCCTTTGCCTTAAGACTTCTCCTCTTCTGCCTATAAGTAAGGGGCCAAGCCCAGGCCTTCCAACAAATAGCACAAACCTTCTACTACCTCAGTAAACCCATAGAAACATGAATTATAAGGTAAATCAAGCCAGCCACCCAAGAACAACACTAAAACAGAAGCCAATTACCTTCCCAGTGCATAATCCGTGTAAAGGTGAGAGGATTTGGAGGCCTTCCCAAATGAATCTCTTGAAGTTCTTGGTATCCCCATGTAGCTATTTTAAGTACCTAACTGGTGGTGAAGAGAGAAGGTGAGAAGGAGCCAGGTAGTTTCCGTGCTTCACCAATCTTTCCTCATGTGTCAATTCTGGTGATGCTTTCTGTTTGTGCTATTTTCGGCAGCTTATACTGCGTATATCTTCTAACTCTTTTCATGGTGTGAAAGTAGACTCTTCAATGGTGATTTTGATGTATAATAACCCCGAGAAGTTCTGGGAAACGTGGTGAACAAACCTTGAAAGTTTGTTGTCAGTTTTAGTGAATTTGGTGCTTTAACTTGAATCCAGCTTGGTGTGTGATTTTCGTGAATAAATTCCGTGGATTTTTAGCTAAAAATGATTATTACTTATCCCTATACAATATTCCAGTTCATGGGTAAGTTTTCCAGTTGAGTTTTTATGAGTTAAAGGTAAGACAAGACCTAAAAACGTGCTTTAAGACCTTTCTGGTCTATATTCAAATTATGAAGGGGTTTTCAAAGGTTTCTTGCTTTTGTTCCGTGAATAAATACTCATAAGATGTAGATATTGAACTGATTAAAAGGTGGGTCAAATTTATACAGAGGTAAGACCTTAAACAAGGGGTTGTTAGTAAGGTATTTTCATGGTGTTTATGATGTGTTCTAACTTGGTTTTGATATGGTTAATGGATGCTATATGCTTTTATTCTTCTTGGTATGTTGTGTGGATGTTTATTAAGATTAAGGACGTGGTTGGACTTCTTAATCACTTGGTACTCACTTTGGAATCTGGTTACACAAATTTATGAGCCCTCGGAGGCTAGACACTAATTTTTCCCACTACCAATGAATTGTGGGCAAGCCATCATGATCTACTCTATAGGCTGATGATCTATAGGGGGTGTGCACACTTAAGGACATGGGGTGAGGTAGAAGAAATAATTGTCCAAGGGGCCGAGAGCCTTAGTGCTCTTTGTCGAAAGACCGGTGTGCCCGAGGATTGGTGGAAGGACTAAAATGGACTATAATTTGGTGGTATTATCTTGGTTGGTATTTGGTTTGTATTTTGGTAAAGTGGTTAGATGGTTCCTGACTTGTTTGATTACTTGTGTGTTATTATGTTATTTCAAAGTGTTTTCTTTTATACTAAATGTATTTTACATGTGGTGGCAAGAATTACTCAGCTTTGCTGATGCTTGTTTTCTGGCATGTGCCATGTGGTCTTTTCTCTGTGATTGCATGACTGACCACAGGTACAGTAAAAGATGGTGTAACTCCCTAGTCGTGAAGTTACACATAAGTGTGGGGCTAGAGGTGATTATAGCCAGAAGATAGAAGGCGACGTAGTTATTTCCATTAAGTTCAGTTTAGTGTGTTTAAACACTTTGTAAACTAGTAAAGGAAGTGTAAGTTGATATTTAGTTTTGAAAGAAGTTGTTAGTTGGTATTAGTAAGTAAAGGTTGTAAAGTTTAGAAGATAATTTTAGAAGTACAAGAGGTTCAATGTTGTGGTTAGATTTTGAATATATATAAGATTAAGAGTTAAACTTAATTTGGTATAGTAGTGGTATTTAGCCTTAGTATCCACAGTGAGTGTGGGTGTGGTGATAGCACCCCGGGTAGTGTAGTCAGACTTCTGTTGTATTGTTAAAATGAAAAAAAAAGCTAGGAAAAGTGGGGTTGTGAGCCTCGATTTTAAACCCTACCCTATGTTGATTAAGTTGATTAGGATCTAACCGGGTTTTAGGTCCACTTATAACCTAAGATTAATAACTATGTCATATAACAATAATTATTAAAACCTAAGCTAGCTCACTGGAACCTATTATGAGTCGCCACCTAATTTTAACCTAGAGTAAATTAGGAAAGGAGAGTTCGGGTTCGGGGGCTTGATATTCGACTCAATTAGGGTTCAATTACTTTCATTACCCCTAGAAGTCGTTTTTCCTCTACTTAGTTTAATTACGGCTTATTACGAGTCGTTTTAACCTAAGTGCGCGAGCTTCTATTTTTTTTTTTTTTTTTAGCATTTTTTGACAGAAAATTAAAATAAAATTAAAGATTCCTAAAGTAGGGTTTCGGAGGCAGAATTAGGTCAAATTTTGTTTCCGTCCGTGGCTACGGACCTAATGTCCGAACCCACGGACCCTAGTTAACTTATGTGAACATAAAAGTCGAATTAAACAGAAAACACAATTTTGCAAGGTCCGGGGCCACGGACAGGATGTCCGTGGGCCCGGACATTATTTTAGAAAACCTGAAAATTTTGAAATACCGCCACCGTCCGGGGGTCCGGGCTTACTGACAAGGCGTCCGGGACCCCGGACATAGCGTCCGTGGGTGCGGACCGCCCTCGGACGGCGGCGTTTGGGATGTTCCCGACGGTGTTTTGAGCTCAAATTTTATGGGTGTGTAGCCTGAAAGAAGTACAAGACGTTAGTGATTGAAAGTTTTCAATTTGAAATCGAATTTAATGCGAAACTTAACGAACAAGTTAAAGGCAGAAACACAAACAAACCTTAATTCAGAAGCAAGGAAAAATCAATTCGGTTAGCAATTTTAACCAGAAGTGTATTTAGACTAGAAGGGTTAGAGAATTTGGTTTTTACCCTGTTTTGATTTCGAAAATTTGCTGTTCCTTCACGTCGGGAATCTCTGAAAGCTTCGTTGGTGGCCGATCCGGTTCGACTTTGACCCGAGCTTCTGACCTCTTCTTCCTTGTGTTGTTAAGCACGTTTTGCTTCTGTATTTGTGGTGTTTTGATGCTTGGAAGTTCAATGGGAGAAGAAAGAATGTGTTTTCGGTGATTTTGGGATGATTTTGGTAGAGTTTCGGTGTTGGGAGTGTTGAAAACGTGGGAGGCAAGTAGACGGCTGTGTTTTCTGACTATGGGAATGTTCTCCTCTGCCCTAGGTCGTTTTTGGAAGGTCCTTTTATAGAAAGAGCAAGGCCATGTTGATAGAACAAGATTTTTATCTAAAACCTGATTTTGTGCTCTAAGGGAATCTGATTTTTTAAAATATGTTGCAGGCCGATAAAAATTATGAAATTTTAACTGAAGATAAAAGATTATTTTTAAGAATTTTAAGAGTTGGAATCGGGTTATTTTGATAAATAACCAATTAGATAAAAATCTCACAATCTTGAATCTCCCATAATTCATAACTTATTATTGGAAAGTCGAAATAACGAAATTCCAACGGCCTTAGTCTCTAATAATCATCCTCTATCTTGTGTAAAATTTCATGACGTTTTGTTTTGATTTAGGTATTTTCCATAGGAGAGAGAAAATTGCAAAAATGATTGAATTTCTCTTTTAAATTTTGGGTTAAGGTTCCAAATAAAATAATTTCAGGTTTATGACTGTATGTAGTCATGCTAACCATGTGACAATTTTATTTTAATTTTGGAAACCTTTTATTATTTCTATTTTGAGGTTATTTCATGTGTTAATTAAAGAAATTAGCTTATAATATGAATTAAAAGCTAAATTTCCAGAATAAATATTATCAGAAAATCATGAAATACCTTTCATAATGACTATGATATTTGGAATTGTTTGGAGATGATGACCAAGTCATATGAAAATAGAAAATCCCGAGAATGTCCCTGGAAAATCCTGCATTGGTGCACTTTGACCATTTTGCCCTTTGTAACACGTATGCCTTTGAGACTACTCTGGGGGGGTTGAAATTTTGGGTATAACAGGGGTGTTATAGAGATCCGAGATTTGTGTCTAGATTCTGGCAGAATTTGCATCGGGCTTTGGGGACGAAGCTGTCTTTTAGTTCAGCCTATCATCCTTAGTCAGACGGTCAAATAGAGAGGATGAATCAGGTACTCGAGGACATGTTTAGAGCGTGTGTGCTTGACTTCAGGTGCAGCTGGGATCAGCACGTAGCATTGATTGAGTTCGCCTACAATAATAGCTTCCAGTCTAGCATCGGGATGGCCCCGTTTGAGGCTCGGTATGGTAGGAGGTGCAGATCACACATCTGTTGGGATGATATGAAGGAGAGAGCTGTAGTGGGTCCAGACTAGGTTCAGGATGTTGTGGGTAAGATTAAGTCTATCAGAGAGCGTCTGCTTGTGGCTCAGAGTCGTCAGAAGAGCTACGCCGATCAGAGGATAAGACCATTGGAGTTTTAGGTGGGTGACCATGTGTATCTGAAGGTTTCCCCGGTTCGAGGAGTAGTGAGGTTTGGGAAGAGAGGCAAGCTCAGCCCTCGCTTCGTAGGCCCATTTGAGAACCTAGAGAGGATTGGACCGGTCGCCTACCGTCTAGCGTTGCCGCCGTCTCTAGCAGGAGTTCACAGTGTCTTCCATGTGTCCATACTGAGGAAGTATATTCCAGACCCGTCTCATGTGATAGAGTTCGGGCCGCATCAGTTGAGGGAAGACTTCACTTATGAAGCATTTCCTTCGAGGATTCTGGCTCGCGATTTTCGCAAGCTTCAGAGTAAGACCATGCCTTTAGTCAAGATTCAGTGGTTGAGTAAGTCTAAGGAGGAGGCATCTTGGGAGCTGGAGAGCGAAGTGCGATCCAAGTTTCCAGCCCTCTTCGAGTAGTAGGTACGTTTAATTTTGAGGACAAATTCTTCTAAGGGGGAGGTGATGCTATAACCCAAGTTAGTGTCGAATTTATTTCGTCTCAATGTTGTCTTATGTTGGGATATTTTGTTATTCAGGACATGGAGGTCCTTTTTAATTAAGCTGGGGACGAGGAAGTCTTTTTCCTTTCCCGTTTGATTTTCTGGTGAGAATTTATTATTACTCCATAATTATTTATTCCCCTTAATTATCCCTCTCTAACCACATTTCTCACCACGCTCTCACTATCTAATTTCCCAATCAGTGCCTCAACTGCTGAGACGCTCCTCTCTCTCTTCTCTCTCAACGTTCTTCATTCTCTTCTCTTATCGATCTGCCAAGTGTTGCTGTTACTGGTTAGGAAATTCGAATTCTGTTGTGGATCCTCCTCTGTTGCGAATTCCCGTCCATTTTAAGGTATAGTAATCAGCCTGTTTCTCCTCAATTCTGAAATCACTAAGAACTTCCTTTGTTCTAATTGTTCTCTATAATCCGACCATGATTCAACGTTGGGTTTCTGCATCTTTGTCAGTTTCTCCTACTGGTGGCATCCTCTGCGATTTTGTTGTCAGGATCAGGTAAGGGTTGTAATTGCGTTCCGTCAGTTGCAATTTGTGGTTTGGGAGCTCGACGTTTCTGAATTGGGATTTGCCTCTGCGATTGCTATTTGCTCAGAGCATTAGTATTGTGTTTTGGGCTGCATTGTCGTCTGGTCTCACTGCTTCGGATTTGGAATCATCTCTGCTAATTCGAGGTAGGTGGTTGCGGATTCGATTAGTGTGTTCACCTATGGGGTGTTTGAGTTTGGGATCCTAACGTTCGTTTGAGCTACATTCTTGTGGTGTTTTACACTCTAATTTTATCTTGTTACTGCTAGTAAAAACCCATAGTTGTGTTGAAACTGTTCTGGATTTGATATGGTATTTTTGACAAGTTTTGAACATTCTACGTGTGTGCAATTCGCTTATGAAAACTGTATTTTTCGATGTGTCCGAACGTCTGTCCGAACATTGATGTTCGGACGTACCCTGTTGCGCTCTCTGTTTTCTGTGTTTTTGACCGTGTCTGGACTTCCGTCCAAACTTTGATGTTCAGACGGGATGCGAGGATGAATCCGACTTACAAGTTTTGACTAGTATCCGAACTTGGAAGTCCGGACAGAAGTTTGGACACCCACTGTTGGTTTCCTCTGATTTTGGTTCGACTTGTGTCCGAACTTCGACATTCGGACAGAAGTTTAGACACCAACACGTATCTGATTTTCAAAAACTGTCCGAACATTTGTTCGAGCTTTGATGTTCGGACACCCCTTTGATTTTCCCTCTGTTTTCAGTTCGACCTGTGTCCAAACTTCGATGTTCAGACATAAGTTCGGACATTTGGCTAAATTTTGGTTTCAAAGTCTCGACTTGTGTCTGAACTTCGACATTCGGACACAAGTTTGGACATTCCTCTGTTTTTGGCTAAACTTGCTCGTTTGAGCTCCGTTTTGATGTCTAATTGCGGGGTTGTAATACCTTAATGTTAAATAAGTTATTTAACCTTCGTTTGGTGCAATCCAGCACACTATGCTTATTATTATTTAAGCTTCTGTTTTGGGACATAGTATCTTTGTGTCAATGGCTAGTTTAGCTATCTCGTAGCGCTGCGTAGGACGTCCTTTTGTTTGCCACGGGTGTTCCCCGTTCTGTTCACTGGTGTCTCACCTGTTCTGTTCACGAGTGATGTTTCCTCGTTCGGTTCACGGATTGTATCCATTTTGTCTGTATGCTTTGGTATCTAGTGTCCCACTCTGTTTGTGATTGCGCATACTCTGGATTATGTTTTAGTCCTACTTATTGGACTTCTGCTTCTGGTGTTCGATTTGGAAAGCGTCTTTCCCTTCTGTTTACCTACTGGTTTTATAATATTATCTGCATCTATTTTGAGCATGCTGGTTGATGAAGCTAGTCATTTACTGAGCATAGTTGTGTGCTCACTCCCCTACTTTACTAACATTACAGATTGAGCATCAAGGATCGCCCTTGCTTCTGGAGCTTTAGTTTTCTAGCTCGTCATATTTGTTTAGCATGCTTAGCTATGATTTGTAGCCTTCAGGCCCTTGATTTACTCTTCAGATTTCTGACATATGTTTTAGGTGCTTTGTATTTGATATTGGAATACCTTTTGACATTTTGGTTATACTTATATATTCAAGTATTGTTTTGGGCCTTATTTGTGAACGTTAGTTTAGAGCTTTATTGTTGGAACCAAGGTTTTGCTGATTATGGCAACAGAGTAAGTCTGGTGACAGGAGTAGTATCACTGATAATAGCATCAGAGCAAGTCTGGGCGATGAACAATTCTGACTACGGAAGGAGTCGTTCTGTGACACAAGATTCTCATGGAAAGTTATAGAAGCTTAAAGGCGACCTTCTACTGTTAGAACGTGGAGAAAACATGGAAAAACTGTCACACACGTTCACATATGATCAGGCCCAAAAATCAAGGCGGTCAAGGGTATAGAGCGCCAGAACGAGTCCCTTACAGAGTAGTTACGACACTTTCGGAGTATGCTTGACCAAGAGGACGTGGAGCACCTTCCTGAATGTTATGGCTACTAAATAGGAGCAGTTACTTCGGGTATTATCACTGTATAAGTAGGGAGAAGTCATTTGTAATAGATGGAGCTCTTCACTTCCATATTTCTAGAGAGAGAAAGTCATATTGAGAGAGAAAACATTTCGAGAGATATTAGTGAGACTTTGTCATTTAGCTTAGGTATTTATTACCTAGAGAGCACACATAGAACACTCCCCTTTACTCCTTGTTACGCATTGATCTAAGCCAAAAGTAGAGCGAGTGTTGGATGAGACAGAGTACCTCTGTCGAATCCCAAGATAGGAAGCTAGGTTGTAATTCACATTGAATTTCAATACAAGCAGAATCCTATCTTGTTAAATTATATACAAATGCTTCCGCATTATCTCCTTGGCAAATATGTGTTCTCCAAGCAGGGTTGGTGTGCGACTAACACCTCAGACCTACTCGGTCAGCACCCCGATCCCATCAAGTGGTATCAGAGCCTGCGTTGGCTGACAAATCTCTCAAGATGGTCGAAATCTCTTACTCAAAAAAGGCTGAGTCAGGCAACACCAGTTTGGTGTGCTTGATGGCTCACAATGGTGAGAAAACAGCTCATGATCAGGTAAGTGAGGCTCCCTCTGCGATGAAAATTTGCAGATATTGTGGTTATGATGGTCACACCGACTTTCCTATAATAAACTTTGTCATGATTTGTCATTCAATATATCTTGTGTGTCTGCAATTATTAAAGCTCGTGATCTTTACTATAATAGTTCTTCATCATTGTCGAAGAGGGGACCCAAGTATACTTGGGTTCCCAAAACTAACTAGTAGCTTTTGCAGACAGAGTGACTCGGACCAATGACTCTTGGACAACATGCACATAAAAATCAAGTCGAGTTTACGACTCACTCTGACCATCAAGGGGAAAAGTTACTTTTAGAGACAACATGCACATAAAAATCATAAGAATTGGCTTCATTGGTAACCCCTCTTTATTTAAAGTTCATAATGTTTACTTAGTTGCTATTATTGGACATAGTCTCTCAAGTGTCTCTCAAGTTTGTGATTTCTCCAATCTTATGTTATAAGATTTATGACTCTATCACTTGTGATCGTAAAGATATGGTCTATGACTCTAACACTGGTGATCTTAAGGCAATATGGCACGTGTTGATATGAATATCCGATATATATATATATATATATATATATATATATATATATATATATATATATATGAGAATCACATGCAGAAAGCAAGCAGACTCAGTCTGCGAATCATGTACTGAAGCAAACAGACTCTCTCTACGAATCTTGTGCAGAAAGCAAGCTGACTCGCTCCAGCTTCAAGTACTTTGAAGACTATGGTACTTTTGATCAAAATGTTACCATTATGTATGATAATACCAGCTAAGGTCATCAAATTCTCTAAATTTCATGCTCGCACTAAATTTACATACTTGAGTTCTCATTTCTTACAAGATTATGTGGAGATGAACTTAATCTAATTAAACTAAGTTTCCACAGACCCTAGCTTGCTGATATCATCACCAAGGCATCACACATGGTTGCATTTGAGCTTTTTCGTACACACCATGGCATGACTCGTTCTGACTGAGGTGGTTGTATCTCCTCTCCCTCTTGGAGACAGAGTCTAGGTACTCAGGTATAGTCTCTCTGGCACCATACTCTCCTTGGTTAAGTAGTTCAACTTAACTTTGTCTACAAATTTTTGTTTGAAAACCCGCAAGATTTTCCATACCAATTCGACCAAAGCACCCACATCCACCATTTCACTATTCCAAAATCTAACTTCATCGTCCTTGAAACCATTGCTATTGTACCTTCACAGTCAACCCACAAATTATCCTAACCCTCAAAGCCTAAAACCCTCCAAACAAGGCACTATTGTTATCCCAACACCCGAAACCATCACTAAGTCTCCCATGGCCATCTCACCATACAAAAATCCCATCCACTTTGGGTCCATCATAACTAATGCCCAACTCACCCTACAGCCCTAATCGATTACCCAACCTACCTTGCCCAAGCTCCACTACTATCTCAGCCGAAGCCCTTGCCACTCCTACCAAACCCACTACCACTACCACTTGAGCAAAACCCACTACATCTTACTACCTAAATTCATCACAACCCTTTCCCTTCATTCGACCAAGAAATACTGCTAGAGTCAATCTACAGACAGAATCGGTCTGGCAAAAATACCCACGGAATTGAAGTGAATTTCCAAAAAAAAGGGAAAGAAAAGAAAAAGAAAGAAAGACAGAAATCCCATGAGAAGGCTAAAACAAAGCAAACTACGACTGTATCTTCAACTTATAGAAGACGTACTCTTGCTCCAGCCACCACTTCCAAGAGTGGAACTTGTGTGACTCTGGTTTGCGCTTCACAGCAATGCTAGCTTGCACATATGGGTATGAATTCTTTGGCTTATATGCTTCACTACAACGGTTAGCCACATCTAGCACTCTCTTGAGATTCAAAATGAATGGGTTAATACCAAGATGTCGACCAAGTCCTTCACCCCCAATTCCTAGCCTACACCCTTGACCATACTTTTAACCTATCTCAAACTTCGTTTATCTTGGCGGTGTTTTTATTAAACTTTGGGAGACTTTGTCGGTTGGCTATCTAGCCATGTGATTGTTTCTGGATGTCAGGTAGACTCACTCTGTTTTGCCTGATGATGTCAAAAGGGGGGAAAGCGGTGAATCCCACTATCAGTAAGACGAATTAATGTTTTTGGTGGTAGGAAGACATAAATTGCACTTATGGATTTTGCCCTGCTTGATGGTCAAGCAGACTGTTTCTGTTTAAGCTTAGTTTAATTCTGTTATGCTCTTCTCTTACTGGTCTTGTCCTAAATGACGTGCTCGGACTTAGGGGGAATATTGGACTATGGGGGAATCAGTCGATGAGATTGGTTCTTCCAAGTTTGTTCGTTTGTATATCTTTTTTTTGCAGGTTAACTCTTGCTATGGGATTCACTCGAGTTATTTTTGGCATCATCAGCAAAAAGGGGGAAGATATGTGAAGATATTAGAGTTTTGCTAAAGATTGCCAAAGCCTAGCTGCAACAAGAGTAGGCCTGAGAATTAATGCAAAGAAAAGAGAATAAGTAAGAGACCTGCTGAAGAGAAAAAGTCATCCAAAGCTGCCCACAGACAAAGAGTCGCGACAGATGGAGTTGTTGTTAACCAGACTCGATATAACAAGCGGTTCACATTCATCTCATCTTATCATGATGCACAACTTAAGGGGAACTTTAGTTCATCTTGAAAGATTCGGTTCCCTTTGCCATCATCGGCAAAAAGGGGGAATTTGTTGGAACCCAAGGTTTTGTTGATTATGGCAACAGAGTAAGTCTGATGATAGAAGAAGTATCACTGATAATAGCATCAGAGCAAGTCTGGGCGATGAACGAGTCTGACTGCGGAAGGAGTCGTTCTGCGACAACAAGATTCTCATGGAATGTTCTAGAAGCTTAAAGGCGACCTTCTACTGTTAGAACGTGGAGAAAACATGGAAAAACTGTCACACACGTTCACATATGATCAGGCCCAAAAATCAAGGCGGTCAAGGGTATAGAGCGCCAGAACGAGTCCCTCTACAGAGTAGTTGCGACAATTTCGGAGTATGCTTGACCAAGAGGACGTAGAGCACCATCCTGAACGTTATGACTACTAAATAGGAGTAGTTACTTCGGGTATTTCACTGTAGTGGGAGAACTCATTTGTAATAGATGGAGCTCTTCACTTCCATATTTCTAGAGAGATAAAGTCATATTGAGAGAGAAAACATTTCGAGAGATATTAGTCAGACTTTGTCATTTAGCTTAGGTATTTATTACCTAGAGAGCACACATAGAACACTCCCCTTTTACTCCGTGTTACGCGTTGATCTAAGCCGAGAGTAGAGCGGGTTTTGGATGAGACAGAGTACCTTTGTCCAATCCCAAGATAGGAAGCTAGGTTGTAATTCACATTGAATTTCAATACAAGCAGAATCCTATCTTGTTAAATTATATACAAACACTTCCGCATTATCTCCTTGGCAAATACTTGTTCTCCAAGCAGGGTTGGTCTGAGACTAACACCTCATACCTACTCGGTCAGCACCCCGATCCCATCACTTTATGTTATTAGGTAGTAATACGCGGTGTGTAACTGAAACCAGCAAGCGCTCCTGATGTGTCCCCAACGTGTTGTGGACGTATCGTGGACTCTAATAAAACTTGATAGTTTGGGAAGGGACGAGAGATAAACTTAAACTGAAAAACACATTTCGATTGAGAATTTACACACACGAAATTCACTCAACCTCCCTTACCCCACACAGGACTCCCGGGACAGTTTCGACTTTACCCCTAAGTCGTCAACCCTTCCTGACTATCAGCCTACGGTACCGTTCCCTGACCTGTCGTCCTATAAAATACTCAAGTATTGATACTCTTACCCAGTCCTTCTAGCTCACCAACTCTCTAGCACTTACACACACTCCTAAGTCTGATAACACTTGTCCAGATTATCTCTATCTTTCTTCGAACAGGGCTTACTTGCATATGGAATAAAATCAAGTATATAAATGGTTATTAGGATGTAACTACCGTCCTATTAATCCCTAGACTTATAGGAGTCGACTACTACTTTGATTATTCACATAAAACCACACTAGACTTGAGAGAGTCTTCAACTTGATCTGGAGGCTTGAACTACGTGTCGCCTTATTGTTGGTCAAGTTGGCGGCAGCCCTCTTGATAGGTCGATTACCACTTGTGTGCCCTACTTGCCTGATTCTATTTGGCTCATTAAATGCTCATAAATGCCCTCTTCTGAATTCATTACGGCTATGTAATGATGTTCTTTTATAGCTTTGTTATCTTGTGCATTAATGAACTTCTTCTTTTGTCGCGAGCTTGTCTTGAACAAGTAGCTCATGTGGATGTATGCATCTTAACTGAATGTGTCGGTCCTTTGCAGTCGATTTTCATCTTTGAGCATGAGAGATATCTTCGTGTGGTGTCTGACTGGTTGTCTGTGCTAGAAGTTCTACGGAGCTCTCGCAGACAAGTGCCCAACTAGTAGGGCACATGTCGTGGATTGAGCGCGCTTGCAACCTTGCGTGCTAAGCCACTCATGACTTAAGTGTGCTTGCAACCTTGTGTGCTAAGCCACTTATTCACCTGTCTATCTGAATCATGAATCTTGACAAACACATTAGATAGACAATACAAGGTTTGCTATCATCAAAACTAAAGGATCTTGTCTTAACAATTCCCCCCTTTTTGATGATGTTCCCCGTTCTGTTCACAGGTGTTCCACCTGTTCTGTTTACGAGTGAGGTTTCCTCATTCTGTTCACGGGTTGTTTACTCGTTTTGTCTGTATGCTGTGATCAACTAGGGTCCCCTTCTGTTTCTGCTTCTTTGTTGCTTTTGAACGCTGATTAGTCCTTTTGTGTTTGGACTTCTGTTTTGATTTGTCATGGAATATGGTTTCCTTCTATCTATTTCTGTTTTGATACATTCTATAAATGTTTTGAGCATGCGGTTGATGAAGTTGGTCATCTACTGGGCATAGTTGTTTGCTCATTCCCTTACTTTATCTAACATTGCAGATTGATCAGCGAGGATCACTTTGCTCAGCTTCTGGAGTTTTGTTTGCTATGTTATTTCGATTTTTGAGACATTTGTTTTGACATGTAGCCTTTGGGCCTCTGCTGTTAGCTTCCGCTTTTGATTTTGTTTGAGGATTGTATTAACGTTGGAATCTTCGACACTCCGTTTATACTTATTATATAAGTATTTCGTTTTGGGCCTTTTGATAAAAATGTGTGTGTTCGTTAGAGCCTTGCGTTATTAAATAATAATACGCGGCGTGTAATACCCCTAACTCCTAGGCCAGTGTTTGGGGGTGTTACACAAACCATTCTTTAATTAGAAATGGTTGTATCTTATCTCAATGTTTATTTTTGTCGGGTCAAAAGCAACCCTAGCCAATGAGCTATTAACTCCATTGGTTGAATAAACAACTTATCTTAAAATTAGGATTTAGGTGATCCTACCGCACCATCTTAATTTGCCTCCTACCTTGGACTGAAATCCATGGTAGCTGAGTCGACTTTCAACCCTAGGCGACGAGTCCGAAGACAAGCCCTTAAACGGAAATCGGATCTGATTCAGATACCGACCCCCTTTCCTTAACATGCATGACCGAAGTCAGTCTCGGATTCCTCACTCCCCCCAAGTTCCAGTTAGTAGAAATTCATATAGGCGAAGTGTTAGTTAAACCCTTCTCGGGTATTAACCAACCCACAATATGGGAGTGAATTCTTTATCTCAAACAATGTTACTAAGTAATGTTAGTAACTAACCTCAAGTCTAGTGTGTTAGTGTAAGGCAACACACAAGAAGATAATAGTTCGATTGCATGCTTTATCTTGTCTTAGTCATAGCAAGTAAACAAGTAGCACACAAGCCGAGGGACACCTCGTTAGCAAGCAGGTTACAAGAAAACCATACCGTACACCTGGAGATTGGCTAGCTCTTAAAACGATGCTCGCCTAACCCGTCGAACACCTCCGACTATCTAGATCCTATAACAGTAGCTGGGCAGGTTAATAACTTAATTATCTTCTAAACATTTTGTTACCATATGTAACTCTCTTAATTAAACTTCCAACTATATACACATGGGTATATTATATATAAGTCCTCACGAGTCTTAATATCATTTAACAACATCATCTCGATTCTACAATTACTTTCCAAGCTTACAATTGAATGTTATATGGTTCCACCAATATCTCTTAACTCTTTCACTTAACCTCAAATGTATATATATATACATATATATCTTATATAAGTATGTTGCCTTCAATTTAAACTCCAACTACACATATGGATATATAAATATGTTCCTTTTACCAATTTAACCATTATATATATATATATACACAGATACAGTTATAGTTGTACCCCCTTAAGTTCTAATGGTTATCAAGGTTATAATTCTTCTCCTTGACTATATTTTTCTTATAATACAAGTTTTTTTTTTTACAATTGCTAGTATCCTTATTGGCAGTACATTATTTAGCCAACTAATTTCCAACCTTATAATTCAAATCCAATTATACCGCATCTCATATAGGCGTGCTCCCAAGAATTTAATGTTACACTAATGTATATACATTCGTATTCTCGCAATTTTCTAAGTTCCGTATGAATTATAAAATTCCTTTTCGTTCTAATCAGCTGACTATATAAACACATATGTACTTATATACCTATGTATACTTAACCATATAGTTCCTAATATTAACCTCTTATATATACATATAATCAGCACCAACATTAATACTTACACCTAACAATTTTCCTAATCATTTAATCCCACTTACTACTACCGATTAATACATGAGCACTTAAAATTGGGCTTAAGCTCATTACGTAATCTATCTGATTGTCTACCAAATTAAACTTTCTAAGTTACTGATTTTTATTTCATTTTTTTTCATACCAGTTTGCTTAGTTTTCTAGCCCAACTTAGATTGCTCTACTCCAACCCAATTTCAATTTTGACCTATATATTATGGTCAAATTCCCAATTCGACCAATTCTTTTTTTCCAAATTGCCTTTGACCCTTAAATTTTCCAAAAACTTCAATTCGACCCTATTTTTTTTCCTAATTCGCATTTTACCCCTGATTGCTCATATTTATATTTCTGCCCTTATTTCCTTAAAACTTCGGTTTTGCCCCTCAATTTCTAATTGAATTTCCAGACTCCTTAATTCGATTTCTACAGAAAACCTTAATCATCGTTTTTCCATTCTGTTTTTGAATGCCCCAAATCGATTTCAATACCAAATTCGAAGCCCTAATTGTCAAATTTCAGAACCCTAACTTTAATCATTCTGAAATTTTGGTTCCCAACGCAAACCCGTTTCTACCATTTCAAAACCCTAGTTCAATCTTAGGGTTTCAATTTCACAAGCTGATAATATGAGTTCGTCAGAAATTAAAATTGGTTTCGAATGCCTATATACAGAAGCTTGAAGCTGTACAAATTTGCAACTATCGCCACCCAAATCATACAATACAAGCCAGAAAATTATACAACAAATTCGCAAGGAAATTCGGCTCTAATGGCACCGAAATCAAAGACTCAAAACGTTTAATTCCTAACCTAAATTTTGGTTTAAACAACACAAAAACATATCAAACTCTTCGGACCCCACTTTATAGCAAGGATGTACACCTTTTAGATTTGTAGTGGTTTTTGTCTCGAAACCCTTGGTCTCTTCGAATTATTTCCCTCGCGGTTTCCAGATCTAGCCAGGAAGACGTAGTACCGTGGTCTTCATGTTTGAACAGAGAAGGAAAGGAAAGGGGAAGTACGAGTTAGGCATAAAATCAAATCTCGAATCTAGGTGAGAAGTCAAAAAACAGGAGCCAACCTTACCTCAGATTTCCAGTTTGAACAACAACATTGCACACTACTAGATTTCTTCCCAAGTTTCAGTTCCCAATCGCTCGATAGGTGAGAAGTGGCGTGAAGACAGAAAAGAGCGAGATGGAGGCGACGAGCGTCTATGTTCCTTGTGCCGGTTGAGAGAAGGAGGAAAGTCCAGAGAATAGATGAGGAAGAAGCAGCGGCGCAGACATTGTTCCTCTCGGCTAGGGTTCAAAATTTGAATTAAGAAGGAAGGATTGAAGAGGAGCCGCAAGTATTCTTCTAGTTAGAGTTGCAAATAACCGAGAGTGAAGAGAATTAGAATAAGAAAATGGCTCCATTTTTGTTTGGGTCTGGCATTACCGTAAGTGTATAGAGTAACTGGGCTGGCCCAGTCCTTTTGGGTGGGTCGGTCCTCTTTTTTTTCTTTTAAAATTTTGCACATATAAGTCGTTCTAGCTCGTGTTTTGTCCGTTTTTCATGCGTCTGAAACATGATGTCCCGTTTAACGAGACGAACCATATTATGATTCCAAGTTTATAATTTCAAACAATAACAATTATTGTTATTTATAAATTGAATTAATTATAATTTAATTCCTAATTGGTTTGCATTTCGCCATTTTTAGGCGAAAACTCGACTATTTAACCAATTTTCCAATGCCTCTAAAATGACCCAAATAATATTATAAGGTGTCCACGACCTCGTTTTCACTTATAAAATATTCGTGACAGTTTTTCAAGTAAAAAATTGGTTTTATTTTCGTTTATATTTCTTTTTCCTAACCTCCTTAACGTCGTTTTAGGTTTTGTTTATGTTTACTAACGACTTTTAGGGTTTAATCTAATATTATATTATTCTCTTGTACTTATTTAAGGGTATTTAATTCCTTAATCTCTAATTAATTATTTTTATTTAATTAATTCATGATTAATTAAAGTAATTAAGGTTTGGGATATTTCATGGAAATAGTAATTTGAGCCTTTTGGACCAATGAGAGGAGGTAGTCGTCATCTTCATCATTCTGGAGTGGTCCAAGATGTCTCATATGTTCTTTAAGCAGCTCTGTGTAGACAAGGATAGGCTTCTGGAAGAAGTCTACCCATCCTTGGAACTCTAATAGCTCGACGATCTTTCCTAGGTCCATCTTTTCCATCCACTCTATGTCCAACATCTTAGGTAAGACGGGACAAGATCTATCATTGACATTCTCAGCCTTGATTAACGCTGGCTCAAGCTCCTTGAGTTTCTTGAGGCGCTTTAGAGATTGAGGTGGTTGAGGCTTGGCAACGGCCTTCTTGGCTTGAAGGAGCTCCTCGAGCTCTTCAGTATGTGGCGAAAGGACCATATTCTTTTTTCTCTTTGCCTTCTTTAGTTGCTCACGCTCCTTGTGCGTGAGTATGACATGTGATGGCAACTCTGTGTCACTGTCTTCAACCTGATGATGTCAAAAGGGGGGAAAGCGGTGAATCCCACTATCAGTAAGACGAATTAATGTTTTTGGTGGTAGGAAGACTTAAATTGCACTTATGGATTTTGCCCTGCTTGATGGTCAAGCAGACTGTTTCTGTTTAAGCTTAGTTTAATTCTATTATGCTCTTCTCTTACTGGTCTTGTCCTAAATGACGTGCTCGGACTTAGGGGGAATATTGGACTATGGGGGAATCAGTCGATGAGATTGGTTCTTCCAAGTTTGTTCGTTTGTATGTCTTTTTTTGCAGGTTAACTCTTGCTATGGGATTCACTCGAGTTATTTTTGGCATCATCAGCAAAAAGGGGGAAGATATGTGAAGATATTAGAGTTTTGCTAAAGATTGCCAAAGCCTAGCTGCAACAAGAGTAGGCCTGAGAATTAATGCAAAGAAAAGAGAACAAGTAAGAGACCTGCTGAAGAGAAAAAGTCATCCAAAGCCTGCCCACAGACAAAGAGTCGCGACAGATGGAGTTTGGTTGTTAACCAGACTCGATATAACAAGCGGTTCACATTCATCTCATCTTATCATTGATGCACAACTTAAGGGGGAACTTTAGTTCATCTTGAAAGATTTGGTTCCCTTTGCCATCATCGGCAAAAAGGGGGAATTTGTTGGAACCCAAGGTTTTGCTAATTATGGCAACAGAGTAAGTCTGATGATAGAAGAAGTATCACTGATAATAGCATCAGAGCAAGTCTAGGCGATGAACGAGTCTGACTGCGGAAGGAGTCGTTCTGCGACACAAGATTCTCATGGAATGTTCTAGAAGCTTAAAGGCGACCTTCTACTGTTAGAACGTGGAGAAAACATGGAAAAACTGTCACACACGTTCACATATGATCAGGCCCGAAAATCAAGGCGGTCAAGGGTATAGAGCGCCAGAACGAGTCCCTCTACAGAGTAGTTGCGACAATTTCGGAGTATGCTTGACCAAGAGGACGTAGAGCACCATCCTGAACGTTATGACTACTAAATAGGAGTAGTTACTTCGGGTATTATCACTGTATAAGTAGGGAGAAGTCATTTGTAATAGATGGAGCTCTTCACTTCCATATTTCTAGAGAGATAAAGTTATATTGAGAGAGAAAACATTTCGAGAGATATTAGTGAGACTTTGTCATTTAGCTTAGGTATTTATTACCTAGAGAGCACACATAGAACACTCCCCTTTTACTCCGTGTTACGCATTGATCTAAGCCGAGAGTAGAGCGGGTTTTGGATGAGACAGAGTACCTTTGTCCAATCCCAAGATAGGAAGCTAGGTTGTAATTCACATTGAATTTCAATACAAGCACAATCCTATCTTGTTAAATTATATACAAACACTTCCGCATTATCTCCTTGGCAAATACTTGTTCTCCAAGCATGGTTGGTCTGAGACTAACACCTCATACCTACTCGATCAGCACCCCGATCCCATCACTTATGTTATTAGGTAGTAATACGCGGTGTGTAACTGAAACCAGCAAGCGCTCCTGATGTGTCCCCAACGTGTTGTGGACGTATCGTGGACTCTAATAAAACTTGATAGTTTGGGAAGGGACGAGAGATAAACTTAAACTGAAAAACACATTTCGATTGAGAATTTACACACACGAAATTTACTCAACCTCCCTTACCCCACACACGGACTCCCGGGACAGTTTCGACTTTACCCCTAAAGTCGTCAACCCTCTCCTGACTATCGGCCTACGGTACCGTTCCCTGACCTGTCGTCCTATAAAATACTCAATGTATTGATACTCTTACCCAGTCCTCTCTAGCTCACCAACTCTCTAGCACTTACACACACTCCTAAGTCTGATCCACACTTGTCCAGATTATCTCTATCTTTTCTCTCGTACAGGGCTTACTTGCATATGGAATAAATGCAAGTATATATACATGGTTATTAGGATGTAACTACCGTCCTATTAATCCCTAAACTTATAGGAGTCGACTACTACTTTGATTATTCACATAAAAACCACACTAGACTTGCAGAGAGTCTTCAACTTGATCTGGAGGCTTGAACTACGTGTCGCCTTATTGTTGGTCAAGTTGGCGGCAGCCCTCTTGATAGGTCGATTACCACTTGTGTGCCCTACTTGCCTGATTCTATTTGGCTCATTAAATGCTCATAATGCCCTCTTCTGAATTCATTACGGCTATGTAATGATGTTCTTTTATAGCTTTGTTATCTTGTGCATTAATGAACTTCTTCTTTTGTCGCGAGCTTGTCTTGAACAAGTTGCTCATGTGGATGTATGCGTCTTAACTGAATGTGTCGGTCCTTTGCAGTCGATTTTCATCTTTGGGCATGAGAGATATCTTCGTGTGGTGTCTGACTGGTTGTCTGTGCACTAGAAGTTCTATGGAGCTCTCGCAGACAAGTGCCAAACTAGTAGGGCACATGTCGTGGATTGAGCGCGCTTGCAACCTTGCGTGCTAAGCCACTCATGACTTAAGTGTGCTTGCAACCTTGTGTGCTAAGCCACTTATTCACCTGTCTATCTGAATCATGAATCTTGACAAACGCATTAGATAGACAATACAAGGTTTGCTATCATCAAAACTAAAGGATCTTGTCTTAACAATTCCCCCCTTTTTGATGATGTTCCCCGTTGTGTTCACAGGTGTTCCACCTGTTCTGTTTACGAGTGAGGTTTCCTCATTCTGTTCACGGGTTGTTTACTCGTTTTGTCTGTATGCTGTGATCAACTAGGGTCCCCTTCTGTTTCTGCTTCTGTTGCTTTTGAACGCTGATTAGTCCTTTTGTGTTTGGACTTCTGTTTCTGATTTCTGTCATGGAATATGGTTTCCTTCTATCTATTTCTGTTTTGATAACATTCTATAAATGTTTTGAGCATGCTGGTTGATGAAGTTGGTCATCTACTGGGCATAGTTGTTTGCTCATTCCCTTACTTTATCTAACATTGCAGATTGATCAGCGAGGATCACTTTGCTCAGCTTCTGGAGTTTTGTTTGCTATGTTTTTCGATTCTTTTAGACATTTGTGTTTTGACATGTAGCCTTTGGGCCTCTGCTGTTAGCTTCCGCTTTTGATTTTGTTTGAGGATTGTATTACGTTGGAATCTTCGACACTCCGTTTATACTTATTAATAAGTATTTCGTTTTGGGCCTTGTTTTGATAAAAATGTGTGTGTTCGTTAGAGCCTTGCGTTATTAAATAATAATACGCGGCGTGTAATACCCCTAACTCCTAGGCCAGTGTTTGGGGGTGTTACACAAACCATTCTAATTAGAAATGGTTGTATCTTATCTCAATGTTTATTTTTGTCGGGTCAAAAGCAACCCTAGCCAATGAGCTATTAACTCCATTGGTTGAATAAACAACTTATCTTAAAATTAGGATTTAGGTGATCCTACCGCACCATCTTAATTTGCCTCCTACCTGGACTGAAATCCATGGTCATGAGTCGACTTTCAACCCTAGGCGAGAGTCCGAAGACAAGCCCTTAAACGGAAATCGGATCTGATTCAGATACCGACCCCCTTTCCTTAACATGCATGACCGAAGTCAGTCTCGGATTCCTCACTCCTCCCCAAGTTCCAGTTAGTAGAAATTCATATAGGCGAAGTGTTAGTTAAACCCTTCTCGGGTATTAACCAACCAACAATATGGGAGTGAATTCTTTATCTCAAACAATGTTACTAAGTAATGTTAGTAACTAACCTCAAGTCTAGTGTGTTAGTGTAAGGCAACACACAAGAAGATAATAGTTCGATTGCATGCTTTATCTTGTCTTAGTCATAGCAAGTAAACAAGTAGCACACAAGCCGAGGGACACCTCGTTAGCAAGCAGGTTACAAGAAAACCATACCGTACACCTGGAGATTGGCTAGCTCTTAAAACGATGCTCGCCTAACCCGTCGAACACCTCCGACTATCTAGATCCTATAACACAGTAGCTGGGCAGGTTAATAACTTAATTATCTTCTAAACATTCTGTTACCATATGTAACTCTCTTAATTAAACTTCCAACTATATACACATGGGTATATTTATATATAAGTCCTCACGAGTCTTAATATCATTTAACAACATCATCTCGATTCTACAATTACTTTCCAAGCTTACAATTGAATGTTATATGGTTCACCAATATCTCTTAACTCTTTCACTTAACCTCAAATGTATATATATATATATATATATACATATATATATCTTATATAAGTATGTTGCCTTCAATTTAAACTCCAACTACACATATGGATATATAAATATGTTCATTTTTCCAATTTAACAATTATATATATATATATATACACAGATACAGTTATAGTTGTACCTCCTTAAGTTCTAATGGTTATCAAGGTTTAATTCTTCTCCTTGACTATATTTTCTTATAATACAAGTTTTTTTTTTTACAATTGCTAGTATCCTTATTGGCAGTACATTATTTAGCCAACTAATTTCCAACCTTATAATTCAAATCCAATTATACCGCATCTCATATAGGCGTGCTCCCAAGAATTTAATGTTACACTAATGTATATACATTCGTATTCTCGCAATTTTCTAAGTTCCGTATGAATTAAAAATTCCTTTTCGTTCTAATCAGCTGACTATATAAACACATATGTACTTATATACCTATGTATACTTAACCATATAGTTCCTAATATTAACCTCTTATATATACATATAATCAGCACCAACATTAATACTTACCTAACAATTTTCCTAATCATTTAATCCCACTTACTACTACCGATTAATACATGAGCACTTAAAATTGGGCTTAAGCTCATTACGTAATCTATCTGATTGTCTACCAAATTAAACTTTCTAAGTTACTCTGATTTTTTTCATTTTTTTTCATACCAGTTTGCTTAGTTTTCTAGCCCAACTTAGATTGCTTTACTCCAACCCAATTTCAATTTTGACCTATATATTATGGTCAAATTCCCAATTCGACCAATTCTTTTTTTCCAAATTGCCTTTGACCCTTAAATTTTCCAAAAACTTCAATTCGACCCTATTTTTTTTCCTAATTCACATTTTACCCCTGATTGCTCATATTTATATTTCTGCCCTTATTTCCTTAAAACTTCGGTTTTGCCCCTCAATTTCTAATTGAATTTCCAGACTCCTTAATTCGATTTCTACACAGAAAACCTTAATCATCTTTTTTCCATTCTGTTTTTGAATGCCCCAAATCGATTTCAATACCAAATTCGAAGCCCTAATTGTCAAATTTCAGAACCCTAACTTTAATCATTCTGAAATTTTGGTTCCCAACCTAGCAAACCCTTTTCTACCATTTCAAAACCCTAGTTCAATCTTAGGGTTTCAATTTCACAAGCTGATAATATGAGTTCGTCAGAAATTAAAATTGGTTTTGAATGCCTATATACAGAAGCTTGAAGCTGTACAAATTTGCAACTATCGCCACCCAAATCATACAATACAAGCCAGAAAATTATACAACAAATTCGCAAGGAAATTCGGCTCTAATGGCACCGAAATCAAAGACTCAAAACGTTTAATTCCTAACATAAATTTTGGTTTGAACAACACACAAAAACATATCAAACTCTTCGGACCCCACTTTATAGACAAGGATGTACACCTTGAAGATTTGTAGTGGTTTTTGTCTCGAAACCCTTGGTCTCTTCGAATTATTTCCCTCGCGGTTTCCAGATCTAGCCACGAAGACGTAGTACCGTGGTCTTCATGTTTGAACAGAGAAGGAAGGGAAAGGGGAAGTACGAGTTAGGCATAAAATCAAATCTCGAATCTAGGTGAGAAGTCAAAAAACAGGAGCCAACCTTACCTCAGATTTCCAGTTTGAACAACAACATTGCACACTACTAGATTTCTTCCCAAGTTTCAGTTCCCAATCGCGTCGATAGGACTGAGAAGGGGCATGAAGACAGAAAAGAGCGAGATGGAGGCGACGAGCGTCTATGTTCCTTGTGCCGGTTGAGAGAAGAAGGAAAGTCCAGAGAATAGATGAGGAAGAAGCAACGGCGCAGACATTGTTCCTCTCGGCTAGGGTTCAAAATTTGAATTAAGAAGGAAGGATTGAAGAGGAGCCAAGTATTCTTCAAGTTAGGGTTGCAAATAACCGAGAGTGAAGAGAATTAGAATAAGAAAATGGCTCCATTTTTGTTTGGGTCTGGCATTACCATAAGTGTATAGAGTGGCTGGGCTGGCCCAGTCCTTTTGGGCGGGTCGGTCCTCTTTTTTTGCTTTTAAAATTTTGCACATATAAGTCGTTTCGAGCTCATGTTTTGTCCGTTTTTCATGTCGTCTTAAACATGATGTCCCGTTTAACGAGACGAACCATATTATGATTCCAAGTTTATAATTTCAAACAATAACAATTATTGTTATTTATAAATTTAATTAATTATAATTTAATTCCTAATTGGTTTGCGTTTCGCCATTTTTGGGCGAAAACGCGACGTCTTTTATTCTAACAGTTTAACCAATTTTCCAATGCCTCTAAAATGGCCCAAATAATATTATAAGGTGTCCACGATCTCGTTTTCACTTCTAAAATATTCATGACATGTTTTTCAAAGTAAAATAATTGTTTTATTTTCGTTTATATTTCTTTTTCCTAAACCTCCTTAACGTCATTTTAGGTTTTGTTTATTTTTCTTAACGACTTTTAGGGTTTAATCTAATATTATATTATTACCTTGTACTTATTTAAGGGTATTTAATTCCTTAATCTCTAATTTTTTTTTTATTTAATTAATTCATGATTAATTAAAGTAATTAAGGTTTGGGATATTTCAATCTACCCCCCTTAAAGTAACTTTGTCCCCAAAGTTCCCATGCATCTTATATCATTAGAGTACACAGGTAACTTCATACCATAGATCATATAGATCATGTTTATGTATATATAAACCTACAGACTCATATGGTCTGTCATATATGTATACTACAAATACCACACAACATGTCTCAGCATGTATAACACTCAAAATTCTCTTTGATGCATTCTCCTCATGTCACCGGTCAGAAGACGAAGGCACATGCGTCCTCGGCTTCATGAGCGAGACTCGGTAAAGGAAAATCCTTTTTACGAGGCCAAGTAAAAGAAAATTCATTTATTGAAAAATACAAGTCAACTCTAATTCCACTTTATGCTAATGCATCTTAACGTGATTAATTGTGACCACTGAAGGGAGTCTCAGGAATCATCCAACACTGATGTGATCAGCATCAATGTTGAACTATCCTTCCACCCCAATTTTAGGGTTTCTATCTTTTACTCATTATAGTCATAATCAATACATCTCCAAGGTGTGGACTCAGTCCATCAATCATTCTAAATTCTCCTCTCAGCAATTACCTAGGGAATTCATTCCTATTAGGTTCTACATCGGTTTCATACCGACTCATATCTCATAATCATATAGATTCATACCTCATACTATAACCATATTCGGTCTCATATATAAATATATACCATAGGGATTCTAAATCCCCTAGAGTCTCTCTAATCCTCCTCACTTGTATTCTCACACCGGAGTTAACAAGGTAGGTATGTATTATCTATGGTATTCACATCTTCTTTGCGCAATGGCCATAATTAATCTCAGAATGTATACATATGTATTAAAACAAATTCTTTTGTGCTATGCACATCGTAGTTTATGTATTCGGTACATAAACATACGCTAAGCGGTTTTTCGCTCTACCCCCCTTAAAATGGATTACGCCCACGTAATCAACATTATATCATCCTTGAACGTAGGTTCAAGATGTCTAATTCTCACTAAGCATTCCAGCTTCCATGTCATCTATCTCTCATTATGATCCGATCAGAGGGCCTTAACCGTGTTGATGGCTTAGTCTCTATATCTAGGATTCTTAACGGTATTTATACCAATCTCACAGTTGGGTTTAGTGTAGCCTCTAATGCTACAAAGAATTTGGTAGATAAGCCGTATATTTTATTCAGCTGGAAGATATGCGGTACATCGTTCCTTTCCCGTTCATTAGGTATATGAAACCTTTAAGGTACCGGTCTGCCAGTTTCTGCTGCGCGACTCTGATAACCTTAGGGCGTAGTTTACCCGCCTTTATCCTTTCAATGTATTTTACATCCCTTTGTATCCTTATAGTTTAGGAATAAAGGTCTTTCAATGGATGTGTGGTATCTTATTTATACACGACCTTAATGAGTTGTAGCTCATCTATTCAGTCTCTCTAAAGATCTAATGTTCATGCTCTTAATGTTCTCTCAAGTCTAAATTGTTCTTTCCAACAGATCTTTGGTCTGAGGATGACACTTAGTCTGAAACTACTGTTTAGTGATTAATGCCCTTTACAGTTTTCTCTAAAGTTTATAGACATGTCAGATGTCTTTCTGTAACGCCCCTATTAACCATAAATACAGCGGAAATAAAACTCTAAGGCGATTACAGACCATCGGGTTCCAAACACCCGGCACCAAACCTCACCAATTACAACTTACAATCTACAAAAGCTACGGTCTGAACTCGAGAAAACTTAACACAAACATAATAGAAATTAAACATATCAACTCTCCACAAAACCTAGTCCCATCCCAAACGCTCATTCTCTTCGTGGCCACCTGTAAATCAATTCGTACCTGCAAGATGAAACCAAGCAGCCCACCCCGGGAGGGGTGAGTCAGTTCCCTGGAATGGAACTGGTACTATTCTCTAAAACAAACTTTAATATAACTTGAGAATAAACAATAACTTGAAAACAACACTTAAACAAAATAGCGAAACAAAACACCCTTTTAAAACACCAAGTCAAACATAACATTTCAAAGGAGACAAACAACAGAAGAGTAAAGTTAGTAAATAACACCACACCAAGAATTAGTGAACAATCATTACTTATGTTAGATCCATTTCCAAGTTGGAGTAGAAAGACCCATGTAGTCACGAGGACTAGGAATGAATGAGAGAAAACCAAAACCAGCAACTCAAGAATGGAATGAAACCAACTGGGAGAGATGGCCCCCACCGCCAAGAACGTCCATTAAGGACAGGGGATATACAGCCCCTTACTGTTAACTACGTCCTCTCAGGACAAGGGATATACAGCCCTTTACTGTTTACCGATGAAGACGCGCGCACGTCGAAAGAAAGATTTCCAAGATTGACCTTTTCCAAATTCCCACTAGATCACTAACTACCCAGAGCAATACCAAAACACTCAGTCCTACAGAGTGCAGAAGCGTAAACCCTAAGCAGCCAATGCCTAACGGGCAACCAAGTAGAAGAAACCAATACCCAAGTGAGTTCCACATCCAAGGCTCAGTTAGTCACACAAGCTGAGTTAGTCACACAACCATTTTTTCTTAGAAAATCCTCTTAAAGTCAGTTAGCGTTTTCCAAAACATTCCACAAGTCAACCATTAAAAATATCGGAGTACGAGAAATCGTACAACACATTCCATAAAGTCCAAAACACATCAAGCTGAGTACGAGAAATCGTACCTGGATAACGCTGTAGCAGTTCTAATCAACTTGCGCAAACAATCAACAGTACTCTGAAGAATATTAAAGATAATCTACCATCAATCACTTGTAGCCTATGTTACGCTTAAATAAACTCCTTACTCTTATTTCAAAGTCTCAATTATCTTTTAAGCCCTCACTTAAATGTTATGTATAATCTTTGTGTTATCTGAGAACGTTGTATAGCCCAAGGTGGTAAGATCAAGGAATGTATTCGATCAACATTGGCTAATTGTCCACTCCTATCCACTTTATTCATACTTAACCACAATCCTCACATTCAAGACTTTTGAGACCTCTATATCATAAATGTGTTTATGTTATATAATTAAATCTAAGAATTTCGACAATAATCTTAAGCTCAATACCTCTATTCTTAATTTAAAATAAACATTGTATTATGACCTATGATAGACTCATCTCAGAATACTATATTATTATCTCACAATGTAAAGATTATGTATTTAAACAATTTCTACTAGACAACCCATTATGATTAAGTCTTTCCCTTAACTTAATTAAGACCTACATCTTGTATATTGGAATCATAGTGTTGTAGACGCATTTTATTATAACTTAATCGAATTACTAAACTCATTTATCTTATCTTTAGTTCAGAATAACTTTAATTACAACCATCTAAAAATCTTGTCATAAGATGTTAAATTACTTTTCATCTTGAAATAACCATATTATAATTAACTTAGACTCATAGAACTCTTACATTTAGTATCCACAGGGTATATTATTTACTTTATCATAACTATATAATAAGGTGTTTTAAGATAACCTTTTATGTATCCTTACTTACATTTAATTTCCTAAATGCTCTATTTTTACACACATTCCCTCCATAGGCTATGTATAAACCCTTTATATTAAACTTCGTTAAACTCAAGTCTTAAATACATTTTATATTGTTTACAAAACCTAAAGTTTCACAAGAATAACTTAATAAATCAATTCCCTTTATTGTATTTAGGATGGACATTATATCTTAGCATGAGGTAGAATTTATCAAAGAATTAAATTCTGGTTCGTAAGTGAAATTGTCAATTACTTAATAAGGTAATATATTCTGAACAATCCCCATACCTTATATTCAAATGACACATTAATACTTCTAGTGTCAAAAGGTAAATCAATATAATTTCTTATGTAACCTAATTTCATCTAATTAAAGGTTTAAAGATTTTAAGTATCTAATTTCTATTTACAAACCTCCTTATAAATTCTAACTACTAAATACATTACTTAACTATAAACTCACATCCTGAATATTGGTGTTAAATGTATTTATATGGCTTAACTAGTTGTAAGAAACTTAAGGATTATTATTTAGATTAAATTCCTAATCATAGTTTAATGTAGTTTTATATCATAATCCCTTTTTAATGATTTTATCTTAAAATATTAAGTTATTACTCAATACTATAAATATTAAGAAATAATTAAATCTAGACTTATTTATCCTCTTCACATTTAGATGTAAAAGTAACTCATTTATTTTATTATTGTTTATATAATAAGAACATTTAAATGTAAAAGTATTTCATTCTTTTATTAATTATATATTAAGATCTATTTGTGTAACCCTTTATGTAGACCAATTACAAATATTCCTAAATTTCAACTTATTAATTTCTTAACCAAATTATAGATTTACATTGTGGTTATTGACTAAATATAACATGTATTTTAATACTGTTTATATAAATCTTAGAAATTCAAGGGTAACTAAAAACTCAATTCATAACCATAAATTAATACCACCTCATATAGTATTCTATTATTAGTATCATGTAGAGGTTTAGTTTAACTCATTAATTCCTTCATATTATATTTTCTATAAGGTATTTTATTCCTTTTATTTATTATTATTGTATTTATAATATATAAATTATATATCTACATATATTAAGATTTATCCAGAACATTCTTTAAGAAATTCTATTGTATTTAATTATATTTAATATCTTTTAGACATATCCACAACTGATTTATGGTTTACAAAATAAAGTATTACCCTTAGTTTTAGTTAAACACATTAGCTTCCATATTATATATAATAAATAAAATGTAGTTTAGTTAAATTCCTTGATTTAATATAAGTTTCTATTTATTTCTCTCATATAAATAATATATAAATATATGTAACAATTTTTACCTCACTTAAAGTTAATTCCCAAAATATTTATAAACATACTGTATTAAATGTGAATTGGTCTTATTATATTTTCCCCAACCTAAAATTCTTAATCAACTATACTTTAATTTTTTATTACATTAAAAACCATATATTATAGGTTATTCTTATGAAAAACTCATAAACACAATTTTTAAAACCCTTTACCATTGCCCAAAAATTCCCAAATTTAATATACAGTAACTATAACATTTTAGACATATATAAAATTTTTATTTCATAAAAATATCTTTTTAATTTAGCCAAATAATTCCAGAAAACCCGTAACTTGTAAAAATCATAACTTATGTTTAAAAACTCCAAAACCATAATAATTTACATCAAAATAAACTAGATAAAATAAGGAATCTATGGTTAAAATTTCAAGTCAAAATACCTTCGGTAAGGCCATTAACTAAATTCAACAAGTTAGGGTTTTAATCTGAAATATTATAAAACCTAACATATACTTATATCCCACGATCTAATCCTGGCCGTCCGTTTCTAAAACCTACGATCGGACGGCCACTGAACGTTGAGTTCTTCAGATTGAAACTATTCGAAGTCGGGTACGAATTTGCTGATTTCTCCTTAACCACAGAACGAAATCGAGTGATTCTTGTCCCATTGAAACCGAAATTGAAAAACGAATCTTTTGACACCGATTTTACCAATTATAATGCGGTATTACGCAAGAATCGAAACTGGGTTCTCTTTCGAATAGGGTTAGGTCGTTTTTGGTTCGAATTGAACAATTCTATGAACTCGGTGCATAATAGATGAAATTGGTACAAGGGTTAGGTCGGAAATACAATACCGATCAGCAAAATAGGAGGAATTGAAATAAAACTCACCGGAGTTGCACAAATCGAAGGAATTCGATTCAGTTTTCTGGAAAAGGTTCGAACTTGACTGTTTCGAGGAGCTCACTTTGAGGATCTATAAGTTAAGTTCTAGATCGAATTAGAATACGTATAAAGGCTTAATCAAAAGAGGAAACGTAGCTCTACGCATTGATAACAAGAAATAATCCTAACTCGCACCATACAGAAAGATATTGAAGCTAGAAGTTGCGAGTTTACCTTACGTTTTCTGGAAAGAAAACTGTGATTTTATGCTGTGATGAATTCGAAACTTTAGACACCTCTCTTACAAACGGTTTGGAATTGGCTTTGGTCATAAACATGAAAGTTATAGAGGGATTAGAGCTCTTCAAAACGAGCTAAAGAAAATGGAATTTGGCTGAGAAACGAAGAAGTTATGGCTAGTCGAAGTTACCTGAATTCGAAGAGAAACTGGAAAACTGCAGTTTCGGATTTGCAAGGTGGCTACTTTGGATCGATTTCCGGCTGATGTATACTGAATTAGGGTATGTGTGAGTAATGGTTGGAAAGAGGAATTGTAGGAGAAGAGAATGGTGAAGACGGCATGGAAAAATATTGAGGGATGTGAAAGTTACAGCCGTCTAAAGTTAGGGCAAAGTAAGGGAATTCGGTTACGAAAATCAGGGAAGAAATCGGCTAAGTGTGGGCGACTCATTACAGAGTGACACGTGGCATCTCTTAAAATTTTGATTCAAAACTTCAATCTAGCATAACTTTGGCTAGGATGATCCGTTTTTGACGTTCTTTTTATCGATCTTCATGGTTTTTCATAACCTATTTATTGGTATAGGTTTCATGACCTGGTTTGACCATTCTCAAAAAGTCAACTCTAGCAAGGCTTAATAAGCTTTAAGGTTTCTAGAATTTTATATTGACTTTTATGTTTCAAAACAATGTTCCAACACTTCCTAAAATCTTTATAATATATTTGGAGTGTTTAATAATTTTCCCAAGATTTATTGACTTATAAATCTTATTATTAAATTCATAATACTATATAAATGTATAATAATTAGGGTTAAATAGGAGAAAACCCCTAAATAAATTTCACAATTCCATATACTAATTTAATATTCATAATCCCATATAATAATTTAATATTCATAACTCCATATAATAATTTAATATTCATAATTCCATAAAATAATTTAATATTCATAACTCCATATAATAATTTAATATTCATAATTCCATAAAATAATTTAATACTTAATAGTATTATTAAAGGTTTAATAAAAGAAATCCCCTAAATTAATTTAAATTAATTTAGGGGTATTTCATCTGTACTTAATAACCCGTGATTTTCGCACTTCATAATGTTTAATCATTTTCCGTCTGGCATGAGTTCTCTGATTCCTCTTGTGTCATTTGCTTAACTGCGACCTTTCTCTTTAACTGTTCTAGGTAGCTGCTCTAGTCTGAACTTGCACTACTGACTGTGGTACGGAGTCGACTACTTCTCGTGTTCCTTACACTACTCGTTTACATGCATGGGGTACCTTTTTGATACATTACTACTTACCCGACTAACTCATGAATGAGTCTGTCGGGCCCGCAAGCTCCTGTGGAGTGTAGTCATCCCACATCTTATTTTAGTATACTCGTAGTGTCCGTCACACGTTTAGCTATTGCTAATTATGAAGTATTTTGTTGTCGATCTCCTCTTTCATCGTTCCATAATAACACTTATTGTTCTTCTTGAACTTAATCAAGGGAAATCCATTTACTGTGTTCTTAGATATGATATGCTCTAGCTTCTTTCTATATTGAGTACGGACTCGATCCTTTAGTAATTGAGGTCTCCTTCCATACAGCCTATTATTTTGTTTCTCGTGTTTGATCTACTAGGAATGCACTTCGAGTTCCTTAAGGAGTGAGCAGTGTGTTTCCTGTAAAAAAATTCATAGCATGGCGTAGATTACTGGCGTTAATGCACAGTTCGTCTCCCAGCTCCTTTCCTCATTTACATCGGTTTTAACTCATAAATCTTACTGCCTTCGTGTCAACATTTGACAGTTTATATATAGTGGTCACTTTGCTGCGTACCGTAACTTATTCATTAGACAAATATTGTTTTACGGCCTCTGCTACTATAGTAGCTTGCCTTTATTCTGTTGCCCATTGATGGCGCAACTCCTCAATCGTTCACTCCAACTGCTAGTCTTATACCCCATCCCATCATGGTGTAACACACACTGGGAATTCTCTAGGTTCGGGTGTATGGCGGTTGCCGTATCATATCGTAGGATCATTATCTTTTAATGTGAACATGTTTTGCTTCAAATTCGGGCTCATGTGTATATTAGTCTCTCTCACTTTCTTTTATCATTTATGATATTGTTTACCGAGTACTTCGGCTGACTAAAGGAGAGGCAATCCATTGAGTCACAAGCTCTTATGAGCGTTGGTCACTAGACGTGTCACATTGTACACTCACAGTGTTTGTTTCTGACGATTACTACTTTTTAATTCTATACATTTGACGTAAAGTCTGTCAATGCAGTCTTCCTTCTCTATGTATGTAATTGGAACATTCCAAGGGAATTTCAAGGGTTTACGATTCTATCTCTGATAAGTGATAGCCCATTTTGAGGGTTTAATCCCACTCAAAGGCCTCACAAAAAGGAGAGGTATCCCCACCCTAACAGGAGTGGTTTGTTCTTCGCCCCCGTCAATCGTATTATCTCTCTATTCTCACTGGTGTCCATTCTGGCAATTCCTCCACAATTAAATTATAGGTCATTCTATCTCATAAGTACACCTTAGTTCACTCATTTTTACTCAATTATCCTTTAATGATTCCTAGTAAGTCCTAGGTCATAGTAACTCACTTAACAATTAATACACTTGGTTTCTATACAAATTTTGCCATAACTTCTCTACTATATTATCATGCCCAAATGCATAGATTTTCTCCTCAAACCAACCCAAGTTATCCACGTCCTTAGTGGACAGTCACAACACACCAATTACACTGCAACTACTTCAATTCACAATACAATTGCATAAACCTTAAATTGCTTGGCACTTAAGCCCTTAAATGACATGGCTCTTAGGCCCTTAAATGGCATAATTTAAACACTGAATTTCACATAGCCACCTGCACACAACAATAGTCCTATGGCTCTTAGGCCTTTAAATGACATATTTAAACACTGAATTTCACATAGCCACCTGCACACAACAATAGTCCCATGGCAATACATAAGAGCTTTTATAATTCATTTGTGATTGTTTTGCTAACTCATTTGTCATTAGCTCTTTAGTGTTTGACTTTCTCTTGAGTGAGAGCCGGTGGTCGGTTCACTGTTTATACTCTAGCTCATTAGTAAATTAACTTCATAACTACTAGTTCTTTGAACTCCATTATATGTCAGGTTACATTATTTGATGTGGTATTGGATTTCATGGTAAGTTGTTGCATCCTACTTCCTACTATGGAAGTTCACTTAGGTAATCCAACATTATTCGGTGTCTGCAACGATACTCTCCCTCATATAGAATTTATTCGTATTAAGCATTGGTCTTACTGTGTCTCCGTTGGATATTTATTCTAGCTAACATGTGTCTCCATCTCAATGATGTGTTCAACTTTCGTTGGCTTCACCACCCGTCAATGATTAATCATACTTGGGTGTTTATGCGTTAGGCAATCAATACTAACCATCGTTTATGTGTTTCGTGTGGCTCAGCTATAGCAACCCTATGTTGTAGTCCTCTAAGCTTCCCTCTTTCGGGATTGTACGTCTTTGATCCTAGGTAGGTCATTGCTTAAATTTATTTTCTCTAATTCCGTTTCTGGGTTTACCAACATCTTGAAGAATGTCATTACTGGTATTCTTGGTGATCATCCTGGGAGTTTTATCCCGTTCTCGTTGAAAGTTGTTGTGTCATCCATCCTCATCGTATTCCATAATACATTCTTTGTAGGTTATTATTTAGGTAGGGTTTTGCTCGTATTGTGGAGCGGTATTTTCGGCTCTTCTTGTCGAGGTTCGGGATTGCTGTACTTACCTGCAGTGTCGGTTGTTTGTCATTGATGTGGGTTCTCTGGGTCTAATATTTATAAGTCATAGGTTATGAATTGTTACTGATGTTTATAACGTTTAGTAATATGGCCAAGTCTAGCTCTCGGCTGGCTGGTGTGCCAACTTAATTCACTATGGTTGGGCCTTCGGGCCCTTCTAGGTTCTCGTTCTCCAATCCTTAAGGATTCGTAATCCGTTATTATTATTATGTATTATAACCATATAATTATACTATCTTGCCCTAGTAGCTTCCCGAATAGCTTCATCGTGGCAGCACTTGCTATTGCAAGTGCGCCATGTAAGATGGGTTATCGGTGTTGTGTAAGTCGGTAGTGGTACTTTCTCCTAATCTCCATGTAGCTTGTAGTCTACCGGACTCTCCCACTGTCTTCTTGTTTTGGATAACTGGTCATCTAGACAGTTTCCTATTTGTTTTAACAGTACAGTCACTTGTCAGGGTGTTCCTCTTTCTGAGGGAACCCCTCGTTATTTACTTACGTCTTAATCCTCACCCCCATTTCCACGCATTTGCCGTGGTTACTAAGTACTGATTCTCCTTTAGGCACTACGTCGTAGTCATATCTCAATATTCAATTTGTATATGTTTCCTTAATCGCCTGAGTTATGCCCGTCAAGTCCTCATAAGTTTTCAAGTCGTATGGGGTTTGGAGTTCCTGTTTCATAATGGACATTCCGGTAGTCTTTATTCTCATGCGCGGGGTTATCCCGCTGTTATGTTCCTTCGGACCACTGTCCAGTATCCTCGTCGCTTTTCTTTTCCTCTCCATTTCACTCGTAGTGCTTTCCCTCTTTTGGTATACGGATTATTTCGACTGCGTAGCATGTCGACCCATGTTGCCGGTAATTACCGTTCTCTCATTGGTAGGATTCCATTGGCCGCGCCTATTGCGCTCCAATTAGGACCTTCAAGTTCTCGTAAACTGTTGTATAACAAGGTATTTCTCGTATTGCTTGATGTTAAATGACTGCCAGATCGGGTTTCCCCGAGTAAGAGAAGGCTTTCTTCTCTCTGGTGTTTGTTCCCCCGTATTCAAAGTTAGGGAAGTGGAGGGCAGGTTTAGGTATTATAGATATCTGGTAAACACCGGGTTGTCCTAACTAACGCACCTTTTGCTCTATCTCTCAACCTTTAACCCATAACTCAAACTCTAACTCGGTATCCTCCTAAGTTCGGTAATTCTTGTCATCAGAGCGTAACTACGCTCTGATACCACTTTTTGTAACACCCCAACTCATACATCCATACTCATCTCGTAAACAACCACTTACTTACATTAGCATTACAGCGGAATCCTTACAACTGTTGGTGTTACTGTCGTTAGTCACCCACGTGACTAACTAGGCGTACTACATCCTCCAAGATCTAGCTACGGTCTGATGGACCCGAATATACCGAACATTAGTACTTACAAGCCTTAACCAATTACATAACAACCTTACAATTTTCCTTACATCCTATACAACTTACTTTCACAAATTACCATACGAGAGTACATGTACAACTCGTAGGTCATACTTAAACCCTCAATACGTCTACCCCATCTTACTCTTAGGACGGTCGCCTTCTGTTATTCACCTGCAAAATAAACAGCTGCCCCCGAGGGGGTCAGCACCTTTGCTGGTGCGATTCCCTTATAGCCCCCAAGCTAACGGGGCTACGACGACTAATTGTCGATAGCATGGAGTTGATTAGATACACAACATAAATGAGAAGTGCAATAACAACAAGCCACATATGAACATAAATAGTTACACACAATGAACGTATTAAAGGTGTTCCCTTAGTAAGTGAGTTAATCAGTTAACTCCTCAAGTTATGATTTCTCTTAATCTCAGTCCAACCTTATCTTACCTCAACCTCAATCATTATCTCAATCTCATATACAAACTGTTATAACCCAAAGTTCGTTACAATTTTATTTCGTGTAACGTTTTCCTATGTTGGACTATTTCACTCAGGACATGGAAGTCCTTTGGATTAAATATGGGGACGAGGAGGTCTTTTTCCCCATCCGCTCTATTGTCTGGTAAGATTAACCTCTTATTAATTCTCTTCCTATTAATTTATTTTCTTCCATTAATTCCCTATCTTCTAATCACGTTCTTACGACAGTCATTATTCCCCTCACTGCTCAGTTTGAAAACCGTCTCTACGCTCCTTCCCTCTCCTCTCTTTCCAAAATTCACGTTCTTTCCAATCAGCCAAGTTCTGCTAATTGAGGCGGCTGCAATCCGGGTTCTGCTGTCGAATCCTTCTTCTTTGTGAAGTCCGGTGCTGGTTAAGGTAAGATGCCGGATTATCGTTCTTCAATTCACCAGTTTCTGAGACCTTCCCTTTTCTGATCCATCTTCGGTAATCTGGTTAAGGGATCGAATTTTGTCCGTGCTGTTGGCTTCGTCTGCGATTTCGGCGTCGGATTCAGAGATTTGGATTACGTTTTCGGTCGACGTTTCAGGGTTCTGTGTTGGTTTGGACTCTGCATCAGATTTGGGAGTTCATCTGCTGATTACGAGGTAGGTGGCTGATGGATTCAATTAGTGTGTTCAGCCTTGGGGAGTTTCGTTCCGGTTCTGAATTTTGATTTTGTTCTATCATTGTGTTGTGGTTGTGAACTGTCTGTTTAATGTCGTTTTAATGCCTACAAACCCCCAAGGTTGTTTTCTGCAAATTGCCTTTGTCTTGGTTGTGTTTAAACCTCTGTTTTGGTGGCAATTCGTCTCTGGAAACTGCACTTTTGGTGTGTCTGAACGTCTGTCTGAGCTTTGACGTTCGGACATGCCCTGTTGCGCTTTGATTTTCTGAAGTTTTTGCCGTGTCCGAACTTCCGTCCGAGCTTCGATGTTCGGACGGGGTGCGAGGACGAGTCCGACTTACAAGTCTTGAATGGTGTCCGAACTTGTAAGTCCGGACAGAAGTTCGGACACGCCCTTCTGCATTCTCTGATTTTGCTTCGACTTGTGTCCGAACTTTGACATTCGGACACACATTCGGACATTACGCATATTTGGTTTCCGAAAGCGTCCGAACATCCGTCCAAGCTTTGATGTTTGGACACCCGTCTGTTTTTGATTTCCAAAGTCTCGACTTGTGTCCGAACATTGATGTCCGGACACAATCTTGGACATGGTACTGTTTTGACCATAACTTGCTCGTTTGAGCTCCGTTTTGACTTCCGTTTGCGGGGTTGGATTCCCCTTCTGATTTCCAAGCTATCTATGTGCTTTTGGTGCCATTGGTGCACATGTGCTTAATTGTTTTAAGCTTCTGTTTTAGGACCTAGTTATCTCCGTATCCGAACCTTTGGATGGCTGGTTTAGCTGTCTTGTAGCGCTCTATGTAGGATATCCTTCTGTTTCACGGGTGATGTTCCCCGTTCTGTTCACAGGTGTTCCACCTGTTCTGTTTACGAGTGAGGTTTCCTCATTCTGTTCACGGGTTGTTTACTCGTTTTGTCTGTATGTTGTGATCAACTAGGGTCCCCTTCTGTTTCTGCTTCTGTTGCTTTTGAACGCTGATTAGTCCTTTTGTGTTTGGACTTCTGTTTCTGATTTCTGTCATGGAATATGGTTTCCTTCTATCTATTTCTGTTTTGATAACATTTTATAAATGTTTTGAGCATGCTGGTTGATGAAGTTGGTCATCTACTGGGCATAGTTGTTTGCTCATTCCCTTACTTTATCTAACATTGCAGATTGATCAGCGAGGATCACTTTGCTCAGCTTCTGGAGTTTTGTTTGCTATGTTATTTCGATTCTTTTGAGACATTTGTGTTTTGACATGTAGCCTTTGGGCCTCTGCTGTTAGTAAGTAATGTTAGTAAGTAACCTCAAGTCTAGTGTGTTAGTGTAAGGCAACACACAAGAAGATAATAGTTCGATTGCATGCTTTATCTTGTCTTAGTCATAGCAAGTAAACAAGTAGCACACAAGCCGAGGGACACCTCGTTAGCAAGCAGGTTACAAGAAAACCATACCGTACACCTGGAGATTGGCTAGCTCTTAAAACGATGCTCGCCTAACCCGTCGAACACCTCCGACTATCTAGATCCTATAACATAGTAGCTGGGTAGGTTAATAACTTAATTATCTTCTAAACGTTCTGTTACCATATGTAACTCTCTTAATTAAACTTCCAACTATATACACATGGGTATATTTATATATAAGTCCTCACGAGTCTTAATATCATTTAACAACATCATCTCGATTCTACAATTACTTTCCAAGCTTACAATTGAATGTTATATGGTTCCACCAATATCTCTTAACTCTTTCACTTAACCTCAAATGTATATATATATACATATATATCTTATATAAGTATGTTGCCTTCAATTTTAACTCCAACTACACATATGGATATATAAATATGTTCCTTTTACCAATTTAACAATTATATATATATATATATATATACACACAGATATAGTTATAGTTGTACCTCCTTAAGTTCTAATGGTTATCAAGGTTATAATTCTTCTCCTTGACTATATTGTTCTTATAATACAAGTTTTTTTTTTACAATTTCTAGTATCCTTATTGGCAGTACATTATTTAGCCAACTAATTTCCAACCTTATAATTCAAATCCAATTATACCGCATCTCATATAGGCGTGCTCCCAAGAATTTAATGTTACACTAATGTTTATACATTCGTATTCTCGCAATTTTCTAAGTTCCTTATGAATTATAAAATTCCTTTTCGTTCTAATCAGCTGACTATATAAACACATATGTACTTATACACCTATGTATACTTAACCATATAGTTCCTAATATTAACCCCTTATATATACATATAATCAGCACCAGCCTTAATACTTACCTAACAATTTTCCTAATCATTTAATCCCACTTACAACTACCGATTAATACATGAGCACTTAAAATTGGGCTTAAGCTCATTACGTAATCTATCTGATTGTCTACCAAATTAAACTTTCTAAGTTACTGATTTTTATTTCATTTTTTATCATACCAGTTTGCTTAGTTTTCTAGCCCAACTTAGATTGCTTTACTCCAACCCAATTTCAATTTTGACCTATATATTATGGTCAAATTCCCAATTCGACCAATTCTTTTTTCCAATTGCCTTTGACCCTTAAATTTTCCAAAAACTTCAATTCGACCCTATTTTTTTTCCTAATTCGCATTTTACCCCTGATTGCTCATATTTATATTTCTTGCCCTTATTTCCTTAAAACTTCGGTTTTGCCCCTCAATTTCTAATTGAATGTCCAGAATCCTTAATTCAATTTCTACACAGAAAACCTTAATCATCTTTTTTTTCCATTCTGTTTTCAAATGCCCTAAATCGATTTCAATACCAAATTCGAAGCCCTAATTGTCAAATTTCAGAACCCTGACTTTAATCATTCTGAATTTTTGGTTCCCAACCTAGCAAACCCTTTTCTACCATTTCAAAACCCTAGTTCAATCATAGGGTTTCAATTTCACAAGCAGATAATCTGAGTTCGTCAGAAATTAAAATTGGTTTCGAATGCCTATATACAGAAGCTTGAAGCTATACAAATTCACAACTATCGCCGCCCAAATCATACAATACAAGCCAGAAAATTATACAACAAATTCGCAAGGAAATTAGGCTCTAATGGCACCGAAATCAAAGACTCAAAACGTTTAATTCCTAACCTAAATTTTGGTTTAAACAACACAAAAACATATCAGACTCTTCGGACCCCACTTTATAGACAAGGATGTACACCTTGAAGATTTGTAGCGGTTTTTGTCTCGAAACCCTTGGTCTCTTTGAATTATTTCCCTCGCGGTTTCTAGATCTAGCCAGGAAGACGTAGTACCGTGGTCTTCATGTTCGAACAGAGAAGGAAGGGAAAGGGGAAGTAAGAGTTGGGCATAAAATCAAATCTCGAATCTAGGAGAGAAGTCGAAAAACAGGAGCCAACCTTACCTCATATTTTCAGTTTGAACAACAACATTGCACACTACTAGATTTCCTCCCAAGTTTCAGTTCCCAATCGCTTTGATAGGACTGAGAAGTGGCGTTGCTAACTGTAAATTTGTAGGATAAAACTATATATAAAAAGAATAAAATAATAAACTAAACCTACAACTCTACTACGGGTAGCAAATAAAAACCCGGTCGGAGTATAGTGTAAATATATTACGACCGAGAGAATCGTACCCAAGGGACTTATAGAAAACTAGTCCTAATCCGGGTAAAAGCCTATTCTATAACAAGGGGGAAGAGTAAGTGTAAGTACAAATAAAGAAAAACTACCTAAAAACCTAATCTAAAATAGTATTTATAAGGATCTACCCCAGATTCGAAATAGCAATGTCATAAAAACACAAATGAACACCAAGGGAAAAGAATAAATTCCGAACCAACCAACTTTTGGTACTGCCGGACAATATGCACCCGGCAAAGACAAGAACCTTGAATGTGCCGGACGTGTTGCACCCGGCATGCCATCCGGCATGCTCAAAATGTCAATTTACTCTTCCAGTTCGAAGCCGAACTAAACACTCCCTAATCATTATCGAAGACTAACAATATCTAGGTAATCAATGAACCGAAAAGGGGAGAATTCTAAGCCTTAAATTTCATCCTTTAAGTTATAAAAGACAAATAGAAAGACCACTTGGAATTCCTCAACCTTTTTGCCTTACCAAGGTCAGAATTGAAGTACTTGGAAGAAGAAACAACTTCATTCCAAATTGCAACAAACATAAAATTCCAAGTTGAACTTATATCTTTTATTGAGTGATCTTAGTGCGTTTACAAAGAGAACCATTTCTAACCAGAGAAGACAAAGAATTCTACACCACCATCCACACAACTACAAGAAGAGAATACAAAGAGGGAGAAGGAGATGTTAATAGCCTTAACCCGACAAGGTCTTCTTCCTCTCTTGCGTGGATGGATCCGTAGAATTCTTTGGACACCAACAATGGAGTAAGGCGGAAATATAGAAGTGAATGGCGTGGATTTGGTATGTTGAAGTATGTTCTATGATGTAGACTCACGGCCAATTTATAGGGCTTCAAAATGTCTTTTGCCGGGCGTCGTGTCGGATCATCAATAGCCGGCACACGTGGGAAATGTGCCTAACTGTTAACGGTCAAAACCGTCAATTCTGCGCGAAACAGTGTATATGCCGGGTAGGATATACCCGGCATCACACCCGGCAATAGCCAAATCTCCAACGGTCAATAACTACCATCGTTTGGTCAACCGTGGCGACTCTTCACCTATGCCGTATGGGATCTACCCGGCATCGTATCCGGCAAAGCTCCTTTTCCGATCTATGCTCATGTCGTGCAAGATTAATCCGGCATTAAGTCCGGCATCAATGATCTTTTGGCTAGAAAATCATCCCTTGCACAGAAAAACATATAAAAAACATAAGACTAAACTAATAAAATCATTTAACATACAAAATAACGTAAGTACTGCCTATTCTAACCGTAATTTAACTAATATTATTACAGATCTAGCTTATAAAATATGATAAGTCTACGGCTTATCAAGGCCCTACACTTACCTTTTGCTAGTCCTCGGGCAAAATTCAATCAGGAAAGAATAGCTACTTGTGCACAAAACAGGTACTCAGAATAATGACACTTAGAGTTCTTTCTTGACTACCTGACTCTGATTCATAAGAATCACTTAATCTTTCCCATTTCATCATGAATATACTAGTGGGTATAAGACAAAAACAATCGATGTCAAAAATGGATCAGAGACTCATGGGAGCAAGTCGAACCCTAGGGACTTGTATAGAAAATTAGTCCTAGCCTTTGTAATTAATAAGTAAAAGAGGGGGAAAATGTGATAAATTTTCTAACTCTACTAAAAACAAACAGAACTACACGGTATTTACAATGATCCGCCCCAGATTCATAATGGTAAACGTTATAAAGACACATATGATCACCAAGGAAAAGAATAAACTTCGAATTAACCAACTCTTGATAGTGCCGGATATCATGCCGGACAGAATGCGCACGACAGATTCAAAAACCTTGAACGTGCCGGACGCCTTGTACCCGGCATGCTACCCGGTATTATCAAAATGGCAAACTACTTCTCCAGTTCGACGCCGAGCCAAGAACTCCCTAATCATTATCGAAAACTAGCAAATATTTGGTAATCAACGAACCGAAAAGGGGAGAATAACTTGGCTAATTCTAATCTTATGTTCCATCCCCTAAATTGTAGAAGACAAATGGAAAGACTACTTGGAGATTCTCAACCCTTCTGCCTTAATAAAGTCAGAATTGAAGTACTTGGAAGAAGAAACAACTTCATTCCTAATTGCAACAAACACAAAATTCCAAGTTGAACTTATATCTTTTATTGAGTGATCTTAGTGCGTTTACAAAGAGAGCCATTTCTAACCAGAGAAGACAAAGAATTCTACACCACCATCCACACAACTACAAGAAGAGAATACAAAGAGGGAGAAGGAGATGTTAATAGCCTTAACCCGACAAGGTCTTCTTCTTCTCTTGCGTGGATGGATCCGTAGACTTCTTTGGACACCAACAATGGAGTAAGGCGGAAATATAGAAGTGAATGGCGTGGATTTGGTATGTTGAAGTGTGTTCTATGATGTAGACTCACGGCCTATTTATAGGGATTCAAAATGTCTTTTGCCGGGCGTCGTGCCGGATCATCAATAGTCGGCACACGTGGGAAATGTGCCTAACTGTTAACGGTCGAAACCGTCAATTCCGTGCGAAACAGTGTATATGCCGGGTAGGATATACCCGGCATCACACCCGGCAATAGCCAAATCTCCAACGGTCAATAACTGCCATCGTTTGGTCAACCGTGGCGACTCTTCACCTATGCCGTATGGGATCTACCCGGCATCGTATCCGGCAAAGCTCCTTTTTCAATCTATGCTCATGTCGTGCAGGATTAATCCGGCATTGAGTCCGACATCAATGATCTTTTGGCTAGAAAATCATCCCTTGCACAGAAAAACATATACAAACATACGACTAAACTAATAAAACACTTTAATACCTAATATAGCACAAATAACATATATATAACCTAAATTAGATAAATATAATACTAAATCTAGCACCTAAAATATGATAAGTTTGCGGCTTATCAGGCGTGAAGACAGAAAAGAGCGAGATGGAGGCGACGAGCGTCTATGTTCCTTGTGCCGGTTGAGAGAAGGAGGAAAGTCCAGAGAATAGATGAGGAAGAAGCAGCGGCGCAGACATTGTTCCTCTCGGCTAGGGTTCAAAATTTGAATGAAGAAGGAAGGATTGAAGAGGAGCCGCAAGTATTCTTCTAGTTAGAGTTGCAAATAACCGAGAGTGAAGAGAATTAGAATAAGAAAATGGCTCCATTTTTGTTTGGGTCTGGCATTACCGTAAGTGTATAAAGTGGCTGGGCTGGCCCAGTCCTTTTGGGTGGGTCGGTCCTTTTTTTACTTTTAAAAAGTTGCACATATAAGTCGGTTCTAGCTCGTGTTTTGTCCGTTTTTCATGCCGTCTGAAACATGATGTCCCGTTTAACGAGACGAACCATATTATGATTCCAAATTTATAATTTCAAACAATAACAATTATTGTTATTTATAAATTGAATTAATTATAATTTAATTCCTAATTGGTTTGCATTTCGCCATTTTTAGGCGAAAACGCGACGTCTTTTATTCTGACTGTTTAACCAATTTTCCAATGCCTCTAAAATGACCCAAATAATATTATAAGGTGTCCACGACCTCATTTTCACTTCTAAAATATTCGTGACACATTTTTCGAAGTAAAAAAATTGGTTTTATTTTCATTTATATTTCTTTTTCCTATACCTCCTTAACGTCGTTTTAGGTTTTGTTTATGTTTCCTAACGACTTTTAGGGTTTAATCTAATATTATATTATTCTCTTGTACTTATTTAAGGGTATTTAATTCCTTAATCTCTAATTAATTATTTTTATTTAATTAATTCATGATTAATTAAAGTAATTAAGGTTTGGGATATTTCATGGAGATAGTAATTTGAGCCTTTTGGACCAATGAGAGGAGGTAGTCGTCATCTTCATCATTCTGGAGTGGTCCAATATGTCTCATATGTTCTTTAAGCAGCTCTGTGTAGACAAGGATAGGCTTCTGGAAGAAGTCTACCCATCCTTGGAACTCTAATAGCTCGACGATCTTTCCTAGGTCCATCTTTTCCATCCACTCTATGTCCAACATCTTAGGTAAGACGGGACAAGATCTGTCGTTGACATTCTCAGCCTTGATTAACGCTGGCTCAAGCTCCTTGAGTTTCTTGAGGCGCTTTAGAGATTAAGGTGATTGAGGCTTGGCAACGGCCTTCTTGGCTTGAAGGAGCTCCTCGAACTCTTCAGTATGTGGCGAAAGGACCATCTTCTTTTTTCTCTTTGCCTTCTTTAGTTGCTCACGCTCCTTGTGCGTGAGTATGACATGTGATGGCAACTCTGTGTCACTGTCTTCAACCTGAAGTTGTCGTTGAGGTGTCGGGGATCTGTCGATGAGTGGTTCCCCAGACTCGGCGATGAGATTCACCTCTTCCTTGGAGTCAGCTGTTGTCTCTTGGTGTATCTCCTCTACTGAAGCGTCCTTTTGCGCTGGTTCATTGTGTTGAACCTCTTTTTCTTCCAGTTGTTGAATAGCTGCCTCGATTTCAGCTGAAATAGTTGCTTCTTCATCAAAGAAGTGCAGTCGTCGTGTGGCTTTTTCTGGGTTAGAGTGAGATTTTTGTGGTGCTGTTGGCTTTTGAGTACGCTTTGATGCGCGTGTCACGCAACCAGGTATAGTGGTGGAATGGCTCTTGGATTTGTTTTTGGATTGCTTTGTGGTGATTTTGGAGGTTTTAGGTGAGGGGCAGGAGAAGACATTTTTGGTTCTTGTGTGGGAGTAGGATCAGGAATGATAGTGGGTTTGAAAGTGCCGGATTTGATGACGTAGTAGGTTTTGGGAATGTGGGATTTTATATACTCTACCTCACTGGCGAGAAGGTTTCCTTCCTGTACTACTTTAACCGTAACCTTTTTATTGATATAGGTTTCAAGGGTTGGTTTGACCATTATCAAAAAGTCAACCCTAGGAAGGCTTAAGGAGCTTTAAGGTTACTTATGATTTTATATTGACTTTTATGATCCAAATCAATGTTCCAAATATTTCTAAAATCTTTATAATATAATTGGAGTGTCTTGAAAATTTTCCAAGATTTATTGACTTATAAATCATATTATTAAATTCATAATACCATATAATAATTTAATATTTAATAGTATTATCTAGGGTTCAATAAAGGAAATCCCCTAAATTAATTTAGATTAATTTATGGGGTATTTCATGTTCGAACATGCCCCGAGAGTTCAAGGTTTGTCTTCTGTATGTTGTGTCCGGACATCTGTCCGAACTTACATGTTTGGACAATGTGCAAGGACGAGTCTGGGTTAAAGTTTCGGCAGCTGTCCGAATTCAATGTCCAGACGCATGTCCGAACATATGTGGATCTGATTTCGACGTATGTCCGGACTTCCTAGGTCGGACGTATGTCCGGACATCACTGGGTTTGATCGCAGAACTTGTCCGAACATGCAAGTGCGGACACTAGTCTGGACAACCCTATGTTTTTTGTTTTAGGACTCACTTGACCTCCGTTTTGTGATCCGTTTGTGGCATTATCTTTCTAATTCTTTATTCTATATTTTGGGGTAAAATCTGGGGTGTTACAAATGAGGTGGTGTTTTCTCATCTTGAAGCTCTAATTTCCTTCTCTTCTTTCACTACTACATATAAAGTCTGTGGAGGCAACTATTATTTTCTCTGAAAACCAAAAAATTGTTCTGTATATATTTAGAGGCAACCGTTTTGTTGCCTCTAAAGGGTCACCTCGGTTGATTATGGAGGAGACTAACCTCTTTTCTTTTGTTGATTTTACCTAGTGAGGCAACATTACTCGCCTCCAATGATGTTAAACTATTGGGGTAAGAAGTCTTTCGCCTCTGTTAGTCTTAAACTACTGAGGCAACTAGCTCCTGTGGCCTCCGTTGAGCTGTATGGATGTAGAGAATAAGCAACAGAGGCAACCAAGTAAGCTCACCTCCATTGATGTTCAACAAGCGAGGCAATTCATGAAACTTGCCCTTATTGCTTTGTGTAGAGAACAAGCAACAGAGGCAACCAAGACAGCTCACCTCCATTGATATCCAACAAGTGAGGCAAAGCCTTAAACTTGCCCCCATTACTTTGAGTAGAGAATAAACAACAGAGGCAACCTTTATCTCCTCGCCTCCGTTGATGTCCAACAAGCGAGGCGGCTCTTTGGTTGCCCTCATCGATCTTTTATTTTGAAAAAAAAATGTGAAATTCATACAGGACTTTCATGCTCCCATCACAGATTACAGATGTTACTTCTAGTCTGTAGACATTCATCATAGGTTTCTTCACACTCAACATTGTATGTGCCCAACAGAGATGAAAATAGATACAACTGAAATACCCCTAAATTAATTTAAATTAATTTAGGGGATTTCTTTTATTAAACCCTAAATAATACAATTAAATATTAAATTATTACATGGAACCATGAAAATTAAATTAGGGGATTTCTTCCATTTAACCTTAAAGAATACTATTAAATATTAAATTATTATATATCATTATATAGTATTATGAATTTAATAATAAGATTTATAAGTCAATAAATCTTGGAAAAATTTCTAAACACTCCAAGTATATTATAAAGATTTTAGAAATAATTGGAACACTAATTTGAATCATAAAAGTCAATATAAAATCATGGAAACCATAAAGCTTCTTAAGCCTTGCTAGGGTTGACTTTTTGAGAATGGTCAAACCAGGCCATGAAACCTATACCAATAAAAAGGTTATGGAAAACCAAGAAGATTGATAAAAAGAACGTCAAAAACGGATCATCCTAGCCAAAGTTATGATAGAATGAAGTTTAGAGCCAAAATTTTGAAAAAAATGCTGATGTGGCATGGTTGCTGACTCACCAGCGTGCCTCGGGAAACGAGCCACAGCAGCTGGCCGATTTTCTCCATGATTTCTGCTAAGTATCTTAACTTCCATCAGCTTATTGCCCTAACTTGTGACACCGATATCTCTCTCGTCTTTGAGAATTTTTTAGTGTCGTTTTCTCCATTCTCTTCTCCTATAATTCCTCTTTCCAACCATAGCTCATACACAACCTAACTTTTTCTACATTGACAGCAAATTCGATCTGAAGTAGCCTCCCTGAAAACGGCAACCCAGAACTCCAGGAAAACGTGATTAATCTGGTAACTTCGTCTCTCCATAACTTCTTCGTCTCTCAGTCAAAATTCGTGTTCTTTAGCTTGTTGTGTAGATCTCTAATTCCTCTACAACTCTTATGTTTACACCCAAGGCTAATTCCCAACCGGGTGCAAGAAAAAGCGTCCAAAGTTCCTGATTTGTCACGCACATAGAATCATAGAAAAACGCAAGGTATAAACTCATAACTTTCAGTTTAGATTTCTTTCTGTGCATTGCAAATTAGGGTAAGTTCTTGCTATCAATCTGTAGATCTACATCTCCTCTTTCGATTGAGCCAAATAACACGTCCTAAATCAATCTGTACTGTAATTTATAGAGTTGTAAAGTTGGCTACCCAAACAGCTCGTAAAGGTCGAATTTTTCCAGAAACCCGAATTCGAAATTCTTCGTTGGCGCGATTCCGGTGAGTTTCTGATCAAATTGTTCCGATGTTGTTGTTCGTATGTTCATTACCGGTCAAACCCAGGTTTCAATTTCATCTATTACGTGTTATATTAGGCGAATTTATCAAATCGAGATTCAAACTAAACTAAAAACCCTAACTTCGAACCCAGAATCGTTTTTTTGATTTCGTGCACCATAGGTCGTAAAATTGGTACCTCTGGAATCGTAGTTTAATTTCGAAACGAATGGAGGAAGAATCAACGAATTTGAATCTGTAGATTGCGAGAAATCGGTGAATTAGTACTCGGCATTCAATTGTGTTTCTCTAATGAACTCTACGTTTCAGGGCTGTCCGATCGTAGTTAGATGGAACGGACGACCGAGATTAAAACGTGGATAATTATTGATATATTAAGTTATATAAATTCCAGAATAAAACCTAACTTGTTGAATTTATTTAATGGCCTTTCCTAATGTATTTTGACACAAAATTTCAATCGTAGATTCCTTATAAAATGTAGTTTATTTTCATGTAAATTAATATGGGTTTTGAGTTTTTAAATGTAAGTTATAATTTTTAAAAGTTTTGAGTATTATGGAATTATTTGGATAATTTAAAAAGATATTTTTATGAAATAAAAATTTTATAATATGTCTCAAGTATCATAGTTACTATATATTAAATTTGGGAATTTTTAGACAAGAATAAATGGGTTTAAAAATTGTGTTTATGAACTTTTCCTAAGTTATCTTATAATATATGGTTTCTAATGTAACAAAAATTAAAGTATAGATGATTAATAGACTTTATAGGTTGAGAATAATATAATAAGACTAAACTAACATTAAATACAGAATGTTAAGAAATATTTTTGAGTACAAACTTTTAAGTGAAGTGAATATATATATATATAAGGAATAAAATAGTAACATATGTTAAATCAAGGAATTTAATTAATCTGCATTTATATTAACTATATAATGTGGAGTTAACATACTTAATTGGAACTAAGGAAAATACTTTATTTTATAAACAATATATTGGATGTGGATTTGTCTAAAAGTTAATAGAGATAATTAAATACAATAACACTACATAAAGAATGTCTTGAATAAATCCTAATATATTTATACATAAAAAAATATAAAATACCTTATAGAAAATAGAATATGAAGGAATTAGTAAGTTAAACTAAACCTATACATAATACTATTAAAAGAGTATTATAAGTTGAAATACCCCAAACCTTGGTATGTTGGTTAAACATTAAAACATGAATTATTAAGACTAAAAAGAGCCTTAGGGACATTAGTAAACAGATTTAAACAAAAGAAAACACAAAATGTGCTTTAAAGTCAATAAGAGCTAAAATGTGCTCTAAGCTTGGAATAAGCTTGGGTAAAACCTAATGAACTTACCAAGACCTCATTTATATACTAATGAACATATTAAACCAATTACCAAAGAAAACCAAGCTTGAAAACAAGTTAAAACACAAAATGTGCTTTAAGAAGTCTTAAAGCACATTTTTGAAAAATTGTCTTGTAAATGAGTTTTGAGTGGCTAAATGTCCGTCATTACTCTTAAATATATATGTGTACTATATAGTATCACATTTGGGTGGCTATATTAATGGGAAATCAAAAATTTCACTTCTAAGTGCCTTGTTTAGGTGAATAGTGATTTTTATAAGCTAGTTTATAACATATGTTGTATTAAGTAATTAAATTGACAAACAAAGACTAAAATACCCTCATACTAATAAAGGGGGCCGGTTTTTCTAAGTGTGGTGACTCACCACTCTCTAGTTAATGTAATAAGTAAGTAAAGCAAACTAATTAAAACTACTTTTTACTTTATAAGCATAAATATCTCTTAAAAGCAAATTCTATCTCATTCTCTCTTTTCTTATTTCCCTACTGTAGCACATGCTCTCCCTTCATTCTTTGTGTTTCCACGGTAATACACACACCTCCATTAAAACCCTTCTTTGACCTCTTGTAAAATCAAGCTCACTTGTCCAAATTAAATTCTAAGACCACCAATATCTCTTCTCAAGCTTCATTCTTCTATTCTCAAAACTCCAAGAGCCCCATTCGGTGCCAGGTGTTCACCATGAAGGAGCTTGAGCTTGTATTTTGACATATTGTTGATCTCCTTTGCTTCTAGGTAAGGAATCTCAAAGAAAAATCATGTTTCCTCCATGTTTTTACCTTGACCGAAAATACACATTGATATAGCTCTTTGTGTGACTTTGTTCTAGCTTCATTTCAACTCTTCATGGACTAGGTGGAGTCCCCTCTTGTTATATATTCAAACTCTCTTCAAAGATCAAGGTAAAACAACTACATTAATGTTTTTGAAACAATGTACAATTAGGGTTTACAATGAGATGAAGCTTATAGCTTGAATACTCATTATGGTGTTTGTATATTGCTTAGAGCTTGACAAGGAATCAAAATACCATACGGTTTTGTAAGGAAACAAGAAGGAAGTGTTTGGAAAAGAGGTAAATCTACTAACCAAATGTGGTTTAATGCCTTAGGAGAAATGAGCTTATAAATGCTTATTAAAACTACCTAAAGAGCAAATGGTGAATGACTTAGTAAAGTGTGCTCAAGAGCTTAGTAAAAGGCATATGTGTTGTTGAGTGTATTTGCAGGTTAAAGGCAAATGTATATTGTGGAAATTCAGTGTTTATGATTTATGCATCTTAAGGGCCTAAGAGCCATGCATTTTAAGGGCCTAAGTGCCATGCAATTTAAATTATGCACTATATTGTAATGTAGTGTAAATTTGGTGAAGTTGTGTATGAGAGTGTTCTTGGTGATTTTAGATGTTCTTGTGTGTTTAATGGAGAAAGCAAAGTGTTTAGGCTTAGTAATGTTCTAGGGGAATCCATGTCAAAATTTAGGTAAGAAGTAAGAAGTTCTAAGTGTTTACATAAGGTTTGGTGAGTTAGAAAATGTAGGAAATGCATAAGGAGTTCATGATGTTTTAAAGGAATTCTGATGAACTAGGAAGTACTCTAGAGTGTAATAAGGACTTAGGCATGATCTTGAGATTTAGTAAGTACCAAAGTCACTTTGGGACTTAGGAAAATACCTAGGCAAACTTTAGTAAAATAAGGAGAAGTGTACACTAGGAAAAGAGTTTCAAGAAGGATATAAGGAATTAGTTGTGAGAGATGATGCTTGGGGGATGATGTTAAAATAAGGAGAAAGCTTTTGGGATAGTAGTTATCTTAGGTATGAAACACCACTTGAAAAACTAGGAGAAAACATTGTAAGTGTTAGGAATTTTGTGAAGATAAGTAAAGGCTTAAGGAATTAGAAAATGAGTTTTATGAGTGTTAAGGATGTCTTAAGTTGTGTTTGAAGTGCCCAAATGAGGTTAGGGGGGTACTAGGTTATATGGGGTGAAGATTGGAGTTGAATGTAAAAAGGAAAACAAAGATTTGGGGCAGACCGGACTTGCGACCGGACTTGCAAGTTCGGTCGGGCCCAGTTTACCCTGCGAGAATTGGCTTCTGGAATGGACCGACCTTGGGACCGGACTTGCAAGGTCGGTCGGGCTTGTATTTTGTGTACGGATTGAGTTACTGGAATCGACCGGACATAGTACCGGACTTGGCAAGTCCGGTCGGGCTAAATTTCCAAAGAAGGAAGAAACTCTCGGGAATAGACCGAACATGCGACCGGACTTACAAGGTCGGTCGGAGTAGAAAATTTTGACGGAAATATGTTCTGGAATCGACCGGACATGGACAAGTCCGGTCGGCAAGTCCGGTCGGACCTAAACTTGTAAAAAAAAAACAGAAAAGAATGTGACTTATGTAGTTAACCCTAGGGTGTGTAATGAAGGTAGCCTAGGGTAAGATAGACATTAAAACATGTCATACAATCATGTTGAATACTTAGAAAATGTGAAGTTAAATAAATAATTAACCGACGTTACTAATGTGTATAGGATTCTCTCAAGGTGGAAACGAAACGAGCAGGGACCAAGGTATGGTTTTCTTGCAGTCTGTTGCCTACCGGTTTACACCGGCTTGGATGGTTTGTTTTTCTGTGTGTTACGACCTTATAAGACTAAGGCATGAAAAGAGTTTACAGTTGTTATACATTAAGATGTTGTAAGGTTGTGACTCCTTTCCCTTGGTTGTCTAACAAGACCTAAATGTTTGCTTGTATGTGACTTAACAAAATATTGTGTGATCACTAACAAGTACTAATCGGGGGGAGTGAGGAGTCTGGTTGTTCCGGCCACGCGTGTGATGGACGGGAGTCGATATCATATCCGGTTCGGCTCTCTTGGTGTATGTATAGGTGGTATTCCAATTTGGTTTCTACCTTCCCTTAGCTTATCCAAAGCTAGTTACTGACTCACGTCGGGCCACAGGGGCATACGTATGTTATTTCGGTGTGCTTGGGATCACTATATCCGACGCGCCTTGGGTATAAGTTAACCGTTCTATATAACTGGACGGAAACGAGGATGGTAACGAGCTTAACATGGGATTGGTAAAAATCTCTAGGCTCACATGGTATACTAACTTTGGTGGAAGGTTCCTTGTGAGGACCGAGTTTATGGTGTTATGTATTGATGTTGTGATGCTATGCAATCTCCCTTGCTATGCTATGGTATATATATTTATGTTGGATGTTTAAAATGAATGCCATGTTATTATGACAATTGGTTGCGCGTATCCCGGTAGCCGATGGGTTGCGCGTTAGCCATACCAGCAAAGGTTGCTGACCCCTCGGGGGCTCCATATTTTATTGCAGGATGAGGATCGAAGAAGCAGAGTGGCTCTAGGTCCTAGGTCGTTGATATACTTTTGGCTATGTTGGTTGTTGAGCCCGGGATGCGCCTGTGCTCCCGAGGCATTACATTTTGGTACCGTTATTAAACAGTGGTGGATGATTATGGTTTGTAGGTGTGTTGTAAATTAAATACTCGGTATGGTTGATTATGTTTATATATGGATGTTACATTCTATGCTCGGGAGTCTGATCATCAGACCGATACACTTGTATTTATTCTGCCTAGTTAACCACGTGGGTGGTTAACGGCGTTGTAACACCAGAGCGTTTAGTTATTGGTTGGTTGGTTATTTCCGCTGCGATTTCGGTAGTTGTTAGAAGCGTTGTAGGGGTGTTACAAAAAGTGGTATCAGAGCGAAGTATCGCTCTGATGACTAGAATACCGAGCTTAGGGATATACCGAGTTAGGAAACCTAGCTACAGATACCTAAGTGAACAGATTTGGAAAGGTTAACCACTAACTAAGTGTGGAATTACCTGGTTGACGGGAAGATGCTATAACCATTGGATCGATAAGTGTGCAAGCATAATGCTAATGAAATGTTCATATGAATTCAGATGGCAGGTAGACCACGAGGGAGAGGCCGCGGGCGCAGTACTGGAGGTTTGGGTGACCAGGGCGATGATACTACGGCACAGACTATGGCTGAGGCAGTTGCAGCCGCCGTAGCCCAGTTGGTACCCGATTTGGTTGCTGCTATACAGCAAGGGCAACAGCCCGGAGTTCAGCCACCACCACCACCGCCACGAGAGACCAATTGGGTCAAGGCGTTGGCTGATCTTAGACCGCCATCATTCAATGGGGAGACTGATCCTCGAAAGCTGGAGGCTACATCTCCGAACTGGAGACCGCCTACGAGACCTTGGCATACCTGCTGAAGCTAAGGTCCGTCTTGCCGCCTACTACTTGAAGGGTACGGCACAGAGTTGGTGGAAATTGGTGAAGGAGGGACAGGATGGCTGATCCTGAATTTGGTTGGAGGGAAGACACGGCTCTGCTGCGAGCCAAGTACTACCCGGTACACGTGCAGGAGGCCAAGCGCCTCGAGCTGGATAGTCGTGAGGCAGGGGGATAAGATGTCGGTTGATGACTACTACACCGCATTCACCGGCCTTATCCACCTGTTACCAGACCTTGGGTACTCGAACCGAGTGTTGGTGAACCGGTTCTACAATGGACTAAGTCACCGCCTCCGCTATGGGATGGGGCCAGATGAGTATACTACCTTGCAGGTAATTAGAGTACCTTGTTGTGAATCAATTTATACCTTGAGTGAATGTTAATGTGAGTTGGTAAGTTGTTTTGCGGGGCATGACTGACATCCTAAAATTCAGGAGTGCTATCATGCCGCTGCTAAGGTTGAAATCACCGTCCGTCTGAGGGACGAGGAGAATGCGCACAAGCGCAAGGCCACCAACGAGGGCCAGAGTCAGCAAGGGTATGGGGGAGGAAAGAAAAAGAAACCCTATCCTCAGCCCCAGAAGGGTCAGTACCAGGGTGACAAGGGCCAAGCCCAGACCACCACAGCTGATGAGCCACTGAAGCTCACGTACGCGTATGCGGCGAAGCCTCTACGCTCCTACCCGCCTAAGGGTAATTACTTAACCATGTGTATCTAGTTGAGGTGTATGTTGTTGAGATGGAAAGTGAGTATTGATTGTGTGTTGTTATAGCAGCTAGCGCGGGTTCTGGACCGGAGCGCCACTTTTACTGTAAGTGGTGCAATGGAGACCACCCCGGCAAGGACTGCAAGGGGAATGATGTGAGGTGTCGTCACTGCCAGAAGATGGGGCACCGTGAGTTTGAGTGTTGGACGAACCCCAACAGCAGGAACTATAAGCCAAAGGGGCAGTGGAAGGGTAATGCTACCACGACCACTGAAGGCCCGAAGGCGATTACTCAGCAGACTTCGAGAAAGTACACTGAATCCCAGAAGGGGAAGGCTACGGGGTCCGGCAAGGCCGCCCTGAATGTGGTGGACCGGTCTGAGGCACCAGGATCCTCTTCGAGACCAGGTACCCCCTAAACTGATAAATGAAAAAGTGATTGCTTACCGCATTTCATGCATGAGTGTTAGCAAGTCTAAGGTTATAAACATATAAGTAAAGAGTTAGAATATAATGTGGAAAACACCTAAAGTTAGGCAATTTGAACTTAGGAACCTTCAATATCTGTTATCCAATCCCGCCCACACCAAACCCCGAAGAGACCACCATCAGCATCTCCGACTATCCATTGGAGCAATGTCAGGTCATCCAGCCAGGTATGATACTTTTAAATGGATACCTGACACCGGAAGCACAAATCCATATCATCAGACGATGCGACGAACTTGGAGCAAAACCAGGAGGGTTTTACACACCCGAATGCCCGAACGGAGCAAGGATGCAATTGAAGATGATGTGCATGGGTAAGGACTGGAACCCTTACACCAAGTCATATCAAGAAGTGCGAGCTGAAGATGGAACAACAGTACCATGTATACCAGAGGAGTTCCATGCGGTCGTTAACCACGCCGTGGGAATTGCGCAACAAGTTGAAACGGAATCAATTCCAAGTGTGAAAGCAGATATATGCATTGTGAACTTCTACCAGAAAGGTGGACGGTTAGGTATGCACCAAGACAAGGACGAGTCACCCGAGTCTCTAAGTAAGGGAGTACCCGTGGTGTCTTGGTCCATTGGTGATACCGCAGTGTTTGTATATGGCGAGCAGAAGCGTGCTGACCTCGCAAGGAAGCTATTATTGAAATCGGGAGATGTATTAATCATGGGTGGGCAATCAAGGATGCTATACCATGGCATCAGAAAGATCAAATTGAATACCGCACCGTCGACAGTGATCAATGCCACACACATGAAACCCGGACGTTTAAATTTGACCTTCAGACAGTTTTAAGCTTTGTATAATTGTGTGATGTGATAAACCCGTGTGTATTAAGGATGTTGTAAGTGTAAATCATGGCGACAGTATAAGCCAATGAATGTTGTAAAAAGAGTGCGTTAATGAATAAAGTGGAGTTGTTTGAAGCATATAAATCGTGTTGTTACCCAATACTTATTAGTTTGCCAATGAATTAGGCTGTGCACTCGGAACAGGAGGTATATTGAGTGTCTGCAATAGGGCAGAAGCCGGCAAGAGCGGCACAATCCTCACCGGTACCTTTCCAGTGAATGGCGTGGATGCATCGATCTTGTTCGACTCTGGAGCCTCACACACATTTATTTCGCTAGCATTTGCGAAGAGGCTGGGGTTAGACGGTGAAGAGATGCCAGACTTCGTGGTCACTCTCCCGTCGAAAGAGCGGATCAGGTGTACCCGCTACTACCGAGATGCTGTTGTTCGAATCATGGATGAGGAGTTTCCGATCGACTTGATAGAGTTCGACGGACTAGGTTTTGATGTGATTGTCGGGATGAACTGGTTGGAGCGGTACAAGGGTAGAATCCTATGTGCCGAGCATCGACTGCTTCTTAGGAGTCCATCTGGGGTTACTATATCATACCGCCAGAGGCCCAGGGAGCCTTCGACGCAGATCATCACCGCCATGGCCATGTATCGTGAGTTGCGACGAGGAAATGATGTATACCTCTGCTATGTCCAGGACATAGAGAGAGACCTGAGTTTAGCCCAGATGTGCCGGCGTCGGTAGTGTCGGAGTTTCCTGACGTATTTCCTAAGGAACTGTCGGGCATGCCGCCAGCACGAGAGGTTGAGTTTGAGATTGATCTAGTTCCGGGCACTGGACCCATTGCGAAAGCACCTTACCGTATGGCTCCAGCAGAGATGACAGAGCTCAAGGAGCAGCTGAGAGACCTACTCGACAAGGGCTTTATCCGCCCTAGTTTTCACCATGGGGAGCGCCGGTCCTCTTCGTGAAGAAGAAGGACGGTAGCCTCCGCCTATGTATTGATTATCGGGAGCTGAATGCTGTTACGGTGAAGAACTGTTACCCCTTACCACGCATCGACGATCTATTTGATCAGCTGAGGGGAGCATCAGTGTTCTCCAAGATAGACCTACGTTCCGGATACCACCAGATTGCCATCCGTGACAGTGATATCGAAAAGACAGCATTCAGAACTAGGTATGGGCATTATGAGTTCACAGTTATGCCGTTTGGCTTGTCTAATGCGCCAGCAAAGTTCATGGACTTAATGAACCGTTTGTTCCAAGATCAGTTGGACAAATCAGTGGTAGTCTTCATCGATGACATACTAGTGTATTCGAAATCGAGAGGTGAGCATGAAAGCCACCTGAGAGATGTATTGCAGACATTGAGAAAGAATCAGCTGTATGCTAAATTTTCTAAGTGTGAATTTTGGTTGAATCAAGTGTCCTTCCTTGGACATGTGATTTCTGAGGCCGGGATCGCTGTTGATCCGGCAAAGATAGATGCAGTGCGCACCTGGCCTAGGCCGAAGACAGTTACCGACATCAGGAGCTTCCTCGGCCTGGCAGGTTATTATAGGAGGTTTGTGAAGGACTTCTCCAGTGTCTCGAAGCCGATGATTTCCTTGATGAAAAAGGATGCACCATTCGAGTGGACAGTCGACTGTGAGAGAGCTTTCACGAGTCTCAAGGATGCTCTGACATCTGCACCGGTTCTGACATTACCAGACGGTCCAGATGGTTTTGAGGTCTATTGCGACACATCAGGCAGGGGTATGGGTTGTGTGTTGATGCAACACGGGAAGGTCGTGGCTTACGCCTCCCGACAGCTGAAGAAGCATGAGGAGAACTACCCTACCCACGACTTAGAATTGGGGGCCATTGTCTTCGCACTGAAGATATGGCGACATCATTTGTATGGGGTAAGCGTGACAATATATTCTGACCACAAGAGTTTGAAATACTTGTTCACTCAGAAAGAGTTGAACATGAGGCAGAGAAGGTGGGTTGAATTCTTAAATGATTATGACATCAATTTACAGTACAAGGAGGGTAAGGCAAACGTGTGGTAGCTGACGCATTGAGTCGCCGAGCACACTCTCTCCATTCGCTAGTCTCTCATACTGGCTTGGTTGAAGAGATGCGGAGTGCTCAGATGACGGATCAGTATATGGTGGAAATTAGACAGAAGCTTATTGATGGCACATTCGAGGGTCAGAAGTATGACTTTGCAGACGTTATAATCTGAGTGGTTAGAACAGGTGTAATTAACATAAAAGAAAGAAATTAAAACCCAAAAATAACGTCGGGCTGCAAATAAATCCCGGTCGCAGTAGTATAGTGAAAATGTAAGCAACCGGATGTCGAACCGTGGGACTAATATAAATATAATAGTACCTAAGCGTGTCACAAAAGGGGGGTGGATTAATTGACTTGTAAAATAAATAAAAAGAAAAGATAAAATAAACTAAGTTGACAGATAAATAAAATGGAACTCTGGGTCAGGTTAATATAATCTGCATAATTAAGCTATCTCTACTGGTCTAATAATTTGGCAAGGTTCCTGTAATTATCTTAAGGACTAAGTCATAGCCTCATAAGAACTCGTTCACCTGTAATGCAAGGTTCTAATCAAGGTTCAAGCAAAAGCCTGCGAACGGCAGAGAGAGTATTGAGGAATTACATTTGCAACTGAATACTAACTTATTAAATCATAACAAGTTTCCTCCAGTTTTACGCCTAATTAACCTGTCTATTTATCACCTGGTCTGATCAAAATAGACTTAGTAGAGCAATTTAATAAATTCGCGAGATCTATTAAAAAGGCGAGATAACTTTTAAAAACGTAACAAACTGTATATAAATAAACCAGTAGAAATATTGCATAATTAATACAATACATAATAACTATTCCCAGAGTAAACGTAAAAGCCTAACATATTAAATAGATAGATAGAGACGAGAGTAATAGAAATCATCCGTAATCACTCCGTCTCACTCTGCTATTTTGTGTACGTAGGGCTAGAGGTGAATTTGGTGGACTGTAAATAAATAAAATGGAGAAGGCGGGGAGAGAAGAGAAATGGATGGCGTGAAGTGGTCGTGGATCGATTGGTGAATTCGTGAGATGAGTTATTGGGTGAAGCTCGTGGGTTTATATAGGAAAAAAGAAAAGGAAGGAAGAGGCAGCAGAGAAGATAGACAGACGCGTGAGCAAATGATTGAGGCGGTGGAAGAATCGTTGATTGCAGCTCACTGATTGCAGGGGACAGAGCGTGTGCAGAGGCGCGAAATAAGGTAGGCGACGGCGGGGGGTAGATAGATAAGGCGAGTTGCAGAGTCGCGCGAGGAAGAAAACTATGTTCGGGCGCGATTTTATCTTGTCCGCTGTGGAAGACCGCCTGATAAGTGGCGGTAGAGGTGGTGGTGTCCGCCTGGCGGACCGCCTGATAAGTGGCGGTAGTGGTGGTGGTGTCCGCCTCGCGGTGAGCATGGTGGTGTCCGCTGATAAGTGGCGGTAGTGGGTGGTGTCCGCCTGGCGGTTGCATGTGAGGAGACCGCCTGATAAGTGGCGGTTGTTCTCTGTTGTCCGCGAGGCGGTTGCCCCTGTGGTGTCCGCCAGTTATCTCGACGTCGCTGCAACCTGTCGTGACTTATTCCTTCCAACTTCGACCGGCTCTAGATTCTTCGTTTGGGCTCCGTTTTCTGAGCCGTTTGCGTATATGCGTTCGTCTCTTAATCTACTTCACTCCCAGCTTGGTTTTCCTCATGTTAAACCAATAAATTTGTGAGATAAACAATAAAACATAAACTAGAGGAAAAACTAACCGAAGTGGGAAATGAGCAAGAAAAGTGCTAATATTATATATGAAATACACTATAAATCATGCTCATTTGGACACTTATCACACCCCACATTATCTTTTTGCTTGTCCTCAAGCAAAACTCGTACCCTAAGTAGGAATGCTCAATACTAACAAATATTATTATGAAGGGTAGGATAAACATGATCTTTTTAACTTAATTGAGGAGTGTGAAAAATTAACTGCTGGTGGCATAGGTGTGCTCAGGGTGAAAATAAAATATAGAGTTTCGGGGTATGATTTAAGGTACTTCAATGTTTTCTTTAGGTGACTCTGAGAACTTTTACCATGGCCAACTTCTCTCAAGAATGGGCATTGAGGAGAAAACAAAAGGAAAAATAGATTTATGCATTTGTTTCACTTTTGCATAAGAGACGAGAAAATATAGGCATCACGCCTTTGTATTTCAGAACACTCAACTCTCTTTGTTGGTTACCAATGGTGTCTCGCTAGTCCCTTATTATTATTTTTTATTTACTTCTTTTTTTAACAGAGAAGCACCCTTAGCAATCCCTAAGAGAGAAGACAGAAAGAACCTGAGCATAAAATCCAACCATTTGCAGATTATTTGGTCACACCGCATATAAAATGCTCTCAAAAGTAATCAAAATTTTTAAAAATTGGTACCATTTACCCTACAATTCATAATAGTTTATCTTAAAGAGAACAACCCACATATAAAGGGTCCATATATTTGAATGGAACAACGCATGATAAGGAGAGAGATTAAACATTTAAGCACAAAATGTCACCGAAAAGGGCACACTCCCCCACACTTAAATTGAACAATGTCCTCATTGACTCCAGAAAAAACAAGGGAAGGTTTCAGAAGACCTTTTCGGTAAGTAGATAAAATAGAGATAACACAAAGGTCACATAAAATAAAAATTAAGCACATAAAAACGCTCCTCTGCAGTTTTTATTTAAATAAAGCAAAATTAAAGAAACTGGGTACTCCCCCCTGATTTTATTTTTGCTTGCGTTTATAGGAACTTTCCCCCACACTGAGCTTCAGCCTTAAGTAGCGTAGCTTGGTTGCGGTGTCCACATGGAGGTGCACCTACATAAAACACTAGAAGCAACCATACTAAAAACGGGGTTAAAAGTTAGCAAAAATAAAATTTAAAGAGAACCTGGAAATTAAAAAGAGCTAAAAAGCAAAATAAAATTAAAGTACACCCGGGTTGCCTCCCAGGAAGCTGCCCTTCTTTAACGTCTTTGGCTAGACGCCTGCTTGTTATCCTGGATCAAAACAAAACGTTACCTCGGCATATAAAATAAGAAAATTAATACTCCACAAAATCAGGTGTTTGAGGAGGTAATGCCGGGAACGTAGTTCTAACAGAAGACCCGGCGGTGCAGATTTTTCTTCCTCAAATTGGAGGATGTAAAAGTCCTCCTCTTGTAGGTGAGGCTTATAGAAAGAACGCTCGTTATCATCTTCAGAGAAAGTTAATTCATCGAAGGTGATAGTGGCGTTTTGTTTGGATATGGTGGCGGGAGGTGGTGGCAGTTCCTTCTCTTCATTTTCGAGGATGTAAATATCCTCATTGTCTGGGTATATTATAGAGAAGGAGGGAAAATAGCGGTAATTGTTTTGACAGGGAGGGGTTTTTATGAGTGGCTCGTCTGTAGTGGGGTGTTCTACCTCTTGAACTGATTCGCTCATTGATTGCTCTAGTAGTTGAGCGATTCTCTCCAGGTAGTCTGGTTGATCTTCTAACCAGAGTTGCTCTTGGACTATGAGACAATCCTCAAAATCATGAGCTCCCCCACATTCGGAGCAGTATAAATCCTGCCAATATTCAAGTGCCTCTTCCATTGCCGTGTACAGATATATATATATTTTTTTTGTGTTTTTGTAAATAAAACAAAACTACTGAAACAGATTAGAAAAGAAAAGGATTAGAAACAAACATAATAATAATATAAACAAAATATAAAAGATAATAAATATAAACAACAAACAAAAATAATATAAACAAAATATTCTAATAATACAAGTGAATAATCCGGGGCTTAGGGACTAGAATAAACTAGTCCCCGGCAACGGCGCCATTTTGCAGACGTTATAATCTGAGTGGTTAGAACAGGTGTAATTAACATAAAAGAAAGAAATTAAAACCCAAAAATAACGTCGGGCTGCAAATAAATCCCGGTCGCAGTAGTATAGTGAAAATGTAAGCAACCGGATGTCGAACCGTGGGACTAATATAAATATAATAGTACCTAAGCGTGTCACAAAAGGGGGGTGGATTAATTGACTTGTAAAATAAATAAAAAGAAAAGATAAAATAAACTAAGTTGACAGATAAATAAAATGGAACTCTGGGTCAGGTTAATATAATCTGCATAATTAAGCTATCTCTACTAGTCTAATAATTTGGCAAGGTTCCTGTAATTATCTTAAGGACTAAGTCATAGCCTCATAAGAACTCGTTCACCTGTAATGCAAGGTTCTAATCAAGGTTCAAGCAAAAGCCTGCGAACGGCAGAGGAGTATTGAGGAATTACATTTGCAACTGAATACTAACTTATTAAATCATAACAAGTTTCCTCCAGTTTTACGCCTTAATTAACCTGTCTATTTATCACCTGGTCTGATCAAAATAGACTTAGTAGAGCAATTTAATAAATTCGCGAGATCTATTAAAAAGGCGAGATAACTTTTAAAACGTAACAAACTGTATATAAATAAACCAGTAGAAATATTGCATAATTAATACAAATACATAATAACTATTCCCAGAGTAAACGTAAACTAGCCTAACATATTAAATAGATAGATAGAGACGAGAGTAATAGAAATCATCCGTAATCACTCCGTCTCACTCTACTATTTTGTGTACGTAGGGCTAGAGGTGAATTTGGTGGACTGTAAAATAAATAAAATGGAGAAGGCGGGAGAAGAGAAATGAGATGGCGTGAAGTGGTCGTGGATCGATTGGTGAATTCGTGAGTGAGTTATTGGGTGAAGCTCGTGGGTTTATATAGGAAAAAAGAAAAGGAAGGAAGAGGCAGCAGAGAAGTTAGACAGACGCGTGAGCAAATGATTGAGGCGGTGGAAGAATCGTTTGATTGCAGCTCACTGATTGCAGGGGACAGAGCGTGTGCAGAGGCGCGAAATAAGGTAGGCGACGGCGGGGTAGATAGATAAGGCGAGTTGCAGAGTCGCGCGAGGAAGAAAACTATGTTCGGGCGCGATTTTATCTTGTCCGCCTGTGGAAGACCGCCTGATAAGTGGCGGTAGAGGTGGTGGTGTCCGCCTGGCGGACCGCCTGATAAGTGGCGGTAGTGGTGGTGGTGTCCGCCTCGCGGTGAGCATGGTGGTGTCCGCCTGATAAGTGGCGGTAGTGGGTGGTGTCCGCCTGGCGGTTGCATGTGAGGAGACCGCCTGATAAGTGGTGGTTGTCTCTCTGTTGTCTGCGAGGCGGTTGCCCCTGTGGTGTCCGCCAGTTATCTCGACGTCGCTGCAACCTGTCGTGACTTATTCCTTCCAACTTCGACCGGCTCTAGATTCTTCGTTTGGGCTCCGTTTTCTGAGCCGTTTGCGTCTATGCGTTCGTCTCTTAATCTACTTCACTCCCAGCTTGGTTTTCCTCATGTAAAACCAATAAATTTGTGAGATAAACAATAAAACATAAACTAGAGGAAAACTAACCGAAGTGGAGAAATGAGCAAGAAAAATGCTAATATTATATATGAAATACACCTATAAATCATGCTCATTTGGACACTTATCAGACTTCAAACTCCACGACGATGACCTGATTAGGCTTAATGGCCGGTTGTGTATACCGAGGAGTAGCGCTGAACTGAAAGAGCGCATACTGAGTGAATCCCATTGTTCTACGACATCGATTCACCCCGGAGCTTCAAAGATGTATAAAGGTATGAAAAGATATTTTTGGTGGACTGGAATGAAAAGGATGTGATGACTATGTGTTGAGGTGTCTCACTTGTCAGAAGGTCAAATTTGAGCACCGACGGCCTGGTGGTATGGTGCAGCCAATGCCAGTGCCGGAGTGGAAGTTCCATGACATATCTATGGACTTCGTGGTAGGGCTTCCGCCTACAAGGGGAGGTCTAAACATGATTTGGGTTGTGGTAGACCGACTGACCAAGGTGGCTCGATTCATACCGATGAAGGACACCTGGAAAGTGGCTAAGCTTGCAGAGCTCTTCGACAAGAGATTGTAGACATCATGGGTTCCGAAAACGATTGTATCTGACAAAGATACCAGATTCCTATCAGATATTGGAAGTCCACACGAGAGGCACTGGGTACTGAACTGAAATTGAGCACAGCGTTTCACCCACAGACAGATGGTCAGAGTGAGCGCACCATCCAGACACTTGAGGATATTCTACGTGCATGTGCACTTGACTTTCAGACCAGCTGGATTGATAAGTTACATCTGATCGAGTTTAGTTACAACAACAGTTACCATGCTTCGATCAAGATGTCTCCCTTCCAGGCATTGTACGGTAGACCATGCCGCACGCCATTATGCTGGGATGAGTCGAGTGAGACGGTCATTATAGGACCAGAGTATCTGGAACAGGTTCAGGCAGAGGTTCGCCGGATCCGGGCTAACATGAAAGCAGCTCAGGATAGACAGAATTCGTACGCTGATGTGCGCAGACGCGACCTGGAGTTCGCCGTAAGCGATCAGGTATTTCTTAGGGTATCCCCCATGAAGGGAGTATTTCGTTTTGGCCAGAAGGGCAAGTTGAGCCCGAAGTATGTGGGTCCTTATGTTGTGACGGAGCGGATCGGCCCGGTAGCTTATAGACTTGATCTACCCGCCGAACTGGGCAAGGTACATGATGTATTTCATGTGTCCCAGTTGAAGAAGTATATGTCTCATCCGTCTCATGTGCTTCAGCTGGAAAGGCTAACCTTAGAGCCAACCATGCGATCAGTGGAGACTCCGGTACGGATTCTGGATACTAAGACTCGAGACACTCGCCATAAGTCCGTGAGACTGGTGAAGGTCCTCTGGTCTAACCAGGACGTTGAGGGGCCACATGGGAGCGTGGAAGAAAAGATGAAGGCGAAGCACCCGTCATTGTTTGCTTCTTAGTGTTCATATGTATAGGGTACGGGCGTACCCCTTTTAAGGGGGGTAGAGCCGTTTCGGTTATGGTTGTGTACGACATGTATATGTATACATTGTCTATGTTATGTTACAGACCGTTGTGTCTGAATGGTATTATGTGGTTTGGACCTTGAGTCCGTCGTGGTGTAAGAATGATGGTAAGGTTGGTAATGATGTTTGGAAGTGTTGTTTTTACAAGTGTTCCCCGTGTTCTAATAGTAAGATATGTGGGAAGTATGAACTTTGGGGACAAAGTTCTTTTAAGGGGGGTAGATTGAAATACCCCAAACCTTGGTATGTTGGTTAAACATTAAAACATGAATTATTAAGACTAAAAAGAGTCTTAGGGACATTAGTAAACAGATTTAAACAAAAGAAAACACAAAATGTGCTTTAAAGTCAATAAGAGCTAAAATGTGCTCTAAGCTTGGAATAAGCTTGGGTAAAACCTAATGAACTTACCAAGACCTCATTTATATACTAATGAACATATTAAACCAATTACCAAAGAAAACCAAGCTTGAAAACAAGTTAAAACACAAAATGTGCTTTAAGAAGTCTTAAAGCACATTTTTGAAAAATTGTCTTGTAAATGAGTTTTGAGTGGCTAAATGTCCATCATTACTCTTAAATATATATGTGTACTATATAGTATCACATTTGGGTGGCTATATTAATGGGAAATCAAAAATTTCACTTCTAAGTGCCTTGTTTAGGTGAATAGTGATTTTTATAAGCTAGTTTATAACATATGTTGTATTAAGTAATTAAATTGACAAACAAAGACTAAAATACCCTCATACTAATAAAGGGGGCCGGTTTTTCTAAGTGTGGTGACTCACCACTCTCTAGTTAATGTAATAAGTAAGTAAAGCAAACTAATTAAAACTACTTTTTACTTTATAAGCATAAATATCTCTTAAAAGCAAATTCTATCTCATTCTCTCTTTTCCTTCCTTCATTTCCCACGGTCACAATCTTCTTCTCCCTTCCTTCTTGCTGTTCTTCCACGGTAATACACACCACCTCCATTAAAACCCTTCTTTGACCTCTTGTAAAATCAAGCTCACTTGTCCAAATTAAATTCTAAGACCACCAATCTCTTCCTCTCATCAAGCTCTTCATTCCTATCTTCTCAAAACTCCAAGAGCCCCATTTCGGTGCCAAGGTGTTCCACCATTGAAGGAGCTTGAGCTTGTATTTTGACATATTGTTGATCTCCTTTGCTTCTAGGTAAGGAATCTCAAAGAAAAATCATGTTTCCTCCATGTTTTTACCTTGACCGAAAATACACATTGATATAGCTCTTTGTGTGACTTTGTTCTAGCTTCATTTCAACTCTTCATGGACTAGGTGGAGTCCCCTCTTGTTATATATTCAAACTCTCTTCAAAGATCAAGGTAAAACAACTACATTAATGTTTTTGAAACAATGTACAATTAGGGTTTTCAATGAGATGAAGCTTATAGCTTGAATACTCATTATGGTGTTTGTATATTGCTTAGAGCTTGACAAGGAATCAAAATACCATACGGTTTTGTAAGGAAACAAGAAGGAAGTGTTTTGGAAAAGAGGTAAATCTACTAACCAAATGTGGTTTAATGCCTTAGGAGAAATGAGCTTATAAATGCTTATTAAAACTACCTAAAGAGCAAATGGTGAATGACTTAGTAAAGTGTGCTCAAGAGCTTAGTAAAAGGCATATGTGTTGTGAGTGTATTTGCAGGTTAAAGGCAAATGTATATTGTGGAAATTCAGTGTTTATGATTTATGCATCTTAAGGGCCTAAGAGCCATGCATTTTAAGGGCCTAAGTGCCATGCAATTTAAATTATGCACTATATTGTAATGTAGTGTAAATTTGGTGAAGTTGTGTATGAGAGTGTTCTTGGTGATTTTAGATGTTCTTGTGTGTTTAATGGAGAAAGCAAAGTGTTTAGGCTTAGTAATGTTCTAGGGGAATCCATGTCAAAATTTAGGTAAGAAGTAAGAAGTTCTAAGTGTTTACATAAGGTTTGGTGAGTTAGAAAATGTAGGAAATGCATAAGGAGTTCATGATGTTTTAAAGGAATTCTGATGAACTAGGAAGTACTCTAGAGTGTAATAAGGACTTAGGCATGATCTTGAGATTTAGTAAGTACCAAAGTCACTTTGGGACTTAGGAAAATACCTAGGCAAACTTTGGTAAAATAAGGAGAAGTGTACACTAGGAAAAGAGTTTCAAGAAGGATATAAGGAATTAGTTGTGAGAGATGATGCTTGGGGGATGATGTTAAAATAAGGAGAAAGATTTTGGGATAGTAGTTATCTTAGGTATGAAACACCACTTGAAAAACTAGGAGAAAACATTGTAAGTGTTAGGAATTTTGTGAAGATATAAGTAAAGGCTTAAGGAATTAGAAAATGAGTTTTATGAGTGTTTAAGGATGTCTTAAGTTGTGTTTGAAGTGCCCAAATGAGGTTAGGGGGGTACTAGGTTATATGGGGTGAAGATTGGAGTTGAATGTAAAAAGGAAAACAAAGATTTGGGGCAGACCGGACTTGCGACCGGACTTGCAAGTTCGGTCGGGCCCAGTTTACCCTGCGAGAATTGGCTTCTGGAATGGACCGACCTTGGGACCGGACTTGCAAGGTCGGTCGGGCTTGTATTTTGTGTACGGATTGAGTTACTGGAATCGACCGGACATAGGACCGGACTTGGCAAGTCCGGTCGGGCTAAATTTCCAAAGGGAAGAAACTCTCGGGAATAGACCGAACATGCGACCGGACTTACAAGGTCGGTCGGAGTAGAAAATTTTGACGGAAATATGTTCTGGAATCGACCGGACATGGACAAGTCCGGTCGGCAAGTCCGGTCGGACCTAAACTTGTAAAAAAAAAAAGAAAAGAATGTGACTTATGTAGTTAACCCTAGGGTGTGTAATGAAGGTAGCCTAGGGTAAGATAGACATTAAAACATGTCATACAATCATGTTGAATACTTAGAAAATGTGAAGTTAAATAAATAATTAACCGACGTTACTAATGTGTATAGGATTCTCTCAAGGTGGAAACGAAACGAGGCAGGGACCAAGGTATGGTTTTCTTGCAGTCTGTTGCCTACCGGTTTACACCGGCTTGGATGTTGTTTGTTTTTCTGTGTGTTACGACCTTATAAGACTAAGGCATGAAAAGAGTTTACAGTTGTTATACATTAAGATGTTGTAAGGTTGTGACTCCTTTCCCTTGGTTGTCTAACAAGACCTAAATGTTTGCTTGTATGTGACTTAACAAAATATTGTGTGATCACTAACAAGTACTAATCGGGGGGAGTGAGGAGTCCGGTTGTTCCGGCCACGCGTGTGATGGACGGGAGTCGATATCATATCCGGTTCGGCTCTCTTGGTGTATGTATAGGTGGTATTCCAATTTGGTTTCTACCTTCCCTTAGCTTATCCAAAGCTAGTTACTGACTCACGTCGGGCCACAGGGGCATACGTATGTTATTTCGGTGTGCTTGGGATCACTATATCCGACGCGCCTTGGGTATAAGTTAACCGTTTTATATAACTGGACGGAAACGAGGATGGTAACGAGCTTAACATGGGATTGGTAAAAATCTCTAGGCTCACATGGTATACTAACTTTGGTGGAAGGTTCCTTGTGAGGACCGAGTTTATGGTGTTATGTATTGATGTTGTGATGCTATGCAATCTCCCTTGCTATGCTATGGTATATATATATTTATGTTGGATGTTCTAAAATGAATGCCATGTTATTATGACAATTGGTTGCGCGTATCCCGGTAGCCGATGGGCTGCGCGTTAGCCATACCAGCAAAGGTTGCTGACCCCCTCGGGGGCTCCATATTTTATTGCAGGATGAGGATCGAAGAAGCAGAGTGGCTCTAGGTCCTAGGTCGTTGATATACTTTTGGCTATGTTGGTTGTTGAGCCCGGGATGCGCCTGTGCTCCCGAGGCATTACATTTTGGTACCGTTATTAAACAGTGGTGGATGATTATGGTTTGTAGGTGTGTTGTAAATTAAATACTCGGTATGGTTGGTTATGTTTATATATGGATGTTAGATTCTATGCTCGGGAGTCTGATCATCAGACCGATACACTTGTATTTATTCTGCCTAGTTAACCACGTGGGTGGTTAACGGCGTTGTAACACCAAAGCGTTTAGTTATTGGTTGGTTGGTTATTTCCGCTGCGATTTCGGTAGTTGTTAGAAGCGTTGTAGGGGTGTTACATAAGTAGTATTAAATTATGGTTATGAAATTAAGCTTAAAGAGGTACCTTTGAATTTCTAAGATTTATATAAACAGTACTAAAACACATGTATATTATTAGTCAATGACCAGAATGTAAATCTATAATTGGGTTAAGTAATTAATAAGTTAAAACTTAGGAAAATTTGTAATTAGATTTCATAAAATGTTACACAAATAGATCTTATTACATAATAAGTAATAAAGTAAATGAAATATTTTTACCTAAATGTGAAGTGGATTAATAAGTCTAGATTTAATCATTTCATAACATGTATAATATTGAATAATAACTTAATGTTTTAAGATAAAATCATTAAAAGGATTATGATATAAAACTATATTAAATTATGATTAGGGAATTAATCTAAATAATAATCTTTAAGTCTCTTAGAAGTAGATAAGCCATATAAAATACATTTATAACATTAACTACCAATATTCAGAATGTGAGTTTATAAATAAGTGTTGTAATTAATAGCTAGAACTGGTAAAAAGGTTTGTAAATATAAATTAGATACTTAAAACCTTAGAACCTTTAATTAGATGAAACTAAGTTACATAAGAGATTATATTAATCTACTTTACGACATTAGAAATATTAATAAGTCATTTGAGTTTAAGGTATGAGGATTTTTCAGAATAGATGATCTTATTAGTTACTTATCAATTTCACTTATGAATGAGAATTTAATTCTTGGATAAATTTTACCTTACGTTATTATCCTAAAACATAATAAAGGGAATTAACTTATTGAGTTATTCCTTTGAAACCTTAGGTTTTGTAAATAATTTAAAACGTATTTAAGACTTAAGTTTATTGAAGTTTAGTATAAAAGGATTATACATAGTCTATGGAGGGAATGTGTGTAGAAATAAAATATTTGGGAAATTAAATGTAAGCAAAGATACATAAAAGGTTATCTTAAAACACCTTATTATATAGTTAATGATAAAGTAAATAATATACCTTGTGAATACTAAATGTAAGAGTTCGATGAGTCTAAGATATTTAGAATATAGTTATTTCAAGATGAAAAGTAATTTAACATCTTAAGATAAGATTATTTAATGGTTGTAATAAAAGTCATTCTGAACTAAAGATAAGATAATTGAGTTTAGTAGTGCAATTAAGTTATAATAAGATGCATCTACAATACTATGATTCCAATATACAGGATGTAGACCCTAATTAAGTTGAGGGGAAGATTTAATCATAATGGGTTATCTAGTGGATATTGATAAAAGTACATAATCATTACCTTGTGAAATGATAGTATAGTATTTTAAGATTTATTGAATAAACTAAAATGCACTTATGATATAAAGGTCTTAAATGTGAGAATTACGGTTAAGTATTAGTAAAGTGGATTGAGTGGAACAATTAACAAGTGTTAGTAAAATACATTCCTTGATCTTACAACCTTGGGCTATACAACCTTCTAAAATAAGTCAAAGGTTATACATAATATTTAAGCGAGGGCTTACAAGATAATTGGGATTTAGAAATAAGAGAGAGGAAATTATTTAAGATTAACTTAGGCTACAAGTTATTGATGATAGACTGTCTTTAATGTTCCTCAGAGTGTTGTTGAATGTTTGCACGAGTCTACTAGAACTGCTACAGCATTAATCAGGTACGATTTCTCGTACTCAAATACTTTTGCTGACGGACTTTATGGAATGTTTTGGAAAACGCCAACTGATCTTGAATGGATTTCAAAAGGAAACTGTTTGTGTGACTAACTCAGCTTGATGTGACTAATTGAGCCTTGAGTGTGAAACTTGCATGGTTATTGGTTCCTTCTATCAGTTGTTTCATTAGATACTAACTGCCTAGGGTTTACGCCTCTACACTCTGTAGGACTGAGTGTTTTGGTATTGCACTTGTGCAGTTATTAATCTGGTGGGAATATGGGAAATGTCAATCTTGGTAAATTCTTCTTTTGACTCTGGATATCGTTTCATCCATGAGCTGAGTCTTTTGTTGTGACGTGTGTGCGTCTTCATCGGAAATAGTGAGGGGCTGTATATCCCCTGTCCAAAAGGACGTGGTAAACAGTGAGGGGTTGTATATCCCTTGTTCAAAAAGGACGTGGTAAATAGTGAGGGGTTGTATATCCCCTGTCCTAAAAGGACGTGCTTGGCGGTGGGGGCCATCTCTCCCAATTGGTTTTATTCCACTCTTGAGTTATTGGTTCTTGGATCTATCTTTTCATTCCTAGTCCTTTGTGACTACCTGAGTCTTTGTCTTCTTAACCAGAATTGGTTCTAACGTCAACAATGGATGCTTACTAACTATATGGTGTGACTTCTTAGGTGGTTGACTTGGTTTTAAAGTTCTTAGTCTCTATCTTTGCCTTGTTCTCTTTTCTCTATAACTTGATTGTTTTGAAGTGCTTTTTCTCTGTTTTACTTTTAAGAGTTTGTTTTCATGTTACTGTCTTATTTGAAGAACTATGGTTTAATTTATTGTTTTAGAGAATTGTACCAGTTCCATTCCAGGGAACTGACTCACCCCTCCCGGGGTGGGTTGCTTGGTTTCATCTTGCAGGTACGAGATTGTTTGTACAGGTGGCCACGAAGAGTATGAGTGATTGGGATGGGAATTAGGATTTGTGGAGAGTTGATGTATTTTATTGTTATGTTTATGTTACGTTTTCTCGAGTTCAGACCGTAGCTTTTGTAATTTTATAAGTTGTAATTGGTGAGGTTTGGTGTCGGGTGTTTGAACCCGATGATCTATAAACGCCATAGTATTTTATCTTCCGCTGCATTTTTGTTTAATAGGGGCGTTACACTTGACAAAATACATATGTTGCTCTTTATCATGTAATAAATATACGCGGGAACTACTTCAAATCATAAAAGAAATAGCTTGAAGCATTTTAAACAATCACTTCTTTATGGATTCAAAACACAAATAAATTACATAATTCTTCTTCAAAATATTCAACCAAACATCCATCGTTATTCACCAACATAGCAAAAATGGTTCTTGTCAGTACTAACATCTCAGAGTATCACACTTCTTTCTTAGATACACGTTACAACATACAGCTAGCTAATCACACCTTCAGACAAAGTGAGTAGCGAAAGCACAGTTTATACTCACATCATTATCATGGATAAGCAGCGAACTAATAAAGAGGATGGCACTACTTGAAAAAAAAAAGTTCCAAAAAACTTAAAGCATAAAGAAAAATCCACATACAAAAGATATGACCCACAAGATTCTATGGCATACAAATATACTTTAAATGCACTAAGCATAACCAACCTCAATACGTGCAACATCATAGTATTAGCTTCCTATTATCCACCTTGTGTTTAATCTCCCTTAGTCGAACTAGCATCACCTCAGGATGATCAGGTACTCCTTTAAGAACCTGATATGCATACCATATTGCTCATACGTGGTGCACATGTATCAATCAACAAAGTAAACACCCAAAATAGACCTGGAAGGCTTCACTTTCTACACTTATGATAACACCAATCTTGTCATAGTGTTAATCTGATCATCTTTTAATGTAAAAGTTGCAGGGTAAATAAGTGAAAATGCAACCAGTCAAGTATAGAGACTGAAAGTGTAACACCCCACTCGTTAAACTTGTAATTAATCTCTCACGTAGCATGATTAAAGGCATCTCACAGCGGAAGTCTAAACGGTACTAATCCTCACATGGGTGTCACGTGCCATTACTTGCCCATGCGAGTAAGGAAGCAAAACCAAATTACAACAATAACAACAATACTAAACCGCAGTGATGAACGAGATGCTACTACACTAACCTAAATACAACACGATATATAAAATATGTGAGCTACTAAAATACTCCCCGTGATTACAACATACCTACTACAACTAATTCTAAAAATGTAATAAAAGTAAAGTCGTCATCTATCCAGAAGTCCCACACTCCGGCTTCATAGCTCGATCGTCCACCTGACAGCATGCCGTGGAGGCTCAACGATAAACGTTGAGTATGCTAGGTGGACCCTATCGGTCACTTAAGTCATTTTAGCCATCTTAATATTAGATTCATTTCATGCTTTGTCCGATTTACAGTTATAATAAATGCCATAAGGAAACATGCGTAAACATCGAGTATTCAATCATCAAGTCCACTACAATCCACAAGTCATCATCACACAATATGATACAATCAATGAACAACCACAAAACAGCGTGAAAGTCATTAAATACGAAAAGCGCTTGTCACTTGGCCTTTAAGGCCCGTTTAGTTGCTATTCACACGAATGAGGATGAATTAAGCCTTGTAATACCAATTAAGTTCACTTGTTAGTTAGGTACCTCGATTACCAATATCCAATGACTAACGTCTTGTTAGTAGATGACTTGTCCTCCACACATTCTCTTGTTGTCACCTATTATATGGCGGGACACCAACGGTAGTAACCATTCCCGTAACGTGAGAACTCCGAACCTCCTTATATCACCTATTATATGGCGGGACACCAATGGTCGTAGCCATCCCCTTTACGTGGGGACTCCGTCCAATGATATATGCGATCGAATGGAGTACTATGTGAGTAGACCTGTACCAGTCATCCACTCTATTGTGATCACTATGCACAACCAGTTAGTCCGTGACTACATTGCATTTCCCTTATTTACCAAATCTCCAATGTGTGATTAATTAATTAATCAATTACCTAAAGTGTGTTCTTAGGTTATGGAGAATTCATAATTTATATGGCAGCCCTCGGGGTCTTACGCACTTACCTAGAAGTAGTCTAGGTCATATTCATGTTCGAGATCCAAGCTCTAGGGACCGACATCGTAGTGTCCCGTACCTAAGTGTTTTACTTAGGTTAGTATTTAATTATAATACTATACGTATTATTTCAGGTAACAACCACTTCATTTCTTGCTCGCATATGTATGTTGATATAAGTGATCTATAGTCGACATAGTATTAGTCCGATTGGACGTTCGCGCATAATAATGGCAGTGCGAGCTAAACAATCATGTATACATTCGTAGTTCACACAAACATGCACATAAGCATACACACAACATTCTTAAACACACAATAATGTCTGAACCTTTTCTCAGGTCAATTCAGACCGCACCGTCCACATACCGTACACCGTCGAAACACTAGCGTGACAGCCCTCGCGTATCCCCTAGCGTTCGTGAAACTCGTATCTATAACCCATACCTCTGGAATAACCATTGTTCTAATATCAGCATCGATAATTCCAAACTCATTTAATCATCCTAGACCGAACTCTTACTTTCATCCCGTAGCTAACCCTTAATTGATCTCTTGTTCCACCCAATGTTCGTTAATCATAGGGATTTAGATTTCCACTACTCTTTATAGTTTACAAGTATGTAATTGCTGCTACAATGTTAATACCTATTACATGGAAGTTACGTTCACAATTTATTTACGTATTGTCGGGTTGCATGCATGCGGGAAAAATAATGTTACGTGCGCGTATGCATGACATTTAGACGTTTCGTTATACGAAATGATTTATGTAGTTATATTTACAAACATGTGTGGACGCTTATAAATACACTTATGCACGCATGTATTAAGGTTGTTGTTATGCGTTATTGTTTAAGCACCCTTCTAACGTGCATGTAAAATGTTGTACTCTTGTATATGTCATAACATAGTTGTTGTTATATTCACGTTTTTACATGTAATTGTATAATTCCCCGTATGTGACTTGATAACCACATTATACCCTTACGCCATGTTATAAACTCACATAATAGAAATTATAGAATTGCTCTTATAAATAAATTCCCATCATACAATATACTTCCAAAATCCCCCAAACTTAACCCATCATTTTTTTATGTAAATGTGTATAATACTTATTTGCTCCTTAATAACTCCCTTATAATTTATCCTTTCATACTTTAATATAACGTCATATTATACCATCTCAACCTTATAATATATTCTGCCCACTTGTTTTCGGTAATTCCAAGATTCACTCATTCATTTTGATTACTTATAAAATCAACCCATATATTAACTTTACTATGTTCCTAACCTTATTATTTCCTATCCTAAGGTTTTCAAACATCATTATACCCATATATATATATATATATATATGCATTATGTTTATATTTCCGAATAGCCCCAACATTTTCAGAAATCTCTATATTTCCCACATGTTTTGATTATTTAGAAAACTATCCAATATACCATACTTGTTATATTACCAACCTTATTAATTTATAACCTAATGTATTCCAACATTATAATATACATATATGTGTATATTTTTATGAACAACACCTCTCTTTTCTCATACTTATTTATCCACCCTTATATTTCTTTCTTATTACACTTTAACCCCCTTTATTCTATAAACTCCCATTTAATTATCTAAGACTTTATGTTATACACCTTAATCATTTAAATCCTCATTTTAACCCAAATCTTTATCAGAATTACAAGTTGACCCCTAAGATTTATAAATCTTATTTTCCACCCCTAAGTTTTGGTATTTATTTTGCATACCCCTAAACTTTATAATTGTTATAATTTAATAATTAAACTATATGTTACACTTCTTAATTAAATAAATTACAAAACTAACTCATAATTTACCAAAATTTATGTACAAACCCATAAGGTCATTTATATTTCATTTCAGCCCTTACTCTTCCAGAAATTACATTGTACACCCACAGACTTTTATAATTATTACACATTAGCACTTAAACCATATATTATTACCCTTAATTAATTTATTCCCTAAAATTTTCTAACCAACCCCTAGGGTTTTAATATTTATTTCCAACACTTATATATTTCGGTAATTACATAAACACCCCATTTAATTTTAAAATTTTCAATTACACCTTAATTTCATAAAATTCATATTATATGTTATAAAATCCCTAAAAATGATTCCTCTCGGTTTTTAATTCCATTTGGTTCCCTATATTTTATTTAATTATGTTCTGACCCCATAATTAATTCTTTTGTTTATTTAGATACTTATAAGTTTATAATTTATTTAAAACACATTATAACCTTACTCTTAATCCAAGTAACACCTAAAATTACTCATATTCATCCAAGATGTTCCTAAGTGATTTTTGTTCACTAAAATTATATTTTGCACCAGAATTTACATAATCTATTTAATCATTTGCCAAAACTCAATAATCACTATTTAAAGCTTTTAAATAAACAAAATAGTAATGCCTAAATAAATGGCTTAAACATAGCACATCATTAGCTATTAATTAACATCAAAATATCCCCAAATATGTTGCTGATTGACGGCTAGTACAAATTTTTGCATTTCACCACTTAAATTTATTTTTCTTCCACATTTAATTTATAAACATAATTTTCATAAGTCATTTATACTTAAGTACACTAACCAACATATTACTATAATTACTTACACATTTTTAGGATCTAAATTGTACCCGTATACATACATGCTTTCGGTCCCATCTATTTTTTTTAACTAATTAGCTTAAAACATTATTTAGATTTTAAGAAGACTTACTTGAATTTAATCACCAAGGGGATTCCACTAATCTCTCACCAGCCACACCTTCTCGGCTGTATACATATATTCATGTCATGGTTAATTTTTTTTTGTACAAAAATTCCCTTTAAAACTACCGCATAATCCTTAAGTTTTTTTTCATGGCATAATTTACCTCTTTAAAATCTTGTTTTCTTCCTCTTGTAACTGCCTCCTATTCCATGGCAAAACAGACCCACTTCGGTCATATATACACAAGGAAAAACAAGGCTCATTTAGTGACCTCTTCATGCAACTAGTTTAAGGCTTCAATATATTTTTTTAAGCTAAAAGGGGAGGGTGTTTACCTTGAGAAACCTGATGAACCTCACCCTTTTCTACCGGTCATCTAGAGCAAAAGAAACTGATTTAGTTTCATAGGAAAAATAAGAAGAAGAAGAGCTTCAAGATGCCTTGTATGTTTCAGTTTATTACCTTGATTTCAAGCTCTTTATGAATGATTTTTAAACTTTAAGGAGGTGGATCTTACCTTGTGTTTTTGCAGGGGTTCTAGGTAGTTTTCAGCAGCTAACAAACAGAGGAAATGGGTTCAGTTTTTGTGTGAGAAATGAAGAAGAAGAGCAGCTTAAATAGCCATGTCAATGTCAATTTTTTTTTACCTTGCTTTTCCAACCGTCAAGTGGTGTCTTCTTGGTACCGTTTCTAGCTCAAGAAAAAGGCTGAGGATAGCCTCCATTTGTAAGCAACCAGAGGTGGAAAAAGAGAGTTAAAACCAGGCATTTTCAGACATCCACACAACAAGGGAAAAGGATGTGCTTTAAGGTGGGTTTTTCTCACCTTTGAATACCAAGGATGTTCCCCTTCAACTGGTGCCACTTGCGCTGGGTTTTGGAGCCTTCAAATGTGGTTCTTTTATACCTTGAACAATGAAGAAAAGACTGGTGGAAAGTGCTTGTAAAAAAACACCAAGAAAAAGGAGCTAGAGGAGGTTGTATTTACCTTGTCTTTGCGTTAGATTTCCTTGCTGATTGTAGACCAAGAGTGAGGGCTCTAGCTGGGGCTTTTTGCTGCCTCTTGAAGAGAAGGAAAGTAGAAATATTCAGTGGGGAAGATGGGGAAGAATTGGATGGTTTCAGCTCTATGAAACCGCAACCAATAAGGAAGAAGAAAAGGAGAAGTTACCTCCTGGCTGCTGCTGCTGTGAACCGAGGATGGAGGAGTAGTGTTTGTTGTTGTGTTTTTGGGGAGGATGAGTGCTATAGTACGTAGTATACATGGAGAAGAAAGTTCAGTGAGATAGAAGAGTAGAACCGTAGAGAAAAAGGAAGGGGAATAGAGTTATTCTTACCGGTTTTGCTTGCTGTTCTTTTCTTTCTTTCTGTTCTGCTGCTATTGTCCGAGAGGGTGCAAGGAAGAAAGGAAACTGAGGTGATGAGGGTATGTAGACAGGAAAGGCAATCGTGACAGCAAGGGGTAGGTATGGGGAGAAGAGAAAGGTAGTGTTAGGATGGTACTTGGTTTGTACTTTAAGTATTGTTTATTTGTTAACATGCTTTTTGGTTCCTTCTTTCTAGCATATATAACCGGCCAAGGAGGGGGGTTGCTATTCGCAGTACAAAATTACTAATCACCGCAGTACAAAATTTTTTTAAATGATATTGACGTTGTAAACATGTAATGATGTGTTCTTGTGTTTTTTCTTCAAAAAATGATATCTGAAAGTAATTTAACCCAAGCAGTTCGTAGTTGATTAGTAGCGAATTTTGCTAGTTACTTTTTTGTTGTAATCAATACAGGAATCATTTTTTTAAAAGTGTTGGATTACATTTTTATGTGTTTACACTATTAATATGATTTAAAATTAATTTGTACTGCGAATAGCAAAAACTTTACTATTTGCAGTACAATTTTTCTTTCACCAAACTCAGTTGAATAAGTTGGAATGTTGCGGGGAGATGCAAACTTCATTATTTTTGTTGTTGTTTAAATAAGGATAAAATTCAAAAAAAAACGCAAGCAGTGGTTGAACTGGTGTAAAATTAAAAGAAAAGAAATTAAAAACTCAAAATAAACGTCGGGCTGCAAACAAATCCCGGTCGTAGTAGTATAGTGAAAATGTAAGCGACCGGATGTCGAACCGTGGGACTAATATACATATAATAGTACCTAAGCGTGTCACAAAAGGGGGGAGGATTAATTGACTTGTATATGAATAAAAAGGACAGATAAAATAAACTAAGTTAACAGATAAATTAAATGGAACTCTGGGTCAGGTTATTATGATCTACATAATTAAGCTATCTCTACTGGTTTAATAATTTGGCAAGGTTCCTGTAATTATCTTAAGGACTAAGTCATAGCCTCATAAGAACTCGTTCACCTGTAATGCAAGGTCCGATGAAAACTCAAGCAAAAAGCCTGCAAACGGCAGAGGAGTGTTGAGGAATTACATTTGCAACTGAATACTAACTTATTAAATCATAACAAGTTTCCTCCAGTTTTACGTCTTAATTAACCTATCTATTTATCACCGGTCTGATCAAAATAGACTTAGGAAAGCAATTTAATAAACTCATGACATTTATTAAAAAGGTGCGAGATAACCTTTAAAACGTAACAAACTATATTTAAATAAACCAGTAAAAATAATGCATAATTAATGCAAACACATAATAACCATTCCCAGAGTATACGTAACTAGCCTAACATATTAAATAGAAAAACAGAAACAAGAGTAATAGAAATCATCTGTAATCACTCCAGCTCGCTCTGCTATTTTGTATACGTGGGACTAGAGGTGAATATGGTGGAAAGTGAAATAAAAATGGAGAAGACGGGAGGAGAGAAATGAGATGAACGTGTGATGTGTGGTGAAGTGGTACGGTGATGGATTGTATGGGTGGTGGATTGGAACTCCAGGAGGAACCACGGACGGAACCTCTGGAAGGACACTGGGTAAGGTAAACTGAGCGTTGTATTTATAGAGGAAGAAGAAGAAGCATAGCAGCAGCTCATTGATTGAGCTCGTTGATTGGAGCCTCATTGATTGCAGGGGACAGGAAAATAAGCGTGTGAGTGATTTCTGGTAGGCGCCGACTCTAAAGGATAATGGCGGAGTCAAGTTGCAGAGCGAGTCGGCGAAGAAGATAACTGGCGCGATTGATTTTTATTAACAACCGCCTCTGTACCTCACTCGCGTCCGCATGTATAGTAGGCGGTTGCATTCTCCTCTCACGTCCGCATATATAATAGGCGGTTGCATGGGCGGACGCTTGTCCCTTGTCCGCATGTATATTAGGCGGTTGCTCATGCGGTTTGTATGGGCTGGACATGCCTCTGTGTGCTTCTCACGTGCCTCTCTTTTAACCCTTTTAATATATGTCTTTGTTTGTCATTTTTCCTACATTTTAACACATATAATACATCAGTTAATATAACAACATAAATATAGGAAAAACCCAAGATAAGTGAGAAACATTACTAAAAATGCTGCAATTAATAAGGTGATTAAACCTTAAAAAGTCTATATGTTTTGCACTTATCAAACTTCCTCACACTTGACTTTTGCTTGTCCTCAAGCAAATAAGGAATATAATTATCTCTAAGCCATAATAATAAAACAAGATTAAATAAGTGTAGAAGGGAATTTAGACAAAGTGACAATTGAAAGAATAATTCTGCTCTTAGAAGTAGGTTTTTATAAACAGTGAAGAAGAACAATTTAATAAAAGCATAGAAAAACTAAACTGCAGAAAACAAGTTAGATTAACCTGGGATTATCAACCAATTTCAATTCTCTAACCCGGGATGACAAGGGGTGTGAAGTAATGCCTTATTCCGCAATACCTTTCAACACCACGTACTCATGTTCATAAATATAAATTGCAATTTATTATCATTTTTTTTAATGCAAAAATTGTATATACAAAACACACAAATTTTTTTTTAAAATTGCATTATTTTTCTGTACCCCAGACTTTTCTCTCTATCCTTGTAGCGGTGTTGGGTCTTCTATCCCAGATCACGAGACCTTAGGTAGATAGGTGTTAAAGCACCCCGAAGAACTTAATAACCGGATAGACGAGGCCTGTTTTTGGTTAGAAAAATTCATAAACAGCGGAATACCTTGTCTTTATCCTTTTCTTTCCTTGACTTTCCACATATTTCCATAATCCCAAGCTAAACTAAATTGGTTTTTACAACTAGCAGATCTATCATATTTTGAGTGGAAATAGAGTATTTTGAAGGAAAATAATTTTATACAAACTTCTTAAAATAAAACTATCTTTCAGTTGTCACCTGACATAATTTCAGACACTTCTACAATTATTTTATCTCATTTTTATCAATTTGTTAAAATTTAGGCAGTTTAGAGTAGCAAAAAGTGAGTGTGGCATTATCGAACTACTGTCATAATTTCAGGGAAAGGTCTCTCCTTCCTCACACTTAAGAGGAGCAATGTCCTCATTGTTCAGAATTAAATTCAAGAAAAGGACCTTTCAAAATATGACAGACTCATAAAGGATTAAACGCATGTAGGTTGAACATTAATATGATAAAGGAAGAATTGAAACTCCCCTTGTATCGTAAATTGAGGAAGGTATCCTTCCTCACACTTAGAGCTTTGGTAGGAGTGAGACGTTCCTCACACTTAAGTTCGCGCAAGTGTTCAACCGAAGATATCGAAATTCCTAGAGCAACTGAGGTTGCTCCCATAGGCGAGTTCAGCTATATGTCCGAATATTTATTCTGAAAAGAAAATCATATATAGCCAGCAGAACTCAAGTGGCACCAAAAGAAAATAATAATATGAAAAACATAAATAATTAGGCATAAATATTTTAAGCAAAAATAATAAAGTACTACATAAAATAAAAACATGAAGCAAACTGAAGATTGGGGGCGTGTGCGGCTTTGTTGTTCTTCTCTGTATCGGGCTCGAGCAAAATAGAATTGGGGAAGAACTGATTTGAAGAAACGCAGCGTTGAAGCTCTCTTTTTTTTCTATATGGAGGGACGTCCGCTTGGACGTCCGCTCGGAACTTAGGCGGACAGGGGTGTGGCGTCCGCGTGGAGATTAGGCGGACAGAGGGGCGGTGCGGTCTTCAGTGGTGTCCGCATGGGAGTGGGGCGGTTGGCTGAGCGGACAGCCTGCTGCTTCGTTTTTTTTTTCTTATACGTAACAAACAACAAAATAAAAAAGTCATAAAGTTATGGGTTAGTAATAAAAATGACATAAAATTATAAGTTAGGAATTAGATAACATAAATTATAAGTTAGTAGTTAATTTACAGAAAATTAAATGTTAAGGACAATGGAAATAAAATGTTAGAGACAATGGAAATTAAATGTTAAGGACAATGGAAATTAAATGTTAAGGACAATGGAAATTAAATGTTAATAATATAAGAGTTAGAAGTTAGATGTCAGAAGTCAGATGTCCGTAGTCATATGTCCAGAGTCAGGTGTCCAATTAATATTAACAGATTATTAGATAATTAATATTAACATAATATAGTAGATAATTTATATTAACAATAAACAAGATATTATAGACATAATATTAACAGATTTAAAAAGAACAAAATATTTATAATTAAACAGGTGAATAATCCGGGGCTTAGGAACTAGAATAAATCTAGTCCCCGGCAACGGCGCCATTTTGCAGACGTTATAATCTGAGTGGTTGAACTGGTGTAAAACTAAAAGAAAAGAAATTAAAAACTCAAAATAAACGTCGGGCTGCAAAAAAATCCCGGTCTTAGTAGTATAGTTAAAATGTAAGCGACCGGATGTCGAACCGTGGGACTAATATACATATAATAGTACCTAAGCGTGTCACAAAAGGGGGGAGGATTAATTGACTTGTATATGAATAAAAAGGACAGAAAAAAACTAAGTTAACAGATAAATTAAATGGAACTCTGGGTCAGGTTATTATGATCTACATAATTAAGCTATCTCTACTGGTTTAATAATTTGGCAAGGTTCCTGTAATTATCTTAAGGACTAAGTCATAGCCTCATAAGAACTCGTTCACCTGTAATGCAAGGTCCGATGAAAACTCAAGCAAAAAGCCTGCAAACGGCAGAGGAGTGTTGAGGAATTACATTTGCAACTGAATACTAACTTATTAAATCATAACAAGTTTCCTCCAGTTTTACGTCTTAATTAACCTATCTATTTATCACCGGTCTGATCAAATAGACTTAGAAAAGCAATTTAAAAACTCATGACATTTATTAAAAAGGTGCGAGATAACCTTTAAAACGTAACAAACTATATTTAAATAAACCAGTAAAAATAATGCATAATTAATACAAACACATAATAACCATTCCCAGAGTATACGTAACTAGCCTAACATATTAAATAGAAAAACAGAAACAAGAGTAATAGAAATCATCTGTAATCACTCCAGCTCGCTCTGCTATTTTGTATACGTGGGACTAGAGGTGAATATGGTGGAAAGTGAAATAAAAATGGAGAAGACGGGAGGAGAGAAATGAGATGAACGTGTGATGTGTGGTGAAGTGGTACGGTGATGGATTGTATGGGTGGTGGATTGGAACTCCAGGAGGAACCACGGACGGAACCTCTGGAAGGACACTGGGTAAGGTAAACTGAGCGTTGTATTTATAGAGGAAGAAGAAGAAGCATAGTAGCAGCTCATTGATTGAGCTCGTTGATTGCAGCCTCATTGATTGCAGGGGACAGGAAAATAAGCGTGTGAGTGATTTCTGGTAGGCGCCGACTCTAAAGGATAATGGCGGAGTCAAGTTGCAGAGCGAGTCGGCGAAGAAGATAACTGGCGCGATTGATTTTTATTAACAACCGCCTCTGTACCTCACTCGCGTCCGCATGTATAGTAGGCGGTTGCATTCTCCTCTCACGTCCGCATATATAATAGGCGGTTGCATGGGCGGACGCTTGTCCCTTGTCCGCATGTATATTAGGCGGTTGCTCATGCGGTTTGTATGGGCTGGACATGCCTCTGTGTGCTTCTCACGTGCCTCTCTTTTAACCCTTTTAATATATGTCTTTGTTTGTCATTTTTCCTACATTTTAACACATATAACATCAGTTAATATAACAACATAAATATAGGAAAAACCCAAGATAAGTGAGAAACATTACTAAAAATGCTGCAATTAATAAGGTGATTAAACCTTAAAAAGTCTATATGTTTTGCACTTATCAGGAGACACTTTTTTCTGAAATAAAAGAGAATTGAATGACCAAATTTCAGTCAATATGATTAAAACAACTAAGTTAAAGAAAAACTAAGTCACAACAACTAAGTTAAAGAAAAACTAAGTTACAACAATGAAGTTAAAGAAAAAACTAAGTTACAACAACGAAGTTAAAGAAAAACTAAGTTAGAACAACTAAGTTAAAGAAAAACTAAGTTACAACGTTGTTCCATCTATCTAACCTAGATTGTATGTGATGAATCCAAGGTCCAACAGTGTTTGGATCTCTATAATAGGACCACTACGGATAGACAGGGGGGAGTGGGGAGTCATCAACCATACAAAACCTTACAAAATGACCCTGGGGGCAAACTCCTATGTGGATCTCTCCTCTTGGTCTATCACGATTGGTATAATTTTCGATTGGACGGTATGTGGCACTTGCCATACCCCACCCCCCCTCATATAGTAGAGTAGAAAACTACTATCGAAATGTACTTTGTCGCGATCACTGTCTCCATTTCTGTGGTCATCCATTTCTCTGGAGGTGCTGCCCCATCCTCATTCCAATGAAGCGCTCTTAACATTTCGTTGTACGGTGCTTCATTGAATATGTCCTTGTATACATGCTCACCGTTTCTGTATTCTTCATGTGATGGTACAATCCTTTACGGACATCTTTCCACCTCTCTTCATTTGAATACAGGTAATCAGCAATCACCCTGAACCCACAATTACCATCTCCACGAACATCAATATACCCAGTGATATATAGATATAGGTTGGATGGGAAATACTGGTAGTATGGGAAGTTGTTTATGGGCGTGAATCGATTCAGATCTGATGATCCTCTATTAAGTGATCTTCTATTTGATGGTGCTCCTTCGGACTGGCTCGCCCTTGGTCGGTTATGCTCCCAAGATGAAGGTTCCCGTTGGTTTGGTCTTGAGGTCCCGGTAGGTCTGTCAATCCCAAACTGTTCTAATGGTTCTCCTAATTGGCATACCATATATGGATGAAGGAAGTTATGGATTTGACTGTAACATTTGGCCATCAGAGTCGGATCGTCTAATTATGCTACCTCAGAAGCAATATCACGCCATCTGTTTTGTTCTGCCTCCTTGTAGGATAGCATATCAACTGTTGATTCATGATTCTTCGAGCTCAGGGTATACCAAAAACGATGTATATCCCTCTTTGAGCACAGGATACCACTATCCAACATGTAGTTTAATTTACATGTACATGGTAATCCATGAGAGGTTACCTTGTCACATCCACAAATTGAGCTATCCATTTGAAAATAATCCGCCCTACCAAGCTCCTTTACTAGCTCATCCAAGCACAGGATACTAACCTTCCCGATCAGGTCAGTAATTGGAACCCTCATGTGCTCTCTTCTATGTTTTGTCCTTGCCGACTTGAAGTCCTTTTTTAGCTCCCTGATGCTAGTATTCACGTGATCGTCAATTTTTGGAAAGATTACATCCAAAATGTGTCTAGCACTCCTTAATCTCGCCTTTAGAGCAGAATGTGCGCTCTCTGTTATACCCAAAATTTCAAACCCCCCGGAAGGGAATCTCCACTAATAGGCTAGCTTGCTCAAGTAGCCAGGGTTCCTAGTTCGATCGGCACATTTCAGAGTACTAGGGACAGCCTGGTCATCTCCAGGGGCATTTTTGTAATTTTTCAAGGCTCCTAAGCCCCCTATAGGCTTTCTCTCTCCTCCAAGGAAGGGTCAAGTAAATTCAAAATGCTTTGACATTTTAACCCATGATAGAGGATGACATTTTGGGCATAATGGCGTTGGAATTTTGATTTTTCGAGTTTCCAATAATTTTCTAGCAATTTCTGATTGAATCTGACGAGAAATTGAATTTAAAGATATTCCAATATCCAAAAAATTCGATTCCACTTTAGAAAAATCAGAAATATCATTCTTTACCCATGTGTAAAATTTCATAATCAAATTCTTTTTAGAAGCCCTTGTGCTAAAACGTCGGTAAATCTCGGTTTTTACCGGATTTTTTCTATCTTTAAGGAAGCCTATATAAGGAACCTTATCCCATGATCAAATCAGAACCTCAAGAACCCTAGACTCTCAAAGGAGGCAGCCGTCTCATTCTCTTCACGTTTTTACACATCCAAGCACCAAAATCACATCAAAAATCCCCCGAAATCACCATCTAAACACACTTTTCAACTCCCAACACATCAATAATCATCAAACATCAACCAAACCACCTCCAAAACGTGAAGAACACCTTCAACAATCAACAACCAGAAGCTCGGGTCGAACTCAATCCGGAACCGGCACCATCAGAGCCTCCGAAGAATCCCGACGTGAAGAATCCTCTTGAATTCGAAGGTAAAATAGGTTACAATTCTACTTTTCTAACTCCCCACGACCTTATTAACTCTCTGTCAAATTTTGGGTTCGAACTAACCTTTTTTACGCTTTTGTATTGCTAATTGTTTTTGTTTCTGCCTTGTTACTTGTTCGTCAAGTTTCGTGCATAATTCGGCTTCAAATTGCAGTCTTTCAATTACTAACGTCTTGTATACCTTTCAGGCTACACGTGCATAAATTTTGAGCCGAAAACACCTTCGGGAACCACCATAAAACCCCTGTCTGTGGGTGGTCCGGGACCTCGGACCTATGGTCCGGGACCTCGGACCTATGGTCCGGGGCCACGGACGGGTTGTCCGTGGCCACGGACACCCACGGACGGCGGCGGGATTTTAAAATTTTAAAAAAATTTTAGGTTTTGCTAAACTATGTCCGGGCCTACGGACATCCTGTCCGTGGCCCCGGACTTTTCAAATTTTTTTTTTCTGTTTAATTCGACTTTTATTTCCACGTAGGTTAACTGGGGTCCGTGGTTACGGACATTAGGTCCGTGGCTACGGAAACAAAATTTGACCTAATTCTGCCTCCGAAACCCTAGTTTAGGTAACTTCAACTTTCACTTTATTTTTTTATCAAAAAATGCTAAAAAACACAAAAAAAACAGAAGCTCGCGCACTTAGGTTAAAACGACTCGTAACAAGCCGTAATTAAACTAATTAGAGGAAAAACGACTTCTAGGGGTAATGAAAGTAATTGAACCCTAATTAAGTCGAATATCAAGCCCCCGAATCCGAACTCTCCTTTCCTAATTTGATCTAGGTAAAAATTAGGTGGCGACTCACAATAGGTTCCAGTGAGCTAGCTTGGGTTTTAATAATTACTGTTATATGACATAGTTATTAATCTTAGGTTATAAGTGGACCTAAAACCCGATTAGAACTTAATCAACATAGGATAGGGTTTAAAATCAAGGCTCACAGACTGGCGACTCTGCTGGGGACAACTTCTTAATATTAACTTGTTTAATTTTAAGAAAGAGGGCTTAACTCGAAAATGTTTATTTATGGCTTTTATTACATTGTTTGTTTACCTTTGTGCGCACTTTAATTCCCTGCACCTTTGCATCATATGAGAGCGAGGGTCCACATAAACCGATTTCACCCTGGGACCCGTTTAAGGGTCCCCTGTCAGGGACTTACACCTTTTAGGTGATGTGAATAAGCGGGGGAAAAGAGGAGGATGTCGTCTAACCACATCCCCTTAATACCTGGGCTTTAGCCCCAAGCGTTTTCCTGGCAGTGTCCTTACCTAGCCCATTGTTTGGTCAGTCAAAGACCTGACCGTAGGCGCACACCTTCAGGTGATGTGGAAAAAGTGGGGAAGCCCAAAGAGAATAGCGTGCAAGCCCTATTCCTTTGTGGTAACCTGGGCCCACTCCCCAAGCACCTCTCCGGATCGATCCATACCCAGTTTGATTCAAGCGTCTAGTGAGGACATGTTGAATTTGTGTGGGCCTTGTTTGCTTGTATGATCGGCCCACTACCCAGCCTAGAGATTGATAGGAACTTCTCCTACATCAACCTAGCCCAACCCGGATTGGCAGCTCTATTTGTTTGCGGCCTAGAGGCCCCGTTTGGTTTAATGTGTGAGTTATTTGGGCTTCGGCCGAAAAGCCTAGACTTAGGTGATTTCTCTTCTGGCCCAATTTAAACTGTCCAATTAGTTCTAGGCCCATAAAAAAAGAATCCACCTGAATTTGAAATAACTCACAGGTCCTGAAAATAAAGTTTTTTCAGCTTAGCAACCATCTTCTCTGACCCAAAGAAAGTTAGGCCCATTTGTGATTTAGGGACCGTTCCAGCCCATGTGCTTTACTTCAGGCCCAAACACATTCCGGCCCAAGGGCTCATTCTAGTCTAGGTAGACTTCTTATCCAGGCCCTAGCCCAAAACCCTAAATCTAGGTGTCACCTCTCAGGCCCAATCAAAGCCATCTGTTTAGATTTCAGTCCAAATTCCAGTTCATAGTCTGAAAGATACTTCAGCCCAAACACCTCATTTTCTGGGTATCCTGGCCCACTTGCTTTCAGCCTAAGCCTGTTTCGATCTACCTTGTGAAGTGTCATTCTCACCTTAGTGTCTTTCAACCCACTTCCTCTTGTTAGCTAACAATGGACTTCTTGGAAACAGGCAAGCCCGAATCCAGATATGGCAGAAGAAGGAAATCGTTCAACACGGATGCCCAGTTGGCCGCTGTGCAGCAAAGGTGCAAGGTCTTGGAGTCCATTGTCGAGGAATTAAGGAGTAAGGCTAATCTCCAGGAGACAAATCAGCACACTCTGGAAAAGCTTGTGGATGAAAATCTTAACCGTAGTTACATCGAGATTGACTCCGTTAGGGCCCAAGATCCTCAAACACGTGTGGGGAAGGATGTTCTGACAACCAACTAGCCGCAGAGGTTAAAAGGGTTTTTAAAAGGATTGAGCGCATAGAGAAAGCCAACAAACCAGCTGGCTTCGATTATTTCTCCACGGCGTCATATCCTGAAGTTGATCTTCCCCCAAAGCTGAAGCTGCCTACACTCGCTTTGTACAAGGGTTCTCGGATCCACAGATTCATTTGGCTATGTTTGACCGGGAAATGTTCATCTTAGGGCTCAACGACATGCAAAAAGCCAAAGTTTTCGCACGCTATCTAGACGAGACCCCTCAGCGTTGGTATCTCACTCAGAAGATGAATACCAAAACCTACGAGGAGGTTTGCGAGGCTTTCCTAAATCATTTCGAGTATGCTAAGAACCTCGAGGTCACCAGAATCGATCTGGCAGGAACTCGACAGAAAGACGGTGAGTCCATGTCTGACTTCATCAAGTGTTGGAGAAGAAAGGCTGCAGCCATGCCTACCAAAATGGACGAGCAAGAGCAAATCCGCATGATAATTGAGAACATGCGAAAACAACACAACCATGAGCTGAAATTTATGTACTTTCCGAGTTTGGACATGTTGATGGGACAAGTCGGTATTCTAGAGGAAAGGATTCATAAGGGAGGGTTGGAGCTTGAGTGTTCAAGAAACTCCGGCAGTGGCTCCAAATTATCTAAGCCAGGACCAGAAAAGGCTTATCTTCAGCCAGTAGCTTGCGCTCAAAGCAGTTTCTCAGAAGTGAATATGGTTCAACGACCTAGAGCTCCGCATCAAAACTTTAGGACGGTACCCTTACCACGCCGAGACTCATCGCAAAGAGAATTCACCAACATTGGCCGAACACCAAGTCATGCATTTGAAGAGCTTCAGAAGAGAAACTTGCTACAGCCCTTGACCCCTCGGCCAGGAACCACTCATTTGGGAAGGCATCTTAATCAATTCTGCCACTACCATCAGTTGTCTGGCCATTATGCTGACAATTGCCGAGCATTGAAGCACAAGATTCAAGACCTCCTCGAGCAAGGAGTCCAATTTTTCTAAGTATGCAGATCATTTTATTTATGTTTTCTTGCATTTTCCTAGTTGCTTATTTTCTTAGTTAGTTTTCAGTCACCTCCGATTGTAATCTTTACGTTTCTTTCATGATTCATAAATAAAATCATAGTTCCATTTTCACAATTCCTGTACAAACCATTTTCATTCATCGAAAAAAGAAAAAAACAAAGTTGTTTTTAAGGAAAAGGATCACGGAGTAATCATTCCCCGATTATGAAACAAAACGACTTGTCTTTTGTTTCTAAAAGGGTGAACATGTGTTGCCAAGCACCACAACCTATCCCAAAGCATCCAAAATAACCCACAAAGCGGTTCCAAATTCACATCTGTTTAAGTGTTGTCATAAACCCCAGGTCAATACTGGGGGCAATATGAGTTCGGGATCGTCATCTTTAATCTTTCGTTTAAGCGAGTGAACTAGTCTCTAAGTAAAATTCACGAGAGTGTCTTGAGCGGAAAAATCATGAGTGAACGAGCGTGTCATTTTTACACGACTCCGGTGAGACCACATACAAAGGAAAAGGTAAATGGCATAACTCCGACCGAAGGAGATAATTTGTAAATTTACTCTTAGACCTACGAAAAGTAACAAAGAACAGATACACAACTATCAGGGATGACGAAGCACCTAGGTACAGCACCACATAGCCAAAAGCTTGCAAACCCTGTCATTAAACCCTAGGCACCCCCGCTGAGCCTTTCATATATCCTTTTCGATATTATGAGCTCCACAAAATAACCCAGCCAATGATGAATGTCCGACCCGTGACCAAAGAAAGCGAGGAGCCCGACTCTCAGATACATTCTCATCAGTCCAAAGAAGCAATGCCGCTATCAGCATGACAAAGCGATGTAAATGGTCCCAGAGTGACACAGGATCAAAAGAGCTCACATCAAAATAGCTCTCGAAGCCCAAAATTGGGAAACACAAGAACCCCAAAGGCAAAGTCAAGAAAGGATAAAACAAAAAGGCAAACCCGAAATGCCTCGAAGAAATCCAAATGACGAAAAGAGAAATGGTGTAAAGGACAACTTCAAAAGTCCAAGTCCAGAAGCTCGAAAACAACGTCAACATGAAGCAGTTAGACGACTTCAAGACAAGGAAGATGAATCTGAGAGAAGACGCAAGTTGCAGCTTTGGTCACCCATTTAAGCTCCACATACCTCAAATGTCCCTCCATGATCCCGTATCTTTCATCACACCCTATGACCACGTTATAAGCTTTAAAGACTTCCGACTTGATAGTTGTGTATCTAATCACGTGAAAGTAACAGATCGAATGTGTAAATCTACCAAATGTCAAATTCAATGGTCTAGAGGTTGTGACCGTGAGCAGGAAACAAGTACAAGCATCAAACACGCTGAGTGTAGGTTAGGAAGCACCACATCAAAACATAAGCCTTGACCCTGTGAGGACGAGACTCGTTCGCACGTTTAATCAAAGAAAATACTGGGGGCAATCGATCATTCCGATCGATTGCCATGAACTCTAGCTCAGATTGTCCTAAGGATAAAATACCGGGGGCAATTGTTGGTTCCAACAATTGCCATGTCAACACCAATTGAAACCCAAAGCTTGAGCACCACCATCCCACCACAGGCACACATAAGCCCTTACCACCACACACACACTCTCAAGCCCGTTATTGGCCTTACCTCCACAAAAACATCAGGCCTGTCATAACCCTGACCACCATCCAAAATCACAGCCCAATCCCAGGTCTATCACAAATCCTGAACACCGGCAAAAGCCTTTAGCACCACAACAAACACCACACACTTCCACCAATGACATGTTCATTTTTCAAGAAACAAATTGCAGATATAAAATTTTAGTCAGGAAATGATCATTTCACTTTCCTTTTTCAGTAGAGTCTTTCTCAAGCATTGCCATGTTTGGCACAATTTTCAACAGTTCCTTGTTTTGGGCAAGCTTCCAACAAACACTCTAGTTGCATTTTACATAACACCTCAACATTGCCATGTTTGGCACCTTTTCCAATAATTTCCTGTTTTGAACGAGTATCTTTCATATATTTTGATTGCATACATCTTATCATCATTGCCATGTTTGGCACTCCAGTAATCAGTTTTCATCATTTGCAAGAGACCATTATCCTCCTAACTTATCTTTAGTTCGAGACCCAAAATCTGCGCGAGGCCCTACAGTTTCCTCATTCAGTACGAGACCTAGCATCTTCATTCAGTGCGAGACCTAGAATCAGTGCGAGATCCAGCTTTTTCTTCATCCATTTAGTACGAGACTTCAGTGCGAGACTCATCTTATTTATCAGTGCGAGACCCACCATCTTCATTAGTACGAGGCCCATCATTTTCTTCAGTGCGAGACCATGCATCTTCATCAGTGCGAGACTAAGCGTCATCATCCAGTGTGAGACCAGTACGAGACCTAGTATCATCTTCAGTGCGAGACAAGTACGAGACATAGCGTGATCTAAGTTGGCGGGGCAGAGGCAATAAGTCCCCATCTTCGTGTCAACTTCTTGGGAGAAACAACTAGTGGGCAGTGGCAATAAGTCCCCTTGGTAATCTAGAAGTGATCCCAGCACCCCAGTTGGTGGGCAGAGGCAATAAGTCCCCATAGTATACCAACCAGGAGCATTGGAACGGGTTTCGGTCCCCAGAAGCATCCGAGCATCATCAACATATCATATCATCTTCTTTTGCATGACATCTACATTTGCATTACAGGTTCCCGACACCTTAGAATGTTCGGCATACTTTATTTCACTTTAGGTAGTCAACGCCTTAGAATAGCTTGACATCATTTCATTCATTATAGGTAGTCAACGCCTTAGAATAGCTTGACATCATTTCATTCATTATAGGTAGTCAACGCCTTAGAATAGCTTGACATCATATCATCCTTATAGGTAGTCGGCGCCTTAGAATAGTCCGACATTACTTCATTTTTACCTTTAGGTGGTCGACGCCTTAGAATCGCTCAACACCCTTCCACTTCACTCATAGGTAGTCAGCGCCTTAGAAAAGCTCGACACAACTTGTCAAATTTCAATTGCATGTGGGGTCTTTTAAGATCCAAAATTTTGGAGCATCACTCAAGCATCAACTACCCTTTTCATTTCCATTATAAAGTCTAGCTGATGGGGGGCAATCTGTTGTACCCAAAATTTCAAACCCCCCGGAAAGGAATCTCCACTAATAGGCTAGCTTGCTCAAGTAGTGAGGGTTCCTAGTACGGTCGGCACATTTCAGAGTACTAGGGACAGCCTGGTCATCTCCAGGGGCATTTTCGTAATTTTTCAAGGCTCCTAAGCCCCCTATAGGCTTTCTCTCTCCTCCAAGGAAGGGTCAAGTAAATTCAAAATGCTTTGACATTTTAACCCATGATAGAGGATGACATTTTGGGCATAATGGCGTTGGAATTTTGATTTTTCGAGTTTCCAATAATTTTCTAGCAATTTCTGATTGAATATGACGAGAAATTGAATTTAAAAATATTCCAATATCCAAAAAATTCGATTCCACTTTAGAAAAATCAGAAATATCATTATTTACCCATGTGTAAAATTTCATAATCAAATTCTTTTTGGAAGCCCTTGTGCTAAAACGTCGGTAAATCTCGGTTTTTACCGGATTTTTTCTATCTTTAAGGAAGCCTATATAAGGAACCTTATCCCATGATCAAATCAGAACCTCAACAACCCTAGACTCTCAAAGGAGGCAGCCGTCTCATTCTCTTCACGTTTTTACACATCCAAGCACCAAAATCACATCAAAAATCCCCCGAAATCACCATCTAAACACACTTTTCAACTCCCAACACCTTCAACAATCAACAACCAGAAGCTCGGGTCGAACTCAATCCGGAACTGGCACCATCAGAGCCTCCGAAGAATCCCGACGTGAAGAATCCTCTTGAATTCGAAGGTAAAATAGGTTACAATTCTACTTTTCTAACTCCCCACGACCTTATTAACTCTCTGTCAAATTTTGGGTTCGAACTAACCTTTTTTACGCTTCTGTATTGCTAATTGTTTTTGTTTCTGCCTTGTTACTTGTTCGTCAAGTTTCGTGCATAATTCGGCTTCAAATTGCAGTCTTTCAATTACTAACGTCTTGTATACCTTTCAGGGTACACGTGCATAAATTTTGAGCCGAAAACACCTTCGGGAACCACCATAAAACCCCTGTCCGTGGGTGGTCCGGGACCTCGGACCTATGGTCCGGGGCCACGGACGGGTTGTCCGTGGCCACGGACACCCACGGACGGCGACGGGATTTTAAAATTTTAAAAAAATTTTAGGTTTGCTAAACTATGTCCGGGCCTATGGACATCCTGTCCGTGGCCCCGGACTTTTCAAATTTTTTTTGTTTTCTGTTTAATTCGACTTTTATTTCCACGTAGGTTAACTGGGGTCCGTGGTTACGGACATTAGGTCCGTGGCTACGGAAACAAAATTTGACCTAATTCTGCCTCTGAAACCCTAGTTTAGGTAACTTCAACTTTCACTTTATTTTTCTATCAAAAAATGCTAAAAAACATAAAAAAAACAGAAGCTCGCGCACTTAGGTTAAAACGACTCGTAACAAGCCGTAATTAAACTAATTAGAGGAAAAACGACTTCTAGGGGTAATGAAAGTAATTGAACCCTAATTAAGTCGAATATCAAGCCCCCGAACCCGAACTCTCCTTTCCTAATTTGATCTAAGTAAAAATTAGGTGACGACTCACAATAGGTTCCAGTGAGCTAGCTTGGGTTTTAATAATTACTGTTATATGACATAGTTATTAATCTTAGGTTATAAGTGGACCTAAAACCCGATTAGAACTTAATCAACATAGGATAGGGTTTAAAATCAAGGCTCACACTCTCCACTCTGTCAAATGTTTAAGTAAGTTTTATAGATCTATAACAATGACTGTATTATCTTATAAATTACAAGACTAACAATCGTACCCATTTGTCGTTGTGTTGCCGAAGTGCAACACATTCTTGACCCAAGCTTCCATAAATCTTTCCTTGTGTTTCTCCCAGACTGATGCAACATACGTAATGAAACGTGGATAGCTTCTGTATGTATTCTTGAATACTTGGAGGCTCTCGTTGTACTGCTGCTCTGTTCTTGAGTAGACAACCGAATTCCACATTCGGACTGCAGCCGCCGCCCTTCCTCTAGTACCCATATACGTCTCTGCCTTCCCCTGAATGTTCCTACTTATGTGCCACCGACATAGAAGATGATGAGATTCAGGAAATACCTGTTGTAAGGCATTCATCAGGGCCAGACATCTGTCGGTGATAAATGTTGAGGTTTTAGTCTGACCAAGGAGTTCCCTTAATTGTTCAAGTGCCCACACATACATGTCTGTTGGTCCTGATACAAGAAAGGTGAAGGCAATGCTGAAGTTCTTGCCTATACTCGTCACTCCGATAAACTGAACCAAAGGCATTTTTGCGATGTTCGTTTTGTAGGTAGCATCAATGCCTATGACGTATGGAAAAGCATGCAGCAGTAATCTAGAGGTAGGGTGTGCGAAGAAGATGGACCCAAGTCGTGTTCGATCCCCTAAATTGTGAAAGTATCCAAAATCATGTTATCTATCAAATTAATATGAAACCTAAAAGATTACAGTTATTTGAGACATCCTAAGTTGACTTACTTGGTTCTGTCGTGTAATCGTAGTAGTAGTTGCGTTTGTCTAGATCACCCAACAAAGTCTGCACCATAGAACGACCATTTCTCTTTTCAAGTTTTGTTTTTTGAATCCGGTTGTATATATCTTTCCTGGTTGCCAACGTGTCAGGGTAGATCGTGGTGAGCTCTAAATAAATTGTAGAAGGTGGCACACCGACTCGGGTTCTCTGATCGATCATGATCTCCTCTTCTTCAGTTAGGTGTTTTCCCATAAAATGACACTCTGTCCACTCATCGAGATCATGATTATGCCATCCGTTAATCACATTCAACACACACCCATAACTTGTGTAATACCCCTTAATTTTAAAAGGACAACCACATTTCTTTGAACCAGATGATCTGCGTAGGGTGATGACACCAGGTCTTGGTGTCCTTCGTGGTTTCCAATACCTCTCGCATGTTATGTGGAAATCTTGGCCCGCTCGAGAACTTTGAATTATGGTGTAGATATGGTTGGGATGACCAACACTTTCTACCCAAGCTTTCGCTTCTTCTTTACTCCTAAATGGTTGATCTGTTTCAAATAAGAAACATGTATCCACTACCAGAGGTCGATTATACATCTGTTGAATGTAGTCATCCATCTCTGCATGGTGATCTTGAACTCCTTCATCAAAATTATCCCCACTTTCATCAGTAGATGAGTCACTTTCCTGCAATAAGGGTTGAGAGAATGTTAGACGAATGTTTAAATATTCAATATTAATGTGAATATGATTTACAAAAACATAAAATAAATACTTACTGCGCTTGATACTAGAACAAAATCATGATCGGAATCTGAAGATTGACTCATGTCTAGCTACTTGGACAGTTTTACAAAATATTTTTTGGAAGAGAGTCAGGAGATAGAGAGATTTGAGAATATGGAGAGTGAGTGTGTGAAAATGAAATGGAGGAGGCATCCCTTATATAGAGGTTGGTCATGAACTAATCACAAGGTTACAAGTTCAAAAACGGTAACCTGGTACATGTACCATATGTACTGGATGCAGTCCTGTTGTACGTGAACAGTGACCTGGTACGTGTACCTCTTCCTGTCAAAAGTAATTACCAACGGTAACTTTTAATTCACTTTGTACTGGATGCAGTCCCATTGTACGTGAACAGTGACCTGGTATGTGTACCTCTTCCTGGCAAAAGTAATTACCAACGGTAACTTTTAATTCACTTAGTACCGGATGCATTCTATTGTACGTGAACAGTGACCTGGTACGTGTATCTCTTTCTGGCAAAAGTAATTACCAATGGTAACTTTTAATTTACTTAGTACCGGATGCATTCTATTGTACATGAACAGTGACCTGGTACGTGTACCTCTTCCTGGCAAAAGTAATTATCAACGGTAACTTTTAATTCACTTTGTACTGATGGGTCCCATGTATACGTTACGTGCCTGGTACGTGTACTCCTGCTTCCCCAAGTCGGTAATTTTTAATTCACTTTGTACTAGATGCAGTCCCATTGTAGGTGAACAGTGACTCTGGTAAGGTACCTCTTCTGCAAAAGTAATTACCAACGGTAATTTTTAATTCACTTTGTACTGGATGCAGTCCCATTGTACGTGAACAGTGACCTGGTACGTGTACCTCTTCCTGTCAAAAGTAATTACCAACGGTAACTATCCCATATGGACAAAGAGCTGAACACATCCTCAAGACCACAAGTTATAGCCTTTTGTTCATCTTCTAGCATCCCCTGACGATAGTATGACCAGTCTCATGCATGGTTCTCTTGATAGTATGGACGTGCAAGCTCACTTGCCTCAGATAGTAGCTGCAACACACTTGGTCAGGTAAATAAAAGTGATATTTCATGATGTACTATAAAAATATGACTTACTAGCTCGGGATCCGGACGATGAACCAATGTGGTCTCATAACTCTCAGGGTTTTGGATCTTCGGATGTGTGTGCTTGGTGTACCAATCTAGCTAGAGTGGGTCACAAGCATGCAACCGCGCACTTGTACGCTCATACCCTGGAACTAGCACTTTAGGTGTGTTATCCCACACACTATACATGCGGGGTACACATAGGTGTATGGTTATTTGTTTCCTCTTTTTTCGGACCTTGAGTTGGGTCTAATAGGAGGTTCAGGGATACCCTGAATGTACCCAAACTAGCATAGACAACGCCCTGGTATGTACAGCTCATTCAACCCCATAATCTATATGGTACCTCTGTACCATCTACGTCCTCCATGAACATTAACATTTTCCCGACTATAGGACAACCAATCAATCTACAATGTTTGATAGTAAAATATAAACAACAACGAAAGACAAAAATCATAATGGTTCAATTTGTTATCAACTACAAACACTTACATTAAGAGCAGTCAAAGCATCTAGATGCTCACGATAGCCTTGCAGTGAACGATGATCATGAACTTGATAGTTAGATCTCACCTATCTTAGAGCCCAAGGTCTGTCATCATGAGCACGCCAGTCCGGGCTAATCGCTGGTCTTAAAGTAGGGAAGTATGCATAAATCCAGCACTATGCATATAAAAACAATAAAATGATTAAGCGGTACCAATTATTAATATCCAATGAGTCATCAGATACTAGATCCACATTAGGACACATACCTAAAGTAATGTCATAGAACCACCTATTCCACTAAAGCCGACACGAGAGACTATCCCGAGCTAGCGATATAACCATGCAAGAGTACCAGCTCCCCATGCATATTTATTAAGCTTCTTAGCATGTTTTATGGGAGCTACTAACCAAAACAGCTGTGGACTCAGACGACCATGTAATTTTCCAGCTAATATGGTGGTACCGATCAGATGATACAACCAACCATATGCATGCTTCATTGGGTCTTCATGTCCATCCCTACAGTGCTGCAACAAGCCCGCAATGGATACAGCACCAGTATTCCACAGTGTCTTTGTCATAGTTTCATCATCTCCCCAAAATCAAGACACTCAGCCATTACTTCCTTCAACTCAGGGGTGGACGACTGCCCTAGCAATGGACAATCAACGATGGGGATTTGCAGTATCATCCACACATCGTGCAGGGTAATCGTTATCTCACCGAATGACATATGGAATGAGTTCGTATCAGGCTACCACCTCTCCACAAAAGCACTGATGAGAGACATATTGTTGTGTGGCATTGTAATATCCTGTAGATGCTGTATACTAGAATACTTAATCATGTTCCTTGTTGTTTTGCTAGAAACTTGATCTTTTGGCCAGCTAGTAAGCATCACCTTACGGGATTTGAAACTCAAAACCCCACGATCCTAGATAATGACCAATATTTTGCACTTACAAAACGTAGTGTGATTTACATGATCAAATACAGGAGAAGATAGAGAACATACCTGAGTTGAGGACCATAAGTCAAACGCTACATGACCCCCGAAGCTAGTGATAACACTAGTGAGTAGTGGACCACCAGGAACTGGCACCTCTGTCAACTTCCAAGAGATAGGAATCACTGGAACCATCGCTAGCGCTGCTTCCTCATCAGTGTCATCCTCCTGATCCATGATATCATCATCCTCTTCCTCAACCACGTCGGTGAGTCATCATCATCAACACCACCACCATCATCATCAACACATGGAGAACACTCGATCATCACATGGTCCACATCAGCACGTGCGCGTGATGGGCGTGGTAGACATGATGAACTACCACCGCCTGACGTCTGAGCTTCAATCTAGTGGCTTCCTTCGCCCCAGATATTGTAGCTAGCGCTGTGCAGTGGTTCTTCAGACCAAGCACTACTGGATGATGACAACACTGACATACGTCTCTTCGGTATATGATCGTACATCTCCGAGTCATCCACCGCTTCCCTTGGTAGTGCAGGTATCTGAAACGCCGGGTCATTGAAAGATTGACCTGGATGGAACGATGAGTGACGTGGTGCTTCTATGAGGGGGACAGGATTACTCGGCCCTTCACCAGGAGCACGTGCACGACGGTACGAGGCCGTCATAGGTTGCTCCATAGTCCAGTCTTTCTTCTTCTTCATATATACATGTTGCACTACTTTTTTCAGTCTATCCATCACTGCATATGAATATCACACAGTTATAATTTATTCATAATATTAAAATTCAACATAAAATATATTTAAAAAAATAAAAAAAATATAGGGTAAACCCCTATTATTGGGCTTTAGTCTACAATTCAAAAAAAAAAAATAGGAGCGAGCCGCGTAGGGGCTCTAATCCTGCCAGGGAGAGCCGCGCAAGGGCTCTACTACAGCCCAGGCGAGCCGCGCAGGGGCTCTACCTCTGTACCCTCGAGCTGCCCAGCTGCTCGCCCCATTCCAGGTAGAGCCGCGGCAGGGCTCTCCTTAGCCCAGGTCGAGCCGCGGCAGTGCTCTACCCCCATTGTTATTTTTTTTCAAAATTTTCATGTTAATTCCGAATTTTCCATGCTAGATCTAGCTTAATTGATGTTAAAATTTAAAAAACTAACAGCAAATCCATACTCAGGACACCCAAAGTTTAAAAAAAAATCGAAAAACTCACCAGAAAAATTTCTTGGCGGTGGTGCTGCGGTGGTCCGGCTGGTGGTTGTGGCGGCTCCGGTGGTGGTGCTGGTCTGCAGAAGGGAGAGTAGGAGGGAGAGAGAAGGAATAGAGATGGATGTAATGTGAGAATGAAATAATCTAACTTGTTTCGACTATATATAGTACGAGCGTCTTTTACCTAAAATTGGCGTTTTCAACTACGATTCAGTACGACGTTTCTGAAAGTGTAACAATGTTAGTAATTTAATAAAACGTAAAGTAAAATGTCGTTTACTAATATGGAGTCACAATTATAACGTTATATTAACCCAATAATAACAGGTTTAACTTCTTTTATTACAACGAGTGCGTTTTTTACGGTTTACGCTAACGAAATGATTTTTTCAAAAAACAAAATTTACAACACGATAACATTACATGTTTACGACATTAATATGATTTTAAAAAATTTTGTACTGCGGTGATTAGTAATTTTGTACTGCGAATAGCAACCCAGATATATAAAATGAGTGTTATATGTTTAATGTCTATTTTGGACTATATGTTACATGTGATATTAAAATTAAGAGTTAATTTCTCCTTAATGATATTTCCTCTCTGATTAGAGATTTAGTGTATAGTTTAATGTCCATTTTGGACTATATGTTTATACAATAATATTTATAGCAATTATTGTTCATGATTTAATTTAATCCTTATTAATTAAGGTAATAAATCTTTAGGGTATTTCAGAAAGGGAATTTGAATATTATTTTCTGATCTATTGTTTACTAAAGAGAGGTGGGTATAAATTTCAAAAACCTAAATGCAGAAGCTTGATCCACAAAGGAACAAAGTTTGAAGCAAAAACGTTCTCACTCTGCTCCCATACTTTCCACAATGCCTATATAAGGTATAAAAATAGGAAAAATATAGTAGTGTTCCAATATATTATGATAGACATGATCAGTTAAGAATAAAAAAGAAAAACGCCAACAACATAGCCACTGTCCCATGGCACTCATTCCAAAAGATTGTTCGGTATGGTTATTTTGGCAGCATAAATGCAGCATATTTGGTAGCAGGAATGCGCTGACATAAATACAGCATATTTGTTGGCAGGAATGTGCTGGCATAAATGCAGCTGTTTTGAAAACTTCTGTTTGACAGTGCAGCATATATGCAGCATGTTTGGTTAAGTTAGTTATATGTAGTGCGTTTACCATTTTCGTATTACAATTATAATTTATTATATTACACTACGTAACTTTATTTTGTTAGTAAAAATAAATAGAAAAATTCACAAACAATAAAATTTTTATTTCTATTATTTAAGCAAAAGTTGTAACTCCTAAACAATATATTTTTATTATCTAAATTTTATAATTCTTACAAATATAAAAGAGTAAAAAAAGAGAACAAACGTTTCAAATGTTCTGATAATGTTATGTGAATTTATTTAGTGAAATAATAACTTTTAATAATATATAATATTTTTGTAACTTTGTATGTTAATAAATTTATATGTATTCATATTTCTATATACTATTATAATATTTTAATTTATATATCAAATATATTTATTGATTTTTTTAATTTTATTAATCTATATGGTATTACAAATAATATATTGTAGATTTATATTATAAATGTGATTTTTTTTTTAAATTTGACTAAAGATGTAGTACTATTTTTTATAAATTATTTGAAGCATTATGTAATTTATAACAAATAAAGTAACTTGTAAAAAAAAAATTCTTTTTTAAATCAAGTCACAGTAATTGCAATATGAAGTGAGTAAAGAAACGAAAGTGAAAGCATGAAAACGAAAAAGTAGCATTTGCTGCGGGCATTTATGCTGTCATTTATGCTGACATTTATGCTCTTTTAGGCGAACAACAAAAACAAATAAAGGAGTCCAAAACAACATATGTTGTATATTTATGCTGTCAATTTGTACTGTTTTTGGCTGAGCCGAACGCTCCCTGAATTAAGTGCCAGTTTTCTAGCATGAGATGCTTTCATGAGCCTTTCAGATGTAGAGCCACCTACAACTTTTGCTAGGAAGCCAATGTCAAGCTCCATCTGTAGTGAAAAGTAGTATAGTAGTAGTCATTTAAAGTCATCATACGTGTTTGAAATAAAATATGCAATATGCGAGGGAATCAATCAATAAGACCAAAGCGTACCTTTATAGTAAATGGGAATTAGCATTCTTCATGCTCACTGTAGCAATAATTCTCCATGCTCATTGTTGCATAATAATCAAGTTGAGGTTCTCGCAAAGTTAATAAAGCATATATAATTGGCGGTTGTGGAAATTTACCTTCAAGAGAACTATGCAAAAAGGGTTGTATTATAGGATTTTGAAAATAATCAGCAAGCTATGAATTCAAGGCCATACAAGAAGTACATAATGATTACAATTCTATAATAATTTACACCCTTCTCCTAGGTACCATCGATCCACATACTACATTAACATATTAATATATTTACACCCTTCTTCTTCAATAATTATTGATGTGAGTGTGGTCAATACTGAATACATTCAAAAGAGTTGGGAGATAATCACCAGAAAAAATACCTTTTCAGATTTTTGGCAGCAAGCAAAAATTTGGATCCAGCATACATCATCATAAGTTCATCAGAGGAGTACAAAAGAAATGAATTGTAATCTTCTGAATTGCAATTCTTGATCTTAGCTTTTCGCACTTGCATCTACCAATATAAAAAGAAGAGAAACCTAAGCACATGACATATTAGAGTTTTGAAAACAATTCTACACCAAACAAGAATACTGAGCAGAAGAGATCATAAATTCAATGTAATATCGAGAGCCTGAACGGATGGAACAGAACACAACATAAATCTCTCTCCAGATGATAAAATCATAATACCTTTTCATGGTCTTAATGTGGCTTATTGAAATTCACTTCATCTGATCACGATGCAGCCTCTCCAAGTCAGCAATTGACTTTAGAGCTTTACTGATATCTAGTACAACGTCTAAACAATTACTCTAAAATGTGAAGGCATTGATAATGTAGACAAGACAAAGTGGAAAATAAAATTTTAACATGTATCCTTGCCCAACAAAAGCATGATTACCAGAGCTATCAAAATAAAAACATTCAATAATCAATGGGTGTTCCTGCAAAGACAACCATGAGGATCACAATCTATCATCGATAAGAGTTGGTGATTAGGAGAGAACTTTAAATTTATTAGATAGAGGAGATAAAAGATGTCATTAGAAAGTTATATCATTGCTAGTAAAACATAGATAAATAATTAAAATAATGCAATCTCAAGAATAGCCCTCCTAACAGAAAGTAAAAGGGTGGGACAGGAAGCAGGCTGGAGCTATCCCCATAACATCATGAGTCAGGTAGTTCCCTTAAACACCTTAATCTATAAAAGCACCATATGTTCTTGAATGATTTCTAATCTACTCATTCTTGGAAGTAGTTACCTCGGAAAAGTAACATTATGCTTCACCAAGGGAGCCTTGTTTATGCAATCAATATCCTTCCAAGTGTAAGATCAAAACCCAGAAAAAAATAAGGAGTGAACGGAGTAAGAAAAGAGAAACAAAAAGAGCAATGGATTCCATAAACAAGCACATAAATTAAAAATCATGGAGTAAAGTTGCAATCGCTCAATGTTTTCTATGCAGAGACCCTCATAACAGTGAATGATGCTATCATACCAGTCCCTAAATTTAAATCAGGAAGCTTTCTTATTCTCTCAAGTGCAACAACCATAAATTCTTTGTAATGTATCACCTTTAGAGGCAAGTTGTGAACGCTTATGTCAACATCATGGTAAAGATCACCAGCTTATGTTCAAACTACACACATATGCATACTAGGGAAGAGACACTACCGTAATAATCAGTTAGGTATACCTTCAGTTAATTTAACCACATGTGAGTCTTTTGTTTCTGCTTTACACCAGTAATAATCAAGATACTATGACTAGTATACATGTGAAGATGTGCCTGCTAATTCACAGGAACTGAGTTTCAAAGCATAAGAGCGAATGATCTTGTTCAAGGTGATAAATCAACATACTAAGTAGCTACAGAATCATCCTCTTCTTCAAGCTCCCTAAATGGACATCGGGCAAAAATTAGATAAGAATAAAATCCAATGGTAGTGTCGATTAGCAGGACAATAAATTGATGACAAACAAAGTTGACTAGGTAGTAAACATTTAAGACTGTTCAATAGGCATATATTCAGAAAATCCAAGAATAAGTAGATTCAAAGCTTTCGATTTTTCAGTGGCACCATCATCCATTATGAAAAAAGAGAAGCCGCCTGTTGGTGGCTATTGTTTCGAGCGATCTCTATAGATTTTTAGGGACGAAGTTAACAATCGTAGTAATCAAATTGATGAACAGTAATAGGCAAAGGGAGAGAAAGGAAGAGCACATACCTCTAGAGATGGAAGGCGAATCAGTTAGAAGACGAGTGACGAATTCGTAGATGGCAGCTGTGGAACCATTTCCTGGAGCATAGAAAATGAGTGTCAAATTCGTACAAAGAGGATATAAAAAAATGATTACTAAGAAGTAATTGGAAATTTATACGTACTGGAATGAGTATTGACCATCAAATTGGATGCTAACCCTAGAACGAGACAGAGTGCACCGCTAGAGATTTCCTAAAGGGGGCTAGCTATTACAAGATTAAGCTGTTTGGCGAAGGAGGGTTGCACACAACGGTGAAGAAAAACAAGGAAGGTTGGAATTAAAAATATAAAAAAGAAGATGAGACGGAGGCGACCCAAGGTAAGTAACCGCGGTATCTTGTATTACAAAACGACAGATCAAATGAAGCGCAACTAAATATTGCCTCCGTATATATCTAGAGGCGACCAATGGTAACTCGCCTCGGTAATTTTGTGTTAGCCTATGCAATTCCAGCAGACCAAATGAGGCGCAACTAATTATTACTAGGGGTGACAATTTCAACACGACCCGTTTGACCAACACAAACCTGACACGAAGTTAGCGGGTTTGGGTTTTAAAAATTGACACGATTAAATAAACGGGTCAACCTAAACACGACTCGTTTAATAACCGTGTCGGGTTTGGGTTTAGGGTATGTAACCCGCTAACCCGTTTAAATAATTTATATTAAATAAATATATATTATAAATTATAGATTATTCATTTTTTATTATCAAATTTTAATATAAATAAGATATATAAATATTAAAATTAAGTATTTAACTAAATTAAAGTTAATAATATCATATAATGATAAATCTAATGTTAATTAATCAAATTATTTTCTTTTATATAACTAAACATGTTAGGTTTGAGTTAAATATATGCGGATTTGAGTTTCAAATTTGGATATAATTAGTTAATTGGGTCAGACGGGTCAACCCGTTTGATAACCCGGTCAACCCGTTTAATAAACGGGTCGGGTTTGGGTTTCATATTTTTGACACGATTAATTAAACGGGTTTGGTCGGGTCAACCCGTTTAATAAACGGGTCGGGTTTGGGTTTAGCCTAACACGACCCGCGAACCCGTTTTGCCACCCCTAATTATTACCTTCATTGATTATATAAACAGAGGCATGAAAACGGTTGCCTCAACATAGAAGTAATACAACTGAGGAAACTAATGTATGACACCCTCGTTATCCTTTCTATAGTATAATGCAACAAACCTGTGGAGGCGCAAGTAAATGTCGCCTCCATTGATCATATAAACAAAGGCAATCTTCTAGCTCACCTCCATTGATCGGACAATCAGAGGCAGTAATCTAGCTTACATTCTTTGCTTATTTATTGGAGGCAAGTTTTATGTTGCCTCATTTGATCTTATACAAATTACCCCATTGCTAAACATTGTTGTAGTGTTTTGAGCTGATGAGTTTATCCTTTCTTCCTATCGTCAAACTCTAAATCAGTACCATTGCCAAGTTCGTGGGAACCCCTAATTATTTCCAATTTTGATTCCCTCATCTCTACTACTTCTTATAAGATTTATAATTTATTGTTCTTCACATCCTTTATGGTATTATTTGATTACACCTTTTGGTCCCAGTTTTTGAATCTTTTAATAAAAAATAAGAATGTATGCCAATGAACATCCCAGAAGTTGATTCTGATCCATTTGAACCATCAAAAAGCCTCTTTGTTCACACTCAGTTGATGCTTTGAAATTTGCAGGTGTCTTCGATCCTGCATAAGTCAAAATGCCTATTAGCCATGCGAGCCTCCTATGCAGGACATGGTGCCGTCTTTATGTTTCTAATTGAGGAGTTGAAACATCTTAGATCTCGCTGTATCAAATCTATTCTCCATTCTTTTGTCATTTCTCTATAAAAAATTGTTATTGTAGTTCTTGCCCAGAAAAATGCTCTAATACTTCATATAATTCAGGGCATATCTCCCACCAAATTCTGAGATGGGGTCTACTATTCAACGTTAAAATGCTCGAATGATCTTTACATGGTAATATTAGACATAGATGATATGTAGACATTACTAAAATACCCTTCTTATTAATGGGTGTGTATATACTTGTGTATGTATATAGCTAGCAGAATTGCAATAGAAGATGGATTTCTTATTCTAAATTTCCTTTGTCATGATTGGGTTCTCCCATTCTGAATGAGTTGATCTCCTTTTCTATCAGCATGAAAAGGTTTAACAAAGATCGAGCATGGGTCAAGTGAAGGAAATAATCATATTATTTCTTTTTCCTTCCCACTTGAACACACCCATAAGAAAAACTAACGGTATACTCTTGATGAGTGCCTTAAAAGCTACCAAAAAGCTTAAATCTTAAGGCATTCTCTTAATAATAGACATTGGCTTTAGGAGCTTGCTTAAGATACTAATGACCGTATTTTATGGCTAGCAAGTGGAACGTTTGTGACTGGCTTGAAATATCTACCAACCATTTTAGTATTTATAGTTACCTCAACAGAGCATCCACAACTTCATGTGAAAGAGTTCTATATTGTTAGAAGATTCACGCTTGTCTCCATGATGAATGATCTAAGGCTCGAATGATGCAATCGAGACCATGAAATGACTAAATTTAATGCTTCTACCCAAATAATTAGTGATATCTTTTTTTTTGAAAGAGAAATGCTTCTACTAAATCATTAGAGATATCAAGCTTGCTTTTGATGAAACTCAATATGTCTCTTCTCCTACTCACACATATTGAGCAATTACAAAATTTTGAGATTTTTTCCAATCCCTATTTTGTATAGCCTTATATTAGGTTGACTCGTGCCTCATTTAGTATCATTAGTCAGGTGTTCTTTTGTACTTCATTGGATAACCTCTTTTAATGCTCAAACATAAATGTATTGAAGTCTTTGGATCTGATTGGGTCAGTTTTTAAATGCTGCTGTACAGAGGAGAAATTATGAGTGATATTGTGTTGATGTTAATGTTCAAAACAACTTAAAAAACGGGTATTTGAATGAAACACATAATAAATCCTGAAATGGACACAAAAATAAAACGTACGGAAACGGACCCTTTATTGTACACTTCCTTTTCCACTAGTTTTTTGTATTTTCTTACATTAAAAAAAAAACAAATGAAGCATTTTCTCTCTGTCCCCGCTTCGACCAGCGTCTCTCTCACTGTCTTCCTGAGTAAAACCCTAACCTTCCAATCAATCGCCTACTGTCTTTAATTCTTTCCATAATTTTCCCTCTCCTCCTCATTGTTAATGAATCATTCTAACCGACTTTGATCGTTAGTGTTTCGATCTTTTCATGTTTAATTTCTTGGTCTCATTTTTCTAAAAAGCCGTCCATTACTACTCTACTCCCCGATATACGTTCTCTTTTCGAACTAGTCTGCCTGGATCTTCACCCATACCCGACATATTTGTTCATTTGGACGTTTGTTGCCTTTTTTGCTTTTTAATCTTTCGGTTCTCTTTTTTCTCACGATCGAGGCTGGCGAGTTCGTTGGTCATGTAAATGGCGGGTCAGCCTGGTCACTGCCGGCCATTTTGCTGCATCTATTTCAGCGAAGTTGCAGTTGCGTTTGGTTTAGGTTTTGATTCCGAAATTCATAGCTTTGTGGTTCTAGAAAGTGAAAGTAGAAAACAAGTAGATTCCCAAGAATACCAGGAACCATGCTGAGCGTGACAAGGGTCTATCTTCCATCCGATATCCCAATTGTTGGCTGCGAACTCTCACCTTACGTTCTACTTCGTCGACGTGACAACACAGTGACCACTGAGGATGTTACTGAAAATTCTCCCATCGAGGGTTACTTTCTGCGATACAAGTGGTGCGTTTTTTTGCACGTCATTTATCTTTGACGATTTTCTGGTTGATCTCTGCTTAAAATTTAAAAGTATGAAAATTCTTTTTTCTGCTTGTTAAACTTATGCTGCTGGACAATGCTAAACAATACCAATTTAAAGATGCATTCTTCACCGCTCCGGACACATAATGAACTGTTTTTCTCGTTCTTATCCATTCTGTTTGATATTTTTAGATCGATTGCTTAAAAGATGCACTTGATACATTAGCGGAAACATTTTCCCAAGCTGCCGTTTTAATTGACGTTTCATGGCTGTGTGGAAGTTTTGAATTGTACTTCGGGCTTTTATGAACAGAAAACTAAAAAATTTGTAATTCATTTTGATTCTGTTACCGATTCGGCTGTATATCATTTCAATACCAGTAAAGGGCCTGAAGGCTGCACTGTTACTTTTTACTTGTAATCATTCATGCAAATTTGTTTGGGATGATGGTGATTGATGTACATATCAAGTAGGAGAAAAAAACTATTCCATTTTCCTACAGTAAATTGAGTTGTCGGAGATACTGGACCTGAAGGTTACTTGATTTGCTAAGGCAATGTTGTTTGTGAATCTATTTAGAGAATTGAGGAATGTACTTTAACAAACTTGGTGATGAATGAACTATCGTATGAACTTGGATGTTGGGTAGATATGTACAAGTCAAGAAGACATGTGTTCATGTCAGTAAAGATATAGATGAGATTTTTGGGACTTTAGGGAGTGGATTGTACCTGATGGAAGTTTGGGAATTGAAGTTAAATGCTGCATGTAAAAGTTAGCCACAAACTTGGAAGTTCATGGTTTAATACTATTGATCTACTTTCCAGATGTTGATATGTTATACAAGGGTTTGTCTTTATCTTACAGGCTTATAAGTTGTATGCATTCATCATCAACTGAAGGCAAGGGCAAACACATTTCTTCCTGATATCTTTGTGACACTTACGAAAGAAACTAACCTTTTGTTGTGATGGCAACTTTAGGCAACAATAAATGAAATAGCCCTTTTCATGTTGAGAAGATTTTAAGTTACAGCATACGATCATTAGTTTGAGTGCTGCAAGTGTCTTAGAAAGGCTTTTAGTTTTCTCTGTGCTGAGTCCCTTTTTTTCCCAGTTGCCATGATTCATGAATGCAAATGCCTTGTAATATTTTCTATTTTTGAGTTGGGGGGTTGGATTAGCATCTATATCTTTTTTTTTGGTAGCCTATGTGGATGAGCAACATGGTTAGGGGTGTTTGAAATCACAGCATGTAGATTTTCTCATACAGTCGCAGTATGAAGGTTCTATTTGGCTGTGATATCTTTGGATTAGAGTCTACTGTCAGATATATTTTTGCTTAGTATGGTAACATGACTGCTTATACTTGCATGTTCTGAAGAGAGCTTAATTTCCATAATTTATTCATTCTCAGTTGAATCAAATTGGGTGAGTACTTTTCGATTTTATAATTAATTGTTTATCCATAGTCTATATTGTGTCTAGATGGCTACTATTGTTTGTTTTTTATGCTCTTTTGTTCATCCATGATGTAGAAATGAGTTCACCTGTATCTGAGTTTGATGCTTTTACACTCTGTTGTCTGTATCACCTCTATTATAGTCTGATAATTTTCCCTTAGTTTCCGCTGTGCTGAAAGTGTTAGTTTTGGTTGAGTTTTGCCTTAGCAAGTGCAACCATTGTGTCGCAGTGGCCAACTTTGCATTATTGTTGACTTTGTAATATAGGAAAGTAGATCTGCTTGTTGTCCTGAGTTTGAAATAGTAAGAAAGACATAAAGTTCTGAGGGTGAAGCAATGATGTGGATGGCTGACCGTGTACATTGAACAATCCAGACGTGCCCTTTGTCTTTTTCTTTTTTTATAATTTTTGTATAACTACTTGATAACTATCTTCTGCAACTAAAGTATAACTAACTTCTACAACTACCTCATAACTAAAACTATCTGCGTAGCCATTATTAACCAATTTCATCCTGATGTAACTAACTTAATAACCAACTAATATTATCCGGATTTGTAGTAAAGAAACAAGATGTTTTGCTATTTATTTTTTCTACGCCTCTCGATTTTATTTTGTTATCTAGTTATACGTTCTTGTGATGGATTTGTCTGTGTTTCCGAGTAAAAGAATTCTGGCTACAAGCTCAAGATCCGATAAGCATTCTAAATTTGTGTGCTACTCTCAGTTAAGAGGTCTCTATTTTGAGTGTAGTCCTAGAAGAGCATTTTTATATTAGTTACATGAACTTGAGGCATCGAAAGAGAACTGCTAGATGAAATTATGTACGTTGAAGTTACTGTAGGATCCTAAATTGTCTTTATATGTGGGATGATGCCATTTGATTAAGGTAGGGAATCTTGACTGATACAATATTGGTATTTCTTGTCTTGGAAATGTCTATTTTATTGTGAAAGGAGATATTTCATTATTCCTCTCCTTCCTTCTGATAGTAAGATTGTTCAACAAATGCAGTAGATCACATGGACATTTATATTCATTTTATGAACTTTGCTATACATGTAGCATAATATATTAAATTGATTCTGTGTGTATATTATTCAATATTTTTGTCTTAAAAATAGAAGTTTTCATGTAGGTACCGAGTACAAAATGATCGAAAAATTGCGCTTTGCAGCATGCATCCTACTGAGCTGGCTACATTACAGTGCTTAGGTTGTGTCAAGGCTAAATTACCTGTTGCTAAAAGCTATCATTGCACACCTAAGTGCTTTTCTGATGCGTGGCAACATCATCGTATATTACATGATCGTGCTGCTGGTGCCGTCAAAGAAAATGGAGGTGAAGAGGAAGAGGTGTTTGGCCGCTTCAGTAGTTCTGGATCCGGAAATCTGAGTACTGCACTGCCTCAATCTTCCTCAAACCCCAACTTGTCAACTGTATCCACTCCTTTATATCCTGCTGTGGTCACTCAACGAAGTGGTGAAACATGGTTTGAAGTTGGAGGCTTTAAGGCATACACCCCTTCTGCTGATGATATAGGTCATCTTCTAAAGTTTGAGTGTGTTATTGTGGATGTGGAATCGAAGCTTCCTATTGGACAACCCAGCACCTTAACAACTTCTCGGGTTATTCCTGCTCCAACCCCAACTCCCCGACGCTTGATTCCAGTTAGTGGGATGGATATGACAAGTCACATGGATGCATCTTCTGGGAAATTTACAGTTCTTTCATACAACATTTTGGCTGACGTAAATGCAACAAATGAATCATATAGTTACTGCCCCACATGGGCTCTTTCTTGGCCATATCGTAGGCAGAATTTGTTGCGGGAAATTGTTGGATATGGTGCTGATATTATCTGTCTTCAGGAGGTACAGAACTTGGCATCAGGCTGCTAGCATGGCTATTTTTCATTATGAAGAAATTATATTTAGTACCTGTTGCTTGATTTGAAGGAGAGGGAGAGGAAAGAAAGGTTGCTTCTAACTGAAAAGATTTGTCACCCCAACTCCTAATAAAATATATAAAGAAGAGAGAGGAAAACTTAGCCAACTGCCAAATGCTGGTCGTAAACACTTATTCCTGGTTCCATTTTCCCTTTGCAACAACTAACTACTACCATTTTGCTTGCTTTCTCATAAACAGTGTGCGGAGTATTGCAGAATAGAAATTTCCCTTTTTTTAGGTCATAGTTGCAGTATGGGTTTGTCAAAATTTCATTTCTTTGAACACAGTGTAATAGGTGCTGTATTTTAGCCTTATCTTCTTTTCTATGATCTGTTGTCCATCAATAGAAACCTGGTTTTGAAAAAAAGAAAAAAGTAATCGTGTTAAGATTTGAGTCATTTCCTGTGCTGGTCATACTTCACACTGCTTGTTATTTGCATGCCTCATGTTGACCTAGTTTTTGTCTTGCAGGTTCAGAATGAACATTTTGATGAGTTCTTCAAACCTGAACTTGAAAACCAGGGCTATGAAGCTTTGTATAAGAGAAAAACATCTGAGGTTTTGTCTTGGCTCATGTGTGTGCATTTCTATTCTATCTCTTATCGGATCAGTTATTTTTACTTTGCTTTCAAAGTTCTGCAGGTCTCCCAGACATTTGATGGCTGCGCAACATTTTTCCGCCAAGATAGGTTTCATCATGTCAAGAAATATGAGGTTAGCATATGCTAATGCTTTGTGTCATTCTTGATCTGGATCTATTTACTGTCATTGGAATTCTTCTGGACCTTTTTGATTTCTTATGCAGGTTGAATTTAATAAGGCAGCCCAGTCTTTAACTGATGTTGCTGTTCCTGGTGCCCAGAAGAGGAGTGCCTTGAGTCGACTTATTAAGGTTGATTAATCTTTAGCCTCTTTATATCAATTCTCGTGCCATAGGATCTGTGCGTTCCATTCTGGTGGCTTAATGACAAGTTTGATGTTGCTTGTAGGACAATGTTGCACTTATAGCAGTCCTAGAAATAAAATTTAGTAACCTGGGTGCTGATAACGTTGGAAAGAGACAGCTCCTCTGTGTGGTATGTATTGAAGCTCAAAATAAATGACCTCCAAGATGAAGCATACGTTCTTACTGAATATTTTTCCTACAAACCCATAACATGATTGTTTGGTGTAGGCCAATACACATGTAAATGTCCATCAAGATATGAAGGATGTCAAGCTGTGGCAGGTGATACTTTTATAAGTACTTCTTTGTTTGAAGTTCAACAGCTGCATCCTTCTCTTCTGGATTATAGTAATAACTGGGTACCAATGACTATTCAATGTCAGGTTCATACTTTGTTGAAAGGTTTGGAGAAGATAGCAGCTAGTGCCGACATCCCTATGTTGGTCTGTGGGGATTTCAGTTCAGTTCCTGGAAGGTCATTCCTGCCGTCCTTGTATTATTATCTTCTTTTTACCAAGTCCTTGAATCATTATCTATTTTGGAGGAGCTCTGCTTATTATAAGGCAACACGGCTACAGTTTCAGTAAGGTGTTGTTTACTAATTTTTTTTGCAGTGCGCCTCACTCACTTCTTGCAATGGGCAAAGTTGATGCTTTCCATCCGGATTTGATGGTAGATCCCATAGGCATCTTGCGCCCAGCTACAAAGCTGTCTCACCAACTTCCCTTGGTGAGTGCCAAAGTTTCCTAACAAAGTGCCACTAACGATGAAAGTGCTTCATAGTATTTTTTTTTTTCATGTTTTTTTGTCAGAGACATATGTTGAATTTTAGTAACGTCATGGTCTGTTAATGGTTTTCGGCAATTCATTGAGGTTCTACCGGCTAAAGTCACTTTACTGAGTCTGCCTGTTGTAAAGGCAAAAGCTCTATGTCTGTAAACTTTTTAATCTGGGTCATGCTTTTGGAAGCAAGAAAAATGTCTTGAGATTAGAGCTGACCATAGGTGGGCCTTGGGTGGGCTGGGCTGGGCCAACTACAAGAAGTCTGCCGAGCTTGCCTTTTGTATGTATAATATATTATAAATACTTGCCATATATATAAAATGTATGTGGTAACTGAAAGAGATGTTCATGGGCCATGCCAAATTCTGTTTCTGCAACTCCGCCCGATTTTTGTTTGCCTCAGTATTTTTGTGGCATATTTGACAGTAGTTTACAGCATTTTAGGTGGGTCCTGCGTTTTCCTCTAATAATATAGTCGCAACAAAAACAGCCACAAATGCTATATTTGCAATCCAGCCCGGTTTTGATTGCAGGCCAGTTTTCTTGTCTATGCCTAGAAAAGCTAGGGTTGGCCGGTTTTGATAGTTCTGCTTCAGAAGCTTGGCAAATGAAGCATTTTTAGTAGTTGGTCATTTCATGTCTGAAGGTAGATTCTTTTTAACACTGTACAGGTTAGCGCATACTCATCCTTCGTAAGAGGGATTGGGCCGGCTGTGGAGTACCAAAAAAGAAGAATGGATCCAACAACAAATGAACCCTTGTTCTCATATTGCACAAGGGATTGTATTGGAACATATGATTACATATTTTATACAGGTCATCATGCTTAATCCTAGATGATTCCCTAGTTTTTGTTATTTTGTCATTGCCTGATAATTGCAAGTTCTGAAGTGTGTCAGACGCTACCATACTTGTGATCTAAAATAACCTGGCTTTTTATTCATGTGCGGCTTCTATTTTGATCAACTGAAGCTTTCTGGCGTTGTTATTGCAGTCATGTTGTTTGATGACTTAGCCAGAGGCTTCTGACTCGTTTCTTTCTTTTCTTTCAGCTGACACTTTGATGGTGGAATCCTTGCTTGAACTGCTGGACGAAGAATCTCTGAGAAAAGATACAGCTCTTCCTTCTCCAGAGTGGTCGTCAGATCATATCGCTCTTTTGGCTGAGTTTCGCTGCAAGCCTAAAGGTCGACGCTAGTTGCAAAGTAGGGTAGAAAATAGAAGGTAAATGTTTATTATCTTTTCTCATTAATGAACCGTTAATGCAGTTAAAGGTGGAAAAGTTAAACACTACTAAGCATAGACCGTTACTATAGAGTAGATATCCTACACAACACTAAAAAAAAGAAACCTTAAAATAGGCTTCACGGAGCAAGCTACTACGGAGAGTAGATCAGTGTATTTGCTTAAAGATAAATGCTGACCCTTCTTATCTTGTTCCTCTATGACTTATACAGCAATTGTTCCTAGTGTTGTGGGCCTCATTATATGTGCAGTTTTTTTATGTATGCTAGAGTAAGTTTTATTTGAAATAATTGTTTTTTTTTTAATTTGAGGAAAGGCATTATTCTTGTGTTTCCACCTTTTCCCTCTTTTGTGGCCATAGGTTTCATCTGACGTCGCATGTTGGGGGAGGAAGACAAGTAAAAGGAGTCAGACACGTTGAGGGAATACGGGTATACATAGTAGTAATTAATGATTGGAGGTGTGATCTGTAATTTGTGAAAATAGATCTGTGCAGTTCGGGGTGTGTGCGGGTGTGCATTCTCCTCCCCAGGTATTGTCGAAGGCGTTGTCAGGGAGAGTGATTTTCACGTGGGAATTGAATTATAATAGTGTATCATGCCAAACATCCATCTCATAGGAAATTCTCATAGGAAATTCTTATCATTCTTCTGCCCGCTCTTTTCTGCTTTTACAGTTTTGATTTCTTTACAGTAGGTATTATGTTCCTGGCTATATTAGAGGGGGAAGTTCATAGTGATTTGTTCATTGTTTCCCTTTTTCAACTTCAGGGTTGATTGTTTTGCCCATTCATGTGGATGTTTTAGTCTGGGCCGGAGCATGAATTAAAGTATAATATAGAGTTCAGAATTTCGCTTCTTTACAACATGCAAATTTCAACTGGATCTCTCTGTCTACTTCTCTTGCATATGTTTCGCTAATTAGACGCTTTTTTGAAGTGTTTGGAACATATTTTTTTGTTTGATCTACATGAGCCAGAGTATTACGCCCTATATGTTTTCATAAAGCATAGATTATATTTAATCAAAAGCCATTAGACAAATTACTTCAAAATAAGGCATCACAAACATTATTCATACGTGATTAATCTATAGGAGTAATCCATAGAGCAAAATGTCTTGATCATTCTCAAACTAAATAAGTTAAGGGATTATCATCATCACCACTAACAAAACAACATTACCATAGTCTTTCAAAATGGAACCTAGGAGAATAACTGGAACTGGAGCAAAGTTAAAAAGATTAAACTCAATGTCTCAACGGATATTTCTTAAGAGCACCTTCTCTCCCTAACCATCTGGATGTTTGACCTTCTGATGTTTGCTTGAGTTGTCGTTGAAAAAACCAGCAATTTTGGTGAGGGTATAAGTGCCCTTCTACTCCTACTCATGTGGTGCTGTTGGGTACACCCCCTATCATTTCTAGTTGGTAGGGTAACACTTTGGAACACCGACGTAGCTGGGCTATGATCCAGGGCATGTGTGTGGGTCCTAATGTGGTTGGGTGGACCAAGGGAAAAGGTTAGGAAAAGATCATCCTCCTGATTAGTGTGCTTTTTGCATGGCTGTTTGAGACGGGGGATCTGCAGAGCTTGGTTTGTGCATTGTGTGGGTTTCTTGGTTTAGTAGGCTGGGTATGATCCATGCTACTGGGTGTTTGCACAGTCTAGACCAGAGGGAAGCTAGTAGAGTATTGGAGGATAGATGCATACCATAATCGTCCGGGAGACACGCCTTGGTTGAGGACTGGGTAGGGCAAGTTGACGACGCGTGAGTGAAGACTCCATAGTTTCTAAAGATCACTGGCATATCATCATAAGAGATGGAGAAGATCATACTCTTGTTGTTTATTAGCATTGACAGCCTTTTCATAATTGGCTTATGAAGATTGACGAGGATCCAGATTCTCATATGATCGTAATTTAGTGATTCGGGGTCCTCCATAATGCCTGTGTAACAACCGAGAATTTCCCCTGCTTTAGATGCAAATCTGGGGTTAAAATGCATTCTTGGAACTCCGTAAATCCGCACCCAGCATGGCATCCAGTCAAAAGCATGCTCTTTGATTGGGAGGCCTGGTTGTAGTCTCTCTACAGCAAACAAGGCTCCATCAACAAGCCAGGGTCCATGGAAGAGTACCGCCAAAAGACCTTGTAGTTCTTCAAACTCAAGAATGAAGGTGAACGGAGCCGCCTTGCAGATTTTAAAGGAGCCAAAGGGCGCCCGAGACTCCGAGAGGGTGAAAAGGAGGGTTAATGGTGCCATATTGTAGCGGTGGAAGAGCCTCCCTATCAGGCACCTTTCTACCATCAACATTGTGGCGTTAAGATCTGGGATTTCCATTGAAGGAAGAGAATTTGAGATACCGTGAATAGCGATGGTATTCGGGTGAGGAAGAGTGGTTGAAGGCTCCCACAAGCTTAGTTCGCTTATGTGTTGATCAACTGTTTTATGGTGCTGTAATTTGAGATGGGAAGATCAACAGCTATAACTGTGAGCAAGAGAACAAACAACTCAATTTGCACCATGCAACAGAGACATGCTGGGGAGGAGAAAGATTTTGCCATCATTGGCATCAGGAGGAAAAAATGCAGATGACAGGAGAGATAATGGGGCAGAGACGTGCGGAGGCTGGGGACGCGAGTGGAGCTAGAGGTACGTGATTGGGCGGTGCCAATCATTTCTCCCGGCCCAGGTGGGCTCTCATAGTGAAGAGCCGGTTCACATTCCGGCAGAGTTGAGAGGAATGGGGTAATTAATGAAGTACTTACACCATGTTTGCTCATCTACATTTGCTAATTGATATGAGTTACATTGTAAAATTAGCAAAACACATTATTCTGAGACTACAACAAGCTCGTTGTACTTATTTTCCGTTTATTTATGTTTTGGGATTCATTTATAAGATGAGGAAATTTATTATAGAACTTTTGTCGATAAGTTACGCTATTTTACATGTGATATATAAGAATGAAAAATGTGCTATAGGCTTCCGGGACAAGCTCATGAGATGGAGGCTTCTTTTCAATCATGTTCTTTTCTCTTGATACATATAACTTATCATATTGGTTTCTCGTCATATATTTTTATCTTCAACTTAATTATCAGCATCAGTTTATTAGGATAGTAGAGTTGCAAAGATTTTATAACCTTGTAACTAGAAAACAAATATGAAAAGCTTTAATGTCTTCTAATTTCCTACATAAAGTTTGTACATCTTACTGTTATAAATAGAATAATTATCAATACAGAGTGGATACATTATCTTTCTAATTCCATTACATTCAAGATACATGTAAGAACATTGCCACACCATATTCCATCCAAAGTACCCATCCTCCATCAGTTTGACTGTAACACCCCAACCCGAAATCTAATAACCTGAACGACGATCGCTCCCAATAAAACTTAAACTGCAGCGGAATAAATTACAATAACCGGGCGGTATTACAATGCCGTTAGTCACCCTTGTGACTAACAAGGCTAACTCCAAATACAAATCTCAAAAGTCACGGTCTGAACACGAATACAATCCGAGATACTAGGAATCAAACTCAAGGTACAATAATCAAGTAAAACCAATAGCTAGAAATAAACTCCCATAGCTTGATCTACCCCACCTACACTCGGTGTGGTAATCTCTTCAACTTCAGGTACCTGAAAAATGGGGGTGCCCCCAAAGGGGCTCAGCAAACAATGCTGGTATGGAAAACGTGCAGCCCATCGGCTACTGGGCCACACCAACTACTTTGTCGAATACATGCAGTTCATTTTTGTAAAGCTGTAAACAAGCATAACATGATAATAACAAGTATCCATACAAGGACAACAATGTCATATAGAACAAGACTTCAGAAGGTCAAGTTAGATGATCTGTAATCGTTTAATAATAGTCGGGTCCACACAATGGGACTGACAGGTATATAAGAGTATTTCGATATAGTGAAGGTATAGTGACCTTGTTAAAAGAGGTGGGTAATAATTCCCTCAGAAGATAACGTAGTTAACTCCTGTACTTAAAAGAGGTGGGTATCGTACCCTCGAGAGAAATAAAGTCTTCCTCCCAACTTGAAATGTTCTGGTACGGTCCCGGTGAGTTGACAAAGAGTGCACCCAAAACTTCCGTCGCGACGTAAATTGAATAGGAGACGACCTGAGACAGGTACAGCTCTCATAGCATGCATGGCCAGATCCAACTGGGCTCCTCGTTCTCGTAGTATAGAATTGTTAGGTGTCACACAGGGACGTTAATCAAGAACACAATGTGTATTGTCAATTATCACGTTTAGGATAACGACGTCTGTTATAAAGTGAAGTTAGTGAGTAACTTGAGTACAAGTTCTCGGTATAATAAAACACAGGTATTTAATCCACTGGTAATGTAGTGTTGTATGCGTGGGACATACATGTTACAATTAGCATCAACACGCACATAAAATAATACAACAGTGCACAAGAGTGATACAACATTTTACAACAATTATCTTGGTCGTTATTTCACACAACAGATAGCACACAAGCCGGTGTAATCCGGTAGCAAACAGGTTGCAAGAATCCCATACCGTTCACCGTAGATTGCAGTTGAATATATACTGGTCAACGTCTGGTCAAGTATTGTCCTATATTAGGATTAACTGAGAGGGTTAATTTACGTTACCCTTGTATAATAATTTTCTGGGTCATTCAACAATTTCGTATTTGTTTTTCATGTGAGGTTTATTTCTTCACACTTAGGCAATTTCTTTAACCATAATTCATTGATAATTAAGGTGTTTATATTATAATCCAATTGATATAGTCTTAATTAATAACTTATATTGGGGTGTAATTCCTTTTAATTACCTCATGTATAACTTATTTTGTTATTTCCTTTTTGATTTATTTATAAATCCTTTAATATACACATATGAATAGATTTATTCATGTACTATTTATGTTACATGTTTTTAATTGTCTAGATGACATAATACTTTATAGTTTCTCAATTATATTTATATGTCATACATGGACATAATATTCTTATAGTTTTTATTATTCCCCTTTAACCATAAAATATTTATTGGTTCCATTAAATTCTTTATAACTATATAAGCCATAGTTTTAATTCCATAATCCCTTAAATCAAGATTCTTTTTCTAACTCCTCCGAATATCCACATAGGACCTATACTTATTTAAACTTAAATATTTTACCCTTATATTTCGGTTATTTACAAAACAACCATAATAATTCATAAACTTTACATTTAAACTCTAATCTCATTATATCATATAGTTTTAATTCCTTATTTAATTATTTTACAAACCCACTATTAATATTTTGGTATATAATATTTGAACATTATAACTTTTCGAAAATTACAACCTAGCCCCTTAACTTTCGGCCTTAACATAATTTTTCCTATAATTACAATTTAACCACAAAATCTTATAACCTTTACATAATGTCTTATAAACTATAGTTTTAATTCTAATTCCCTTTAATTGCCGAATGTATATACAAAATTTCTTAAATAACAAATCTAACCCCAAGTAATTCGGCTTTGACATAAACTTTCCATTATTTACATTTTCACCCCAAAACTTTATAATAGTTACTTAATAACTTATAAACTATAGTTTAATTATTTAATTCCTCTAAATTTCGGAAGTGTACTTTATATTTCTCTTAATTATGGATTCGCCCCATATTAAACTCCAACTTTTCATAATAAGTTTTATAAATTACAAAATAGCCCCAAACTTTATAAATTGTTAATTTAACACTTGTTTAAATTAACTAAAATTCATAAACTTAATTCCTACCATTATATTATATCATAATCTCTTCAAAGAAGCCAAAAACTCTCGGCATTTACTATATATACACCAATCTTTTCAAGATATACAATTTAGCCACATAACTTAATTAATTAGCCATTTAAGCACTAGTAAAATAATTTTAACTCACCAAACTTTATAATATAAGTTTATATATATATGTAGCTCATTAAAACCTATTCTTCACCAAAAGTATTCGGCCATAATTTATAAGGTACCATATAGTATTAAAAGTTGATTTATAAGTCATAATAATTATACATAAATACATATGAGTCTATAACTCATGTAAAAATTATTATAATGTCTTAGATTGATTTTTAGCTCAAAATAGAACATATTTGTCCTTGACAATTCGGTATGAATATGTACTTAACAAGGTAACTTTGTGACACTAAAATGTGTCTTATGGTAAATATTTTCCATATATGTTATAGATTATATTTTTGGTATATGCTACCATATGGTTTCGATTTTAGACTCCTTAGAAGGTGTACATAATTTTTGTATAATTTTTAGAAGCTTAACCAAGCACTAGTGCAAAAAGGGTCTTTTTCGGTGGTTTTTTATGCCTTTTTCGGCAGTTTACAACCGCCGAAAATGCTACCGCCGAAAAAGGGTGTAACACCCCACTCGTAAGCACGTATTAATCACTCACGTAGCATTTAATTAATAACGTCTCACAACGGAAGTCTCACATTACTAAAACTCACTTGGGTGTCACATGCCATTACTCGCCCATACGAGTAAAGAAGCAGAAATAAATAAACTAAGAGATAACACTGTTATTACAATTACAACCGCAGTGATAACGAGATACTAACCTATACATCATTCTAACCAAGAGTAACTTTAATGACAAGTGAGCTTCTAGGTAAATCCCATATGTACACAACGTTATAAACACCTTAAACTAATATTCATCCTATACATTGCGGAGTCTCGCACTGTAATTAAAATTCTAACTACCCCGGTCCCGCTCTTCGGCTTCGGCGGTATTCATCACCTGCACGTAATGCCATAAAGGCTCAGCGATAAACGCTGAGTACGCCAGGCCTGGACCCTATTGGTCACTTAATAGTCATGGTCGCCATTATTAAGTTCGTTACATGCTTTACCGGTGTACAGGTATTTAAAGCAGTAAACACATGGATGTCGGTAATTTAAACAAGTAATACAGTCACTACATTTCACACAATCACACATAACAACACACAACACAATAGTGATAACATTAACACGTGCAACTGTTAGTAACAGTCAGGTTGTTTAGTTAATCACACGACCCCCCGGGTCCTCATCACATCACATCACATACGTCAGTGGGTGTCGAGTTAGGACAACCCAAAATATTCTCACTTGGACAGTAGTCCCACGTACACACAAGGTCCTCATGCACTAACGTTATATGATAGTATTATTTATCCATTTGATATTGTACCATATATTACATACCACATTATTCATTTTAATAAACTATACCTTATATTTATAATTGTATGACTTATAGTGTATATATATATATACTAATGTCATAACAATTGCCATTTATCATTTAATGACATTAAAACCATATTGTATATACTTATACATATATTCTCGGTTTAACATATATATTTATATATGTTGTTTTTATTTGATTCACTCATATAATATATAGTTGCATGTATGCATGCACTATATTATATAGTTCAACTATACCATATAATCCAATATGTGTATTTCTTTACTATATGATTACAGAATACTTATATACACACTTATATCTTTACATTTCATGAGTTACACTTATATTACATGTCACATTGTTATCATCTTATGTAAGATGATTATTCTCATTTGTTGCATTATGTTATGCAACTTATATTAAGAACTTTATCTTAATGTTATGTAACATTTCATTACATGTATTATAATCTTCTAAGGTTTATTTTATACTTACCTTAGGTTATAATTTCCATTTTTCATTAATTGTTACATTATTTCATGTGAATATTATTAATGATAATTATTTCATCTAACATTATAATATATAGTTTTTAAAACTATAATTAATTGCCGAAATGGCCCATATATAGCATACTTGTTATTTCCATAGTTTCCACTATTTATAATATAACCACACATTATTATACCATGTTATAAATGTCACACCTTATAACATTAAAACTTTGTAACAAGATATAACCTATAGTTTTTATAAAACTCCTTTATTATTGCCGAAAAGGCATATAGGTTTTATTTCATTTCCTCTTCAATTCCCACACTTTATATTTATTACAATTCCCCCACATATTTTATAACATGTTATACTCACTATGAATTATATCATTTAAACATTATAGTAATTACATCATATAGTTTTATAAACTTAAAATTCTGAACAGAACTATAGTCTGTTTTTAATTTTCATTTCCAGCACCATTATGTTCTCATAATTACATTCTTGCCACATATATTATGTAATGTTATACATACTATATATCATATCATTTTATTCCCTTAATTCATTATAATATATGGTTTTATACTTATCGAACAGACCCCATCTGTTTTGGGTCTATTCTTCTCCAGCACATTATATTTTCTTTATTTACACAATTACCACACATATTATATAATGTTACATATAGGTTATATTACATTGTTTCAACACTTATAATTTGTATAACCCATAGTTTTATATTGTTTTATTTTGAATAGGTCCATGCGGTTTTAAAATACTTTTCCGCCCCAGCACTTTTCCTTAATTACAAATTGACCCCACTTTATATTATATACTTCTATATTTGTCACCAAAACTATATATTATACACTTTTATTAATATAACCATTTATATAACTCTAAAAATTCCCAAACTTTATATTCATGATATAAACTATTATATTAACAATCTTAACCTCTTATTTTCGGTAATTACACCTTATACCCCAATGTTTTATAAATTCCATATTTAACTTATAACGTTATTATAAGTTCACAATTTAATTAGTTATGTAATTAATTTTGGTCAAAGCTTCTAACATGGTCTATATTGACCCACTGGCCACAAGTTTGACCATAGTTTCAATAAATTACAGTTTTGACCCAATATTTTCGGAAATTGCATTTTTGACCCCAAATTTAATATAACTTTATAAAATTCATTTTAATAGCTTTTACAATATAGTTTTCGGCTATAATTAACTCTTAGCCTCCAAAATTTATTTTAATTACACCCCAACCCCAAATACTTCTGGTAATTATTATTTAATTTCAAAACTTGGTTTAAATTTAATAAAACATATAATTAAATAGCCTAAGATATATTGCCTCATTACAAACCTTAGATTTTAATATAATTTACTTATAAATGTCATAAGGACATTATGGCCTACGGTTTTGACATATACTTGTAACAATATTTATAAATTGTATTTTAACTAATTAATTAATTTCCATGACATGATATGTCACATATATATATTAAGTTAACTACCCAAAATGTTATAAACCATTTTAATATATGGTTTAATAATTTCTAAGCCTTATGGCTTTCGGTTTTCATATGTACTTATAATAATATTTTATAAATGGTGTTTTAAACATTTAATTAATTCTATGACATTATATGTCACATAAACCTTAGGTTAATTTACCAAACATGTTATATAACCTTATAACACATAATTTGGCCATAAAGTTTCTTGTAGCTCACGGTTTTCATTTGATACGTATCAGAATAATATACAAAACGTTATACTATATATATTTGACATATTTACTTGATTTTTGGGCTCTTAAATCAGCCAAGCAGCACCCCATTAACTTGCGGTTATGAACACACATATAAATTTGATTCAGTTTTTAAACACTCTACCACATATCCATTTATTTAGCATTTAATTAAGGTAGTAACTAGCTTACTTGCTAGGCTTATGCTTGGATTTAATTCCCACAATTTGTGCAGATTTTTCCCTCATGTAACAGCACCATCCGGCCATATTAATGCAAAGAAAAACCTACGCATTAGTCTCATGATATATTTATAGATAATTTAGGTATAACATTAGCTTAAATTTGGCATGACTTTACCTCAATATTGAAGGCTGTGTGAGGGCTGTTTCCGCCTGGATTTAGAAACCAAACCCAAGGTGTTAAAACACCATTGCAATCAACAGAATAAACGGTAATATATAGTTAACCATGGCTAGGAGTTACCTTGCCATAAAGGCTTAAAAAAAGAGTTCCTAGCACCTATAGAAGCAGTACTTGGAGAGGTTGATTTCTCCACTGGATTTACGTGTAAAAAGGGAGGAAATTAGCTTAGGGAAACCACGAGAACTTTCAGAAATGAAGAGGAAGTAGTGTAGCATGTGTAAAGCATTTTTTTTTACCTTAATAACCACCTAAGCTTGTTCCTCCTTGTTTTTTTATTTTTCAGCCGTGAAACTCCCTCACATTAGGCACCAAACCCAGCTGAAGGTGAAGCTAGAAATAAGCTTTAAGATACAACAATGGAGAGAGGGAGACAAGAGGAAAAAGATGATCATTTTTATGCTTTAAAGTCTTACCTAGGTGAAGAGATCCCATCCATGGAGGCTAGCTGCTGCTCACGGTTGAAGAAAGGAAAAGAGAGGGTTTGAGAGGGGAATATGCGGTTCGGAAGAAAGAATGGAAAGAAGAACATACCCTCATCGTAAGGTATAATTCTTTAAGTATTAGTTTAGATGAGTCATCATCTTTTGTCCATATTTCCTACGTTTTTGGCTGATAAGGAAGAGTAAGAAGGGTCTGGGTGGTAGTCACTTACGGATGATATAAGAAAGGAATAAACAAATTGTTACTTTATCTTATAAGATTAGGTAAAGCTACTTTATGAATAGTGAATGTGACTCGTTATCCTTGGTGAGTATTTTAAGTTGGAAAATGGACCAAGATGGCTTAATAGGCAGGCGGCAAGGACTGGTCAAGACCAAAGACCATGTGGTGACCACTAATTAAATTGATTAGTTAAATATTATACTTATCTTTATCTTATCAAAGTGACTTTTTGAGTCTTATGTTTGTACCTGTGTGGCCGGTTCATGGCTGAGGAACAAGGCCCTTAGTTAACGGCAATAAATGGTCAAGGTCAAAGGATGACCATTGACCATGATTTACTTAGGATTTAAGTGGCATTTTTGGGTACTATTCACCCAAAATCACTCATTTTGATTTTATTTAAAAACTTTGATTTAGACTTTATAATATAGTCTATCATGACACATTAATGTTATAAAGAATGTAATATGGTCCTTAAAGTGGTATAAACCAATACTTTTGAAGTTATACACAAAAATGTGCTTTAAGGTGTTTTAAGACACATTTTGTGTTAAAGCTTGTTTTGGGCTTGTATTTCCTTTGGTAATGGTTTTATTATATCCATTACATGATTATTAACTTAGAGATCCAATTTGGAATCAAATGGAGGTCATAAGACTATTAAGGTTTCTTAGAGCATATTTTTGCCCCAAGTGATTTTTAAGCATGTTAATGCTTGTTCTTTAGGTTGGAGTGTTGTCCAATGATTTTATTACGTTCCTTTGTGTGTTATAATGCTTAGGACAACATTTTAGGCCCTAAGGAGTTCATTTGGGTATATATTTACCCTAAATGGTCAAAGGGTGCAATATTTGCTTTATGTTGACCATTGTTGTTTTTAAATTGATTTTTAAGGCATGTTTAGGCCTTAATTTAATTGATTAAAATTTTTTTAATCAATGTTTAATTTAATTAGGGGTATTTCAAAGGGTCTTCCCTTATTTTCGGCGGTTGTAAAACCGCCGAAAAAAGTAACTATTTTCGGCGGTTCCTAAGACAAAAACCGCCGAAAAAGACCTATTTCAAAGGCAAATTAACGTGAAAACATTGGAGGATTTTCGGCGGTTCCATGTAGAAACCGCCGAAAATCCTCCATTTTTTTTTTTTGGTTTTTCTCGTTTTCGTTTATAATCCCACATATGTCACAAAACCTGTTAATATGCATCCAAATATGTCCACATATCTCTCTACATCACATGGTAGAGGATCTCATCACTCTTTGTAAGTAAATTGTCAAAAAATCCCAAAAATAATGACACGGCTTACAAATGACCATACACACCACATTTAAAATGGTCACAAATGACCATACACCACAATTCACATAGTCACAAATGACCATATACATACACAATTGATCAAATGTTCACTAATATACTCATAGTGGTCATTTTTTACAATCTATCTAACCATAAAAGTCTAACGAAAGTTCTAAATAACAATTCGAGAACAAAAAGCAAAAATCAAACCAAAGTCATGGAGACAAAATCCTCCCAATCCTCTAGCATCCCGTTGATGGTTTCTGCGTTATATTCTCCAACACTAGGAAAAACCTTTGAAAAACAAAACAAGACAAAATTGGTTAATCATCAAACAATTATATTAGTAATTGAAAAATAAATATAACTTCGATATACCTTTTCTAACAGATCATCCATCTCACCAAATAGGGTGACTATGTCATGCATATACCTCATGACATAATACCCACACTCTGAACCTCCGGGTTGACGTGAACACTTAAACACAGGAAGAACAGAACTATATTAATAAGACATTTATTTGTGATTACAACCAATCAATAATAAACATGTAAATGATGATGCATTCACCTTCACTGAAGTCCATTGGACGTTATTTTTTGACCTTACACAAGCTCTGAAAGCAAACACCTTGATACACACTGCATAATTATTATCATCAACATACATTAATTAAATTAGGATATCCATTCATAATAAAATTAAATTAAAGGAGTTGAAATGCATAAAGAATTGCTTCATAATGTACTTACACGCTAAGGTGTGGCTTTATCTTGATTCTCTTGGATTTCCGGTTTGCAACGGATCAAGAAATAGTATCCGCGAACGATCCAGACACAACACCAGTAAAACCCAATGGCCACTGTGTAATACCAAAACACTCACATGTCATTATAATGCATGTGTGCACAGATAACTACAACAGTTATTCAAATTAAAATGATAAACAGAAGTAATACTTTGATGATAAGGTAGCATAACATATTTCTTCCTCGCTCTGATGCTGTTAGTCAACGCACGCTGTATGTACACCTTACACGCTTCTGTATCGCACTTCAGAGCAGTGAATGATGCTCTTTCAGGACACAAAAATCCATACTTGGTAAGGCCAAAAGATTGCATTTTGTCATTCAAAAACCTGTTCATAAATAAAAAGACATAAAATTAATAACATTGCTTCAGAACAATTTATAACTTAATTATAAAACAAAACTAATACTTACAGAATAAATGAATGCATCACTGCAACAGGCACCCAATCAAATCGTAGGATCCCTAACATCAGTCGTCCACATTTGGATTTCTATAGTTCGTCCGTAGTGAAGAAGGTCATCGTCAAACTGAGTAGGATAGAATTTCTGCCATCTGGGAAGTGCGGATTAGATCATGCAAGCATTTCATGTTTGGCCCCAAGCGTGCATATACGAATCGTCCACCAAATTTTCTCTTTCCACAACATTGGTGGATGCTCTGTATTCAGAGGATCCAATCTTTGACTTCTTTTTGTCAGGAGATGAGATTTCTTTCTTAATGCCTATTTACAACCGACATTCAATACTAGTCATGAACTGAGCATCCACACATACTATATTCATGTAATGAACAATAATAACTACACTAGTGGTTAGTATTAGACATACCTTCACACACTTCCGAATCAGACGAATGGGCCACTGAACGAATGCACCCTTTGCAGACCGAACTGTGCTGTACTCCTCCGTAGGTACAGGGAGTGGTAGATCAGGAACCGTATAAATCGGTTCGTCCACAGAGACTCTCCCGTGATACGGCTTCAGTGGTATTCCATGGGTCACGTCATTAGGGCCTGATTGGTACACCCTTCCTTCCGCGACACATATTCTTCATTGTTGTATGGAAGCAGGGTTACAGTTCCACGGGTCCTACAATTTCATCAGAGTAGTAGATGTTGAACTAAAAATATGTAATAAAAGATATGACAACTAATAGAACAGTTAAAGGTATAAAAAATTACCTGTACATAAGCGTAAGGATACTGGTCATTGGAATCCACACTTGTGTACACTCCAGCAGGAGTAGGGTCAGAATATCTTGGAGGAACATATGGCTGGGATGCATGACTGTCTTGACGTATTTCATCAAAGACCTCCTTCTTCCACTGCTCTCTCATTTCATTAATGGCACGCATGTGCTGCTCGTAAGAAATTGTTTGTCCTTGAGTACTCCCTTTCCTTGACCCGGGGTTACCAAAAAGTTTTCTTATCCCTATGTTAACACCCCCTAACCCCACAGCTCGGCCTGGATGATCTTTCTTTCCAAGTGCACGAGACAACTGGTCATCATGTCGATCAGGTACCCAAGTCCCTTGGGTAACTTGTTCATTCAGCTCATCCTTTATAATTAAATGTAGAAAGCAGTTAATTATAATTTTTAAGATGATAAAAATAAATTTGTCAAAAAATTTGAAAGTAAAGAAAAGTACTTACCATCTTATCAACAATTTCCTTCGTCTTCTCGAAGGGATATAAACGCTCTCCAGTTTTCGGGTCTTTCTTAGTACGTGAAAGCTTCCAAAACGTACCCCGTAGCTGGTGCTCATCAAGAGTGCTCATATCTGATGGCAACTCTCCTTCTGCCACCCATTCAGGCACTCTTCTATTAACCCCTTTCGCACCCAACACGTGATGATATTCATTCTTCTTCGCATTCGCGGATTGGGCTTCGCGGTACTCCTGTTATCAAATAAACACACAATTAAGATGACCAAATATATACATATGTAAATATAAGTACCTCAAAAATATATATTTATATAATAATTAATTATTTAATAGTTAATACATACCTTTGTCTCCATCTTCTTATCATAGAACTCCTGCCACTTCTCTTTGGTTATTGGTGTGTAAATCTCCCAAGGTTGGCGTGTGTCGCCGTCCGGCCTCTTAAGCTTCTTGGTGATAAACCACTTAACCAGATCATGCTTATGATCTGCAAATTTCTTGCGCATCATTGATTTGACCATGGAGTAGTACTCACTTTCTGCTGGTATTTGATATCGTTTCTGCATATTACCATAAATGAAACAAATGTTAGTGATGGATACCTACAAATTATACAAAAATACTTTAACTATTGTTTATTTACCTGTACGATCTCAAACATCTGTCTCTTTAGTCCTTCATCAACTTGAGGCCAGGTGAGAGTAATATCACAATACTCTCGCACAATGATGCCTAGCTCTGTAGTGAAGTCTGTAGCCCATTCCCCAATCGGCTGTAGATACGCATTAAACTGTAACGGCTTTGATTCAATCTTTTTTGATCTGAGAGCTTTCGTCGGACCTCGAGGTTTTACGGTCCTAGGAAGCTGGATTTGTGATCCAGAAGGTCCAGCCTCTGTGTCCTCAGCTGGCACAGAGGCTGGAGTAATCTCATCCCCGCCATTACCCCCCCATCAGCTCGGGCCTGTGACTTGTGACCTTTCCCTCCACGTGTTTTCTTCTTCTTTGGTCGGGATGCCTCTGTCAAAAGCTCGCCGACCGGGTCATCCATATCATCCATTTAACTATCTGCAAAGATAAACAACCGTATATCAATAACCACAACAAATAATGTAATCAATACATAATAAGACATCGTTATTATTCCAACAAATTATTTAATGAACAAACAAACAATAAAATATATTTTTAATTACCTAACAACTGAACACATCATTTATGGTTTTCAACCCATAAACCCTCATCGTGATCAGACCTAGTATACACTACATCGTCTGGAACATCAACAATGTCTGTGACAGGAATACTGGTAGAAAAAGGTGGTGTCTCATCGAACATTAATTCATCATCATCAACATCTTGATCAGCATTAATGTTGACAAATCTTTTCCCTGGTAATACAACTGACCACCTGGAATCGATGGGATCTTCTATGTAAAATACTTGTTCACAATCCTTGGGAAATATGAACGGATCTTGTGTATGACCAAGGCGTGATAAATCAACCAAGTTAAACCCATCGTGAACCCGATAATCGTTTCTATTATCCACCCATTTGCATTTAAAAATAACAAACTTTTGAAACTGATAATCAAGCTCCCAAATATCTGCAATGAATCCATAATACAACCTCGAGTTGAAATCGTTGAAGCTGGATCACCTCTGGTATACTCAGTTGTTGTTGCTTCTACTTTAACCCCGCTATTCTGGTTTAAACATCTATCATCTTGCCGTTTTGTCCAGTAGGTGAACCCATTGATGTCATACCCTTCATAAGATATACAAGTGGAACCAGGTCCCAAGGCTAACCAACGGAGCTCTTCACTTACATTATCAGGCTCTAGTGATGCAATCTTCATGACATGATCTCTAAACCATGAACAGAAGGTCTTGTTTTGCTCCTTTACAACCAAATAATATTCCTCCCAGGATATTGAGCTCTTAGTGCAGTCATGTGTTTCTCAAAAAATGGCTCAATAATCTCAAGGTGATGTAAAACGAATAGATGTGCAGACTCCATGAGGATGAATCAATTGCCACAATTTTTTTCCAATCACCTTGACCTTCTGTCCCTCCTATGTCTCGGTTGTGGCACTCCAATAGCTACAGCTCCCTTCAAGTATTCAGTACAAAATTCTGTCACTTCTTCGGTTATTGTCCTTTCTATGATACTCCCTTCAGGTCGATATCTATTCTTCATCCTTCCCTTCAAGATTCCCATGTATCTCTCAAATGGATACATGTATCTTAAATATATAGGACCACATAATTTGATTTCTCTTACAATGTGAACAACCAAGTGGACCATGATGTCAAAAAACGAGGGTGGAAAATACATTTCAAGTTGACACATCGTAACAACAACATCGCGTTGCAGACTGTCTAGTGTATCAACATCCACGACTTTATTGCACACTGCATTTAAAAAGAAACATAGTCTTGTAATTGCATTCCGCACATCTTTCGGCAATATACCCCGAATGGCAACAGGAAGTAGATGCAACATCAGAATGTGATAATCATGAGACTTCAACCCGATCAACTTCAAGTCCTTCATTGACACAAGACTTTTCCAGTTAGATGAGTAACCCGTAGGAACCTTAAGGGAATGAAGACATTTACAAAAGCTGTTCTTCTCATTCTTAGACAAAGTGTAACATGCTGGAGGTAAAAATGTTCGTTTGCCTCTTTCTTGGGGATGCAACTCCTCACGTATGCCCATAGCTTGCATGTCTTTTCGAACCTTTATTCCGTCTTTTGTTTTCCCAGGTATGTTAAGCAAAGTCCCAACAACAGCCTCACCAACATTTTTGACAATATGCATGAAATCAAGACAATGCCTAACAGATAAATGTTTCCAATACGGAAGTTCCCAAAATATTGAACATTTTTTCCAGATGTTTTTTTGGGTAGACTTGGACGGAACACCGAAAACATTGTCAATGTCTTTCACCTTTTGATAAATCTCTTCAGAACTCAGAGGTATACGAGCAACACGTGACTCAGTCTTTCCGTTGAATAACTTCCTCTTTTTACGGTACGGGTGAGCTGATGGCAATAATCTACGATGACACATGTAGACGTTTTTTCCACAAAACTGTAGACGATCAGAACAAGTGTCGTCCTCACATATTGGGCAAGCAAATGTGCCTTTTACTGTGTATCCAGATAAGTTCCCGTACGCTGGAAAGTCATTCACTGTGCAAAAAAGCATGGCACGAAGTGTAAAGTTTTGTCTGGCATAACTGTCATAAACCACTGTCCCCTGATTCCATAGCAATTTCAAATCGTCAATCAGTGGTGCAAGGTATACATCGATGTTATGTCCTGGTTGTTTAGGTCCAGAAATCAACAATGATAACATTATGTATTTCCGCTTCATACACAGCCACGAGGGAAGATTGTAGATCACCAATAGAACAGGCCAAGTGCTGTGCTGACTACTTAGACTGCCATAAGGATTCATCCCATCCGTACATAACCCAGTCTCAAATTTCGACTGTCACTGGCAAAATCTTGAAATCTTCTGTCGATTGTCCTCCATTGTGGTGAATCAGCTGGATGTCTCAGCTTATCATCATTTTTTCTTCTTCTGCGTGCCATCTTAAATTTTGGGCATCTCTGACATTTGCAAAAAGTCGTTTGAATCTTGGTATTATGGGTAAATACCAAATGACTTTTGCTGGAGGACTTATTTTCTTAGAATTGGATGTTTGACCGTCCTTCTGTTTATAGCGTGACAAATGACATTTTGGACACTCATTCAAATGTTTATTCTCTCCTCTGTATAATACACAACTGTTTGGACATGCGTGTATCTTTTCGTACTCCACACCCATAGGACACATCAACTTTTTTGCATCATAAGTGGAAGTAGGAAGATTGTTATCATCTGGTAGCATGTCGTGGAATAGTTCTAGTATTGCCGTAAAACTCTTATCACTCAAGCCAAATCTTGCTTTAAGATTGAACAAATGCAGCACGGATGTCAACTTTGTATATTTGGTGCATCCGGGAAACAAAGGGGAACGTGATGCATCAAGTAATCTTTGATATTCAGCCGGTTTGTCTGTGAAATTATCTTCAACATCTTGCAGCATAGAGTCCAGTTGTTCAATCTTATCACTGTCGTCGTTGATATCAGTGTCACTCAGATCACACGTATTATCAGGAAATATAGTATCGTCTGTAACCATTTCTGGTTCACTGTTCGGTTCAGTGGAAGTTTGCACCCTGCTACTGGCTTCTAATGACTCGCCATGCAAAAACCATATCTTATAGTTCGGCATAAATCCACGCCTTGATAGATGAAATCTGATTGTATGTAGGTTAGGAAACTTATTGCGAAGTTCACATTGTGCACATGGACAGGGAATGTGTGTCTCGTTCATCCTTTTCTGATGATCGAGAGCTGCTTTGCAAAATTCATTATCCACTTTTGATTCAAAATAATTCCCTCGCTGACCGTACATCCATTCACGGTCCATTCTACAAACTCCAAATGAAAGTTAAAGCTAAAAAAAACTACAAAAATATATTGATAATGAATTAACTTATATTTAAATAATAAATATAAAACAACAATAACAAACTATCTTTGGAAATGATATATAATGATATGGTTCTTGCATGGCGAGTCTGTATAACATATATATACACATCTACAATATATATTATAGATATATACTACTTGATTATCTTATATGTATATATACATATATATATATAACCAACAACATATTAAATATATACGTATATATAATTCTGCAACTAACTATTATATATAAATCAACGAATTTTACAAACAATTATGATAAACAGAAATTCAACGAGGTTGAAGAATAAAACTAACCTGTTTTTGGAAGGACGAGGAGTAGGAGAAACTCGGAGGGAGGAAATAGGGCGGAGGACGGCGACAAACGTGTCAAAAGGAGTAACTGTGAACCATAATAATTAGAATAACAGTTGTAGTTATAAAAACAAATACGTACAATTAATCAACAAAAAACTACCCTCACCTCAACTGGGCTAGTATAATAGTAGCAGAATCGAGTGGACAATATATTAAATATATATATGTATATATAATTCTGCAACTAACTATTATATATAAATCAACGAATTTTACAAACAATTATGATAAACAGAAATTCAACGAGGTTGAAGAATAAAACTAACCTGTTTTTGGAAGGACGAGGAGTAGGCGAAACTCGGAGGGATGAAACAGGGCCGAGGACGGCGACAAACGTGTCAAAAGGAGTAACTGTGAACCATAATAATTAGAATAATAGTTGTAGTTATAAAAAAAATACGTACAATTAATCAACAAAAAACTACCCTCACCTCAACTGGGCTAGGATAATAGTAGCAGAATCGGAAGGACAAGATGAGCAGACGGAACTCAGATGGAGGTAACAGGATGGAGTACAACGACAAATGGTGTCAAAGGGTATAACTGTAACGAACCATATTAATAATAAGTGAGGATAATAGTTGTAGTTATGTAAAACATCACAATTAATTATCAACAAAAACAAACCCTAAACTCACGTGTTATCCCCCTTGTTGGACTCGTTTCAGGTCGCTAAACCGGCGACTTGTTAGAAGTGAGGATGAATTGTCACGTGTAGCTACACCGCCAACTTATGAAGTATCTAATTCATTGTCAATATTTAATCAATAATCACAACTTATTGTAAATCAAATTATAAATTTAAGTAACTATAAGTCAACATTTTTTATGTTAATTCACACGACAAATCACCAATGAAGCTTACTTGGCAACAATTCACACAAACAATGGTAGAAAAGCACAAAAATATCACTGAAATTGGTTCAGTCATTTCATCGAACACTTTGCGGGCATATGCATTATTTTGTAAAATTACACACATTTAGAATTTCCAATCAAACCAATCAATCTACTACACACCAGATAACATAAATCAAGCAAAAATTACACTTAAACAACAAATTAAGGCTCAGTTTTACATAAATTCAAAACTTCAAATTCGTAATAAAAAACTAACCTAATATTGACTGTTGTGTGCTGGATGACGGTGGCGCAGGGAAGGCCGACGGTGGCGCAGGCGGCCAGGCACGGCGACGACGGTCAGACGCGGTGGAAGGTGGCCGGAAAAGGGTGGTGACGGCGCGGCGATTTGGGAAAGGAGAGAGCGCTGTGTGAAGATTGAAGAAGAGAGGAGAACGATTACTGAATTCGTCGGGGTTAGGGTTATTTAGAAAGGACCATTTTCGGCGGTTGTAAGGCTAGGAACCGCCGAAAATGACCCGTCGATTTTTAAAATGATCATTTTCGGCGGTTGTAAGGCTAGGAACCGCCGAAAATTCCCCGTCGTTTTTTTAAATGAGAATTTTCGGCACCTCATTTTTAGCGGTTGTGACATAGGAACCGCCGAAAATGACATTTTTTTCGTCGGTTCTACTGAAAACCGCCGAAAATGTTGTTCCAAGTTACTCATTTTCGGCGGTTTCTACAATTACCGCCGAAAATGAGGTGCCGAAAAAGGCCCTTTTTCTACTAGTGAAGCTTAAAACATAAAGATTGGCTTAGTAAACTTACTCTTAATAAAGGATGGTTAAGTGCTTGACCTCCTCTTGAATTCCCAAGCTTTCTCCAAAGGAAATTGATGCTCCACTTCGGTTCTTATGCAAGAGGTGAAGGAGTTTAGGAGTTAGATCTTTAACAAAGATCTTAAGTAGATTTGTAAGTAGTTTTCCAAGGATTTACCTTAAGCTTTTCTCCTTAGAGTTTCGGCACACTTAAGATGGATGAAGAACAAACTTTCCTTCATGAAATTGAAGAAGAAAAGAGCCTTAGAAGGTGTAGGATTCGGTTACACAAAAAAATGTGTCTTAAGGATTTTCAAGCATGAAAAATACCTTAAGATAACCTTGGATGCTCCTTGGATTAATGTTGATTTAGACAACTTCCTTGGAGTACAATTTGATGCCGAAGACTTGTAGTTATGCTAGGAAGAATTTTGCTTCAAGACTTGATGAGAAATGCTAGGAAATTAACATTGAAATGAAGATAGAAGTTAAATCTCCATTAATGGACTTAAGAGCTTCAAAGGAAGAAGATGAAAGGAGAAGAGAGAAGACTTACCCAGCCGGTTGCAAGGAATGAAATAATGGGATTTGCAACCGTATAATTAGGCTAGGTTTGTTTGGTTTTTGATTTGTTTATTTTGGACCCATAATTGGCATGTTAGGTCATGACTTTGTTAATTGTTTATCTCCTGATTTTTAGGCTCCATAAGCCCTCCAAACAAGGCTGCTTTTGGCCATGTTACAAGACAAGGCAAGGTGGAAGAAATTATGGAAGCTAAAGGACAAGGTAAGTTAGGTAAGGTTTAGTTCTTTTGATTTTCCTATGTTAAACTTGTCTTCTTCTTCCCTTGTAGGTGGAAAATTTTTAGGGCTAATTGGAGCCTCTCCAATCGGCATCCAAGAGCTTTAGACAAGCATGGGATGGTCCTTGTATTTAACAAATCAAAAAATAGATCTAGATCTACTTTTTGCCTTAATTATTCTTACTTTTGTCAAGCTAACATGGCCTTGTTTTCCTGCAGGATTTCGACAGAATGGAGGTCAAATAAGACTTATATTCTTCTGTCTTTAAGTATTATAGCACATGGGAAGGTGAGTCACCATGTTCTATGTCTTTTATAAGTTTTAAATGTAAATTTTATACTAGTTTTTAGGTAGAAAATCGGCCCCTATAGAGCTCCTTTTTTGACACTGACTTTAGTTGATTTAGAGGTTCAATTCATCCCCATTTAAGATTCATAATTCATGGCATGTCAAAAACTACAAGGTAATTGCGTAAAACGCGTTTTAGTGACACTTGAAGGTGCGTTTTTGTGCTCTAAGGATATTTTGGAAAATAAGTTGTCTCTATGAGTTAAAAGAGTTAATAAACATTTTTTATAGTCAATAATGATATATTAAGGTGTTACATTGAGTTATATGGGGTTACATCAACTCATGACATAATTCCCGGGCTATCGGGACACTCCCGGGGCAAAACAGAGCGTTAAGAATTTCCCCCAAGCATTTTATTGAATTTTGAGAAAATAGCTCGTGGGTTCTCTTTAGAATGATTATTAATGATGTTAGGAACTCTAAGAATGAATTATATAGGAGTTCGTGCCGCCTCGGCACCTCTCCGGGCTTTTCGTGCTTTAAGGGGCGTGCGTGAGCACTCCCGAGCGTTTTGCGTTTTTGACTAAATATAGCCTAGGGACTATGTTTGTATAGTCATATAATGAGGGTATGACCATTTGGTTTGAGTTTTAGAAGGTCATACAAGGTCATGCTTAATCGCATGTTTCTAAGGCGTTTTAGCGTTTATGGTGAAACGACTACTTTTACGTAACGTTTTCATGCATGTATTTGCATGCGTACGTGAAATGGTTTATATTTGGATTATTTTTCATTAAATAATGGTTTTATAATGTTAAATAGATTTGGGGTATTTCATTGACAAAAGGTCAACATCCACATTCCTTATATATTAATTACATACATGGTCAATGGTGTCCTTTAATGGGTGGGGGAGAGACCTTTTATTGTTTCTTGCCTCTTTCATTTTCTCTTAGTCATAGCTCAAAACTTTGTCTAGCAATAAAATCTTTTTGCACGTCATTGCTCCGATTTCCCCGTTCGAGATCTTTCCTCCACAATTGACACCGTGTTTATGGTTTTGGAGCTCTTGCATATTGGTTGTGGGCTTTAGATTCTATGCTCTAGTTTCTCACGTTCGAGATCTATCCTCCATAACGACACCGAGTTGGAGGCTCTGGAGCTTTTTCATGTCGTATAATAAAGGTGGCTGTGGTTATAGAGAAACATAAGGCATTTGGCCTTCAAATTTGTGCTCCCTCTTCCTATCCGAGATCTATCATCCACAAAGATACTGATTTGAAGGCTTTGTAGCTTTTGCATGTTGGTTTTGGGATTCCAAATCCGTGCTCCAGCTCTTCTCGTCCAAGTTCCTTCCTTCACAGCTACACAGTGTGGAGGGTGATTTTTCGGTATGAGGGGGTCTATCTAAGTATGGTCTGACTGAAAAGCCGAGATCCTAAAAAATGCCATTCTGTGGAGGGTGAAAACCCGTTATTCTGGAAGCCCTCAAATACCTACTAAATCGTCCGTCTTTCCCAGAAAATATAAGGGGAGTGTTAGTGAACACTACACCCGCTCTCAATGGGCTCCACACGGACTTATGCCCTAAGGGCGGAATTGACTAGAGTCGCCACCTAGTTTAACCTAAGGAACTAGGAAGGGAGGAGATGGGTTCTAAGAACCGGTGATTGACTCAGAAATTATTGCTTATGGATGGGGCTTATCTGGTCATTTGCAGAGATTCTGTTGTGGGTTCGCACTGGATTACACCCCTTGGAAGTGGCAACGACCACGACTTCAGATTGGTGCCTGGGGAAACCTCGGTCTCCAATTGTCGGGATTACCTTCTTTCAAAAACCTTTTAAAGAGATTCATTTAAAAGCCAAGGATAGGATTAGGATGGGAAGAGAGAAAGAGAGTGGTTGAGGCGAGCTTTTCTGCCAAACTAGCTCCAAGAAGAAGAATGGGTGAATTCGGATGGGTATAGATTAAAGATTTGGGAAAAGTCTGAGGTTGAGTGACTAGACAAGACTTGGAGTCTGACGGTTTGAGGTTTGTGAGAGCCAAGGAAGGTTTGAGTGGTTTGAGAGGTATAAGAACACCTTAGAGTGGGGAAAAGGGTTTTTCGATTGGAATGGGGTCGCACCCTATGTGGGCTGCCTACGTACTCAACTCCTTGTTGAGATCAGACCTTACGTAGTTCATGGGTTTTGGGGGGTTTTGGAAGTTTTGAGAAGTTTGAAGTTTCAGAAGGTTTCAGATTTGAGAGGTTAGTCTGTGAGACGCTCGGGTCTATGAGACATTTGAGATGTTCATGTAGTGGGAGGAATGGGATATCAAGGTCTGTGAGATGCTCGGATCTGTGAGACGTTTGAATCTTAAAATGGTGGAGGGATTGAAGTGTTTTGAGTCTGTGAGGCGCTCGGGCATATGAGACATTAGGAGTGTTTTGAGTCTGTGAGGTGATTGAGGTTCGGGTGGGGATCCCGAGTTTTTTAAGTACGAGGTTCAAAAATGGTTGAGGAAAATCATTTTGTTGTAAAAGGGGGTGATCTCGAAGAAACACCCTAGGTACCCCCTCAAGCGTGACACTTAATTAATGGTAAGTGCCGAGGCTCAAAAGATGGGGCAATGAATTTATGTCGAAATGTAGGATTTAGAGAGAAGTATCATGAATGGGATACTCTTGGTCAAACCCTAATAACGTCTCTAACTCTCGGGTTTCAAAATGTTAAAAATCGAAAACATTGAAATCGAGTGGAAGAGAGTTAGATGATTCTAAAATCCCGGCTGCAACTAGGAAGGCAGTTACGTCCCTAGCACCCCGCCTTGTAAAAATCTAGGCTGCAATTAGGGGAGGTTTGTCACCCTAATGCCCGGCCTAAAGAAATCCAGACTGTGACAAGGGATGTTACTGCCCCAATGCCCTGCCTCGGATTATTTTGGAAAGGGAGACAACTGATGTCTAACCAGGAAGGAAATGTTTTGAAGGGGTTAGACATTTCTTGTTCCCCAAAAATGATTTATTTTGGGTTCGAAAATTAAGTTAGAAAATTTCTAAAGTTGTTCAGAATTCTTGACGCAGAAACACTGATTTTGAGAAATCTTTTTAGGAGAAAACTTTCTGTATATGTGAGAAGAACTTTCTACATTTGAGAAGAGTTTTCTGTTATGTGAGGAGTGTCTTTCCTTTAAAATTCCACAAAACGGTTTCTTTGAAATCTGAGAAAACTTGATGAAATTTGGATAAATGGTTGTTTGAAATTTGAGAAAAGAGATATTTTTTGGATTTTTGGAGTTTGAATGGGATTTACAAGTTAGGTTTGAATTTGGGCTGAATTGAATGAATCGAATCGAATTGAATTGAACTGAATTGAAGATGAATTGGGTTGAATTGAAATGGGCTGAATTGAATTGAATTTGAATTGGATTTGGGCCAAATTGAATTGAATTGGGTTGGAATTGGATTTGGGCCAGGATTGGAAAATGGGCCGGGTCAAAGTCAGACTTGGTTAAAGTTTGGTCTTTGGTCAAAGTTAGGGGTGGTCAAAGTTGGTCAAGGTTGAAATTGGACCGGGTCAAAGTCAAAGTCTGGGTTGGTCAAAGTTGGACCCGGTTAGAGTTGGGTCAAAGTCAAAGTTTCAATTGGTCGAAGTTGGGCCAAGTCAAAGTTGGGTCGAGGTCAAAGTTCGTGTTGGTCGAAATTGCACCAGGTCAAAGTTCAGATTGGTCAAAGTTGGATCAGGTCAAAGTCAAAGTTGGATCAGGTCAAGGTTGGACCGGATGGGCTAAAATGGGCTTCATGGCTTAACGGGCCGAAATGGGCTTTTGGGCTTGATGGGCTGAAATGGTTTTTTGGGCCAAGAGGGCTTAAAGGGCCGAGTTGGTTAATGGGCCAGGTGAAGTTTGGGCCAAGTTGGGCTTGATGGGCCGAGTTGGTTAATGGGCCGAATTGGGTCAGGTCAAGCTTGGGCCAAATTGGGCCGGGTCAGGTTGGGCCTGGCCATGGGCCAGTTATTGGGCCTGGGCCTTGGCCAGATTCAGATTTTGGACCAGGTTTGGTGAAATACGCCAAACCTAAGTGAAATACCCCAAACCTAAGTATGCTAAGTAAACATCAATATATGATGTAGTAAGGCTAAAATATGCCTTAGAGAGATTGGTAGACAATTTAAACCAACAAAAACACAAGAAAATGCCTTAAGGGCAATTTGGGCAAAAACGTGCTCTAAGCTTGGAGTGACTTTGATTAGCACCCAAATACCATTACAAGACCTTAGTAATATGTCAATGGACATTTTAAATCAATTACCAAAGAAAACCAAGCTCAAAAACAAGCTTAAACACAAAATGTGCTTTAAGACTCCTTAAAGCACCTTTTGAGAAATTGTCTTAGAATTGAGTTTTGAGTGGCTAAATGCCTATGATTACATCTTAATCAACATGTGTACTAATTAGTATCACATTAGGAAGTCTAAATCAATGGGAAACCAAAATTTTCACAAATTTGTGCTCTAATTTGTGAATAGTGCCAAATAGTGCCTAGTTTAGTCTTTAGTCAACTTAGTTTAGTTAATTGGTCAACAAAGGCCAAAAATGCCCTTATTTAACAAGGGGGCCGATTTTTGAGAGTGGTGAGTCACCACATGAGTCATCCAACTTTAGAAAAGAAGAGAGAAATAAGAAAAGTTACTATTTGCTTTTATAAAGCAAAATATCCTTTAATAGCCTACATCTCTCCTCTCTTCTTCATTTCCCACATTCACCCACGGTTTCTTCTTCTCCTCTCCTGCTCCAAAACTGAGAGAGCTCCATCCATGGTGCCTCCACCTTCAATTGCTCACCAAATGCTCATCTTTGCTCAAAATTGAAAAGTAAGCATAGATTTCTCTTAGTTAGATCAAGGCCTTCATTCCTATCTTTTCAAATCCTCCAAAGCTCAAGTTTGGAGCCATAAGGAAACTCCATTGATGGAGGAAAATCAAGTTTGAAGAGCCCATTTGGTTCTCCATTCACTCAAGGTAATGAAAATGTAAGAAAAACCATGTTTCCACGACTTATTCTACATGGCCGAGAACTACTACTCATGGGGCTTTGTTTTTATGCCTTATTATAGCTTTTTTATTCACCAAGGACTAGTGGAGGTCCTATTTTATTCAATGCCCAAGTCTACTTTGAGACTTCAAAGGTAATCATCCACTTTTATACCTTAGAACACATTTTTAACCTAGGTTTTCATTCCTTAAGGTTAGTGTATTGTTTAGCACTCATGTGAGTCATTGAATATTGATTAGAACATTGGCAAAGGAAATTTAAGGGGTGGCCGAGATTCATTCAAGAAGAAGGTCTAAGGAGGAAGTTAAGATAAGCTTGGAAAAACAAGGTAAAATGCTTACCTAATGGTGGTTTAAGTTTTAAGGAATGAATTTTAGATGAGAACTAATGTAGCTTAAAGCTTACATTAAGTAATGAGTTATATATAACCTACGAAAAAGGAATTTAAACAAGCTTGTGAACTTGTGACTAAGGAGCCAATGAGAATGAGTTAGTAAGATAAGTGTAAGATGGATTTTAAGAGCACTATAACTACTATGAGGTTGATGGGTGTATTTGCAGGTTGAAAGCTTTTATATGTGGGAAATTCAGTGTTTAAATTCATGTCATTTAAGGGCCTAAGAGCCATGTCATTTAAGGGCCTAAGAGCCATGTTATTTAAGAGCCTTAGTGCTATGCAATTTAAGATTATTGCATTATATTGAGTTTGTTGTGAATGAGTTGATTTGGGTGAGAAAATATGATGATAAAGAACTTGATGTGTGTGAGATGGCTGAATGAGGTAAACAGTGCATTTGGGCATGATAATGTACTAGAGGAGCTATGGCGAAATTTGAGTAGAAAACATGTGTTTAGGTGGTGGTTGTGAGTTAATATGACCTAAGGCTTACTAGGGATCATTAAAAGGAATTTGAGTGGAAACGAGTTAACTAAGGAGTTCTTGAGGTTTAGAATGACCTAGAATTGTCTAGGAGGAAATTAGAGTTTAGGTGGGTGTATTGAACACACCAAAGTCATGGTATGAGGAATGGTAAGACTTGTGCAAAAATCTGGATGAAAATGTGTATTATGCTTTAAGGTGATTTAGGTATGAACTTGAGAATATAGCAATGAGAGGTCTTGGTAGCTTGTATAAGTAGAGAAGATGCTAGTGATGGATTAATGAGGTTCTAGTCTTGATGGTAAGGAGTGGACTTGGAGATGGAAGAGAAAAGTGTAAGAGAATGTTGTAAATTGTCAAGGAAAAGACTAGGAATGTATAAGAGTGTATGATTTTGAGAATGGTGGGTAAGTTGAGTAAAAGAGATGTAGATGTCTAAGAGAGACTAGGGGATCCAATGGTGAAATTAAGGCACCAAAACCATGGTGAAGGAAGCTAGGAAATTTGTACAAAGTTTGAAGGAAAAAAATAAGGTATAATGACTTGTAAGGATGTAAGCATGTGCTAGATTATATATAGCTTTGAGAAGTGTGAGTAAAGCATATGGGTTGTGCATGATGATGCTTGAGGAGTAGTTAAGATGGTTGTGAAGAAACACTTTGGTTAGTTGAAGTTTTAGACAAGTTTACATGTTGGAAATGTAAGGAATTAAGTGATAAGTGTTAAGAGTTTAGTAAGAACTTGAATAATGATCAAGGAATTTAGAGGTGAGTTGATCCATAAGTTAGGAGGATTTTAAGTGCTAAAATGGTGTTGGAACATGTGTTAATACATGGGGAAAGATTAGAAGAATATTGGACAAAAAGAACAAGTGTGGAAAGAGGTTCAAAACTGTAAAATTTGACAGTTTAAAGTGTGGTCCGGGACTTGGTCCTTGGATAAAGTCCCGGACCAGCACTAAAATCAGGCCGAGAATGTACCCAGGGACTGGTCCGGGACCTTGGGTAAGTACCAAGTCCCGGACCATAGCAAAAAAAGAGCCGAGATTGATCAGACACATTGGTCCGGGACCTTAGGTCCGGACCATGTCCCGGACCAGACCAATTTACAAAGGAAATGTTTTTAAGGTGGTAAATGGAGGGGGCTTGTTGGGTAATGTGATTATAAGGTTGTTAAGAGTTGTTTGGTGGAGTTTTAAGGCCATTGGAGGTGTGAACAAGTGTGAGGTAAAATGAGAAATAAGTAACATAAGAGGTTAAGCTTAAACTACAATGACTTAGAGGTATTTAGTTGGAAATCATTAGTGATTAAGTAAGCTAGGTTAATTAAAAGTAATTAACCACCCAATTCGGTGAATGTTTTAGGGTTTGAGAATTTGGACTCCGGAGGAGAGTAAGCGACCGAACGACCAACGGTGAACGGTACAGTTCTTCTTGTGTCCTGCTTGCTAACGAGGTGTTCCTCGGCTTGTGTGCTATTTGTTTTTGTGTGCTCACTAAACAAGATAATGCATGCAACCGGAACATTATGTTTATTGTATTGTTGTGTGATGTTTGAAAACTAACACAACTTACCGTGAGAACTTACTAACCAACGTTTAGTAAGGAATTGTGTGAGACTAAGGAACCCTCCCTAATATTAGTTTGTTAATAACCGAAAGAGGTTTAACCAACAAACATCGTCTTGAGACTTCTACTAACTGGAACTTAAGGGGGGAGTGAGGAACCCGTCACGGACTCCAGTCATGCATGCTAAGGAAAAAGGGGGTCGGTATCTATAGCAGATCCGACTTCCGCTTAAGGACTTGTCTTCGGACTTGTTGCCTAGGGTCGGTTGCCGGCTCAGCTACATTGGACACACAGTCCAAGGTAGGTGGCGTTAAGATGGTGCGGTAGGATCACCTAAATCCTAAATTATAAGATAAGTTGTTTATTCAACCAGTGGAGTTAATAGCTCATTGGCTAGGGTCGCTTTTGACCCGACAAAAATAAACATTGAGATAAGATACAATCATTTCTATTTAAAGAGTGGTTTGTATTCTAAGATTAAGATAAGGTTTGAGATAAGTTGCAACCATTCCTATTTAAAGGTTGGTTTGTATTATAAGACTGAGATAAGCTACATCCATTCCTTTTTAAAGGATGGTTGTCTTCTAAGACTAAGATAAGACTAAGATTGAGGTAAGATAAGGATAGACTAAGATTAAGAGGAAATGTAACTTAAGGAGTGAAATAATTGACTCACTAATTAAGGGAACACATTTAAGTCGTTCATTATGTTTGAACATTGATTGTTCATAATTGGTTTGTTGTTTATTGCACTTTCTATTATGTTGTGCATCTAATCAACCTCCATGCTATCGACAATTAGTCGTCGTAGCCACGTTAGCTTGGGGGCCATGAGGGGATCGTACCAGCATTCGTGCTGACCCCCTTTGGGGGCTGTTTTTACTACACAGGTGAACGTCAAGAGGTGGCCGTCACGAGAGTAAGATGGGGTACAAGCGTTACGGGTTAAGTGTGGCCTACGAGTTGTGCATGTACACTCGTATGGCAATTTGAGTTAGTACGATGTATAGGATGTGAGGGGATTGTAAGAAGGATATGTATTTGGTTAAGATTTGTATGTACTAATGTTCGGCATATTCTGTAGTCAGACCGTGGCAAGGTCCTGGAATGTATTTGAATCCGCTGCAGAGTTTATATATATGGTGATAAGTTTGTGATAACCACGATTGGATCGAGGTGGGGTGTTACACTAAGTATGATAAGTAAACATCAAGTTATGATGTAATAAGGCTAAAAATTGCCTTAGAAACATTGGTAGACAATTTAAACCAAAGAAAACACAAGGAAACGCCATAAGAGCAATTTGAGCAAAAACATGCTCTAAGCTTGGAGTAACTTTGATTAGCACCCAAATATCATTCTAAGACCTTATTAACACGCTAATGGACATGTTAAATCAATTACCAAAGAAAACCAAGCTCAAAAACAAATTTAAACACAAATTGTGCTTTAAGGACTCTTAAAGCACATTTTAGAAAAATTGTCTTAGAAGGAGGTTTTGAGTGGCTAAATGCCCATGATTACACCTTAATCAACTTGTGTACTACTTAGTATCACATTAGGAAGCCTAAATCAATGGGAAACCAAAAATTTCAAAAATATGTGCACTAATTGTGAATAGTAATCAAATAGTGCCCAAATTAAGCTTAAGTCAACTTAACTTAATTAATTGGTCAACAAAGACCATAAATATCCCATAAATGGAGGGGGCGGGTTTTAGAGGTGGTGAGTCACCTAATGCTGCCAGCACTCTTAGGAAAGAAGAGGGAAAGGAAAAAGTAAAAGGGAACTATTCACCTTTTGACAAATATCTTACTTTAGCATACTTCCCACCTCTCTCCTCTCATTTCATCCCTTCCCCACCGTTTTCTGCTGGTCTCTCCCAAAGGAAAACGTCCAAGCTACAACACTTCACCTTCTCCATCTTCATTTACCTGCCAAATACAACTCCAAGCTCCAAATAAAAAACTAAGCACATATTTGTCTTAGTTAGACCAAGGCCTTCAATTCTATATTTTCAAAACTTCAAAAGCTCATGGTTGATTCTATGAAGAAACTCCATTGAAGGAGCTCCATTTAGAGAAGAAAATTCAGTTTCAAGAGGTATAATATACTCTCTTTGGCTTAAGGTAAGAAAAGCTTCAAAAATCATCATTTTCTTCCATTTTTCAATATGGCCGAAAATTGCCTCTTAAGATGGCTTGTTTTACTCTTTGTTCTAGCCTTGATTCATTCTTCAAAAAACTTGGGGAGGTCTTGCCTTGATTCCTTATCAAGTTCATTCCAAATTCCTAAGGTAAACATCCATTTTTGTGCATTAAGCACTCCTTGTACTCGAGAGTAATTCCATGAGTATAGGCATGTTCCTTAGTACTCATTACAATAATTTAATGTTGGTTAGAAGGTTAGCAAAGGAACTAAAGTCCTTGTCCGAAATCCAAGCAAGAAAACCAAAGGAGGAAAATGAGGGAAAGGCTTGAAACATAAGGTAAATTGCTTGCCTTAATGTAATTTAGACTCTTAAGGAATGGTGTTTATATAGATACCAAATGTAGCTTGAAGCTTACATTATATAATGGGTTATATAACCTAGGAAAAGAATATAAACAATCTTGTGAACTTTTGATTAAGGAGCCAATGAAAAATGAGTTAGTAAGATAAGCATAAGATGGATTTTAAGAGCATTATAACTACTATGAGATTGTTGGGTGTAATTGCATATGTGGGAAATTCAGTGTTTAAGTTTAAGTCATTTAAGGGCCTAAGTGCCATGTCATTTAAGAGCCTTAGTGCTATGCAATTTAAGATTATTGCACCATATTGTGTTTGCTATGGATGGTTTGAATTGGGTGAGAAATATCATGAGAAAGGGGTTGGTTAAGTGTGGTGATTAAATGAGAAAAACTATGCTTTAGGTATAATAACATAGTAGGGAAGCTATGTCAAAATTCGGTTGAGAAACTACGTGTTAAAAGTGTTTTAAGGAGATATTGGGACTTAGAAAGTACTAGGAATCATTTAAGGAAATTTTGATAGAAATGACGAAGCTAAGGTATTTTGGGAGGATTGGAATGACCTAGAGTTATCTAGGAGGAATTAGAAGTTAGGTGGGTGTATTTAACATACCAAGATCATGGAATGAGGGATGCTAAGACTTGTGCAAAAATCTGTAGGAAAGGATGTATAATGTCTTAAGGTGATTTAGGTGTGAACTAGTGTGTATAACCTTGTGGTAATAAGTGGACTTGGATGAAGAGGATGTGAATGCTTAAGAGGAAATTAGAGTGTTCATGTTGAAGGAGTAATGATGTGTAAAAGGCTAAGGAATTGTGTAGTTGGATGAGGGATAATGTTAAGATGTTAAGAAAATGATTAGAAATGCATAAGTATGTACAAGTTTGGGAATGATTAGTAGCAAATGGAAAGGAGAAGAAATTATGCATGGAGATGCAATATGACTTTGAGAACATTGAGTACTTTGAGAACATTGAGTAGCTTGGGTAAGGAAATAAGGATGAATAATGATGCTTGAGGAGTAGTTAAGAGGGTTGTGAGGAAACACTTTGGTTAGTTGAGGTTTTAGGTAAAATCTACATGTTGGAAACTAAGTTATAAGTGTTAGGAAGTTTGTAAGAGTTTGAGTAAATGATCAAGGAATTTAGTATGAGTTTGGAGGATGAAATAGGAGGATGAATTAGGAGGATTTGAAGGTGCTAAAATGATTTAAAACATGCTAGAATACTAGTGGAGAGGTTAGGAAAAGATTGGATAAGAATTGAGGTTGAACAGAGGTCAAAAACTATAATTCTGGACACATTAAGTGTTGGTCCGGGTTTGTAACCAAGTACATAAACCCGTACCACACTAAAAACATGGCAGAGAGTAATGTCCGTGGTTGGTCTGGGTTTATAACCCAGTACTGTAACACCCCATCCAACATTAACATACTTACAATAGACTGCAGCGGAATTAAAACCTCATCACATTACTTAACTCCCTGGTGTTACACGCCGTTAGCCACCCACGTGGCTAACAAGGCTAATCCATATACATTGTACCGGTCTGATGGGCTAAATTCCCGAGCAACTATACATTATTATCCCTTTCCATTAACAACAACAATAATATACACCTTATCAACTATACGAGTATAAACTGGTGCCGACAACAATATCGGTCTTACTACACCTACTGTATATATACTTAAATGAATACCCATGTACAATGTCTACCCCGTCTTATCTCGGACGGCTTCCAGCTCTCTGTACCTGAAATAAGAAAAGAAGAGAAAGGGTGGCCCCCAAGGGGTCAGCACCTTGCTGGTATGGTAATCCCGCAGCCCACATGCTACCGGGCCACGCACAACTAATGCGTTCTTAACATGCAGTTGATTATATTTAAATCATGCATGTAACAATAAAACACACAACACTTAACATTTCGCCTCAATGGGCTCAACAATCGGATAACACATCCTACTTAATAAGTCACCCATGGTATCCATCAACCCTAGAGTGTTTCTCCTCCAATGGAGCTACTTCCTTAATAGACGACATACCCTTAAATCGGGTTATCCTTAAACGCCTCTTATCACAAACTGGGAATCATATCCATGATCCACACACTCCACATTTACAACATATAACATACACTACATAACAACACTTAACACACTTTGCACGTTTCCATGTGCACAACATAACACCGCAATAGATATTGCATCACAACAAAACACATACATAACGGGAATGGTTCTCTTAGGAACCGACCCAAACATTGTTTACACACTGGTGAGCCTAGAGAATGTTGCCAGTCTCATGATAAGCTCGTTACATAACTCGTTACCGTTTCGTTAAATGAACGGTTAACTTAACACAAGGTGCCCCGGATATAGTGATCCAAGCACACCGAAACAAACATAACAATAGTATGCCCCTGTGGCCCGACGTGAGTCAGTAATAGCCTTGGTTAAGCTAAAGGGAAGGTTGGGAACCAAATTGGAAAACAACATAACATACAGAGAGGATCGAACCTGCTATGACAACGACCCCCATACTCACACGCTGGCCGGAACAGACCGGACTCCTCACTCCCCCCGTTAGCACTTATTAGAAGTTCAACTTTGAACTTTATTAAACAATCACAAACATTGAGTTAAGTCTTGTCAGACATACACAAGGAAGAGAGAGTCATACATTCACATACAAACATCACACACAAACATCACATAACCAACTCACGCATAGCCGTGGTTAGAACGTTCCTTAAGTCGGAAACGTTGTTACCGGATACCGTTCTCCTACGTTTACCTAATAGTGGTTAACTAGCCCTTCAAGCGCATTCGAGGTTACCGGTATCGGCACGTAAACATACAATAACAATAACGACTGTAAACTAGTTTCATGATTTATCTCATAACGTGGCAAAAACACAGAAAAACACATTGGCATACAAGCCGGTGTAATCCGGTAGGACGCAGGTTGCAAAAAAACCATACCTGTCACGGAGTCCACTTATCCTGTCCATTTATGTTCCTGAGCAATTCTCGAACAACTGTTAACATCACACGTGTTTTCATTAACATCGGGGTTTGCTTGATCATTTAATGTCAATGCTTAATTTTTCCCCGTTAACTTAGTTACATAACTTGACATTTTTAACTTGTTCACTCTCACATTTTAATACAACTTTTAACCCACTTAGGTGTCATTAAAACTCCCCTAACATGCCCTTAACATCCTATAACATCATTACCTACCAATCCCCATCATAACATATCATCTCATAACCTTAAACCATGTTTTTGGTCCGACCGACCCACCGACCGACCCACAGCTGGGTCGGTCCATACAGAACCCTTTTACTCCTTATAATCATGCCCGTCCGACCCACGTCCGACTCACTCGACTGGGTCGGACCATGTGCGAAACATTTTCTTCCTTTGAAACTTGACCGACCGACCCATGTCCGACCCACCCTTTTGGGTCGGACCATTACCGAACAATTCCAAACATCTAACAGAGGCTCGACCGACCCAAAAACTGGGTCGGCCCCTGGGTCGGTCGCCTTCTATATACCCAAACTTTGCCAATCTTCACCAAACTTCTCCTAAGGCCTCTTAATGCTTCTAACAACGTTTGGGTATTATATCCATACAACATCCATGAAACTCATTTTCTAACTCCTTAAGCCTTACTTATTTCCTTGTAAAAATTCCTTAACACTTTCAACATTTGTACTAGGTTCCTAAATGGCGTTTCTCACCTATTATAACTACTATCCCTAAACACTTCTTCTCATCTTAACATCATCTCTTAAGCATCATTTTCTTACTAACTAAATCTCCTTTTTACATTTTGCCAAACATCACTTATTTGAATATCAACATTACCTAACCTTAAACAAACTCCTCAAGACTTACACACATCCACTAAACCCACATTGAATTCCTAGAACTTCAAAGAACACCAAATCCTTGCATCAATCTAAAACCTTAATACATGTTTCTTCTCAAGTAAACATTCATTCACCTTTAACACTTCCTAGTTCACCAAAACTTCCTTAAAACACTTAGAACTCTTACTCATCTTCCCAAATTTGGCCATAGCTTCTCTAGTATATACCCACATCCAAACACTTAGGTTTTTACCTTAATTCATTCAAGAACACCTAAAATCCATCAAACACATTTTTACACACCAACTTCACACATTAAGCATACTACACAATATAGTGCATAACTTATAGGCTTGGCACTTAGGCCCTTAAATGACTGGCTTAGGCCCTTAAACAACATAAACCATAAACACTGAATTTCCCACTAATAAGGCCTTTGACCTGCAAATACATACACCAAAACATATGTTCTTTTACTAGTCTCCTTGAGAACACTTTACTAGGTCACTCACCATTGGCTCCTTAGGTATTTTATCAAGCAAAGCAAGCTCATTTTCCTAAGGCATTTAAACTACATCGAGATAGTTGTTTACCTCTTTTTCCTCACAACACTTCTTTCTTGTTTCCTTGTAAACCGGTGGGGTATTTGGTGTTTGTTCAACTTTCTAAACATTATACAAACAATAGAATGAGTATTCAAGCATTATGCTTCATCTCATTGTAAACCCTAGTTACACATATTGTTTTAAACATTAAGGTAATTGTTTTACCTTGGAATTGGAAGAGAACTTGAATAAGTATCAAGAGAGGACTCCTCCTAGCCCTTGGAAGATTCAAATGAAGCTAGAACAAGGCAATATAAGAGCTCCATTAATGGTGAATTTTCGGACAACAACAAAACATGAAGGAAACTTGATTTTTCTTTGAGTTTCCTTACCTTGAAGCAAAGGAGAACAAGAATATGTGAAAAGATGGGCTCAAGCTCCTTCAATGGTGAATCTTCATGGCACCAAAATTGAGTTCTTGAAGATTTAAAGAGAGGGAAGTGTAGAGCTTGACCTAACTAAGACAAATATGGTCTTGGAATTTGATTTGGCCAAGGGAATCACAAGTTACAAGTGAAAGAAGATGAAGAATGAGTGTGGGCTGTTGGAAACCGATGGAGAGAGGAGGAAGAAGAAGACCACCGTGGGAAATGAAGGAAGGAATGAGAGAATGAAGATAACACTTGCTTTTGGAGATATTTAAGCTAAAAGCAAATAGTACTTTTGCTTTGTCATTACTTAACTTACTTATTTGTTCAAATGTGGTGAGTCACACATGAAAAACCGGCCCCCTTATAACACCTAGGGGTATAATAGTCTTTGATGACTCATTTAATTACTTATAACATTATATGTTACAAACTAGCTTATAAAAGTTACTATTCACAAACTAAGGCACATAGGAGTGAAATTTTTGATTTCCCACTAATATGGCCACCCAAATGTGATACTATATAGTACACATGTTAATTAAAGAGTAATGATGGACATTTAGCCATTCAAAACTCATTTACAAGACAATTTTTCAAAAACGTGCTTTAAGACTCCTTAAAGCACATTTTGTGTTTTAGCTTGTTTTCAAGCTTGGTTTTCTTTAGTAATTGATTTAATATGTTCATTAACATATAATTAAGGTATAGGTATGACCATTAGGTCTTATACACATTCATCCCAAGCTTAGAGCACATTTTTGCTCATATTGACTTTAAGGTATTTTCTTATGTTTTATTTGGTTTAACTGTCCACCAAAGTTTCTTAAGGACTTATTTAGCCTTATTAAATCATAATTAAATGTTATCAAGTCTTGGTAGGCTCTTTGGGTCCTAACCAAGTTCACTCATAGCTTAGAGCATGTTTTTGCTCAAACTGTGTCTTAATGCTTTATTGCATTTATTATGGTTTAAATTGTTCACTGATGTTACTAAGGCACTTTTTAGCCTTTACATACCATAATTTGATATTTAAACCACATATCAAGGTTTGGGGTATTTCAATCTACCCCCCTTAAAAGAACTTCGTCCTCGAAGTTCACACTTTTCACACATCATTAGATTAGAACACAGTAATCACTTGGAAATAAACTTCCTTAACCAAACACACTTTACATCACAACCTCAGACTTAATGGTCCGGGCAACACATTCACATCCACACATAACATAACATATCCACATGATAACCTCGGACTCTATGGTCCGGGTATCTTAACAACACTTACACATACATAACAACCCCTTTGACTCACTGGTCTTGGGTAACATAACAACATTTGGACACATAGGTCCTGGTAACATAACAGTCTTTAGACACATAGGTCTATGTAACACCACACATTTAGACTCATAGGCCTTGATAGTATACACTTTAGGAAATCCAAGTCAAAACAACATTCATTACACATACCACACAACATGTCAGAACATGTATAGCAATCAAAAATATCCTTGATATACACTGTGATCCCGCAGAACCCGGTCGCGATGGACACCTTCTGTCCCCGTGCCTTTGGGAGTTTAAAACAATCACTTAAATTTAAAATTTCTTTGTGAGGTTAAGTAAGAGAACTTTAATTACGTAAAGTATCCATCAACGTTTTATAAATACCAATTTAAAATCCTTTTGAAAACACACCCAACTCCAAGTCCAACTTAAGCTCTTTGCTTCTTTTATTAGCGTGGTTATTCGTGACCACTTATAGGGAGTTTCAAGAGTCATCCAACCCTGATGTGATCAGCATCAGTGTTGAACTATCCTTCCACCCAATTTGTGTTCGGCTTCCCTTGATCACATGCAAATCAAGTTCCACCTCCCACTTCATTTTCAAGCATCAAGTAAGTCACTCATTTCCAATTTTCTATCTTTTGAATCATTCTAGTCATGATCACAACATCTCCAAAGGATAGAACTCCGTCTATCAGTTACCTCCATTCACTTTTAATCCTGTTGCCTAGGGAATCTTATTCTCACTAGGTTCTATGTCGGTATCATGCCCTTTCATGCATCACTATAAAGTATATATATATATATATATATATATATATATATATATATGCACATATATTTTATCCAAAATACTACACCTGGTTTTACATTTATACACTGTCGGGGCTTTTGTTCCCCCGGGGTTTATCTACTCCCCACACTTGTACAATCACACACAACTGTTAACACACACACACTTATCACAATGGTATTCGCATCATCTGTGCGCAATTACCACAATTAATCCATGAATGAATGTGTATGTTTACGTAACACACACACACCAATCATCAAAACAAACAATAATTTTGTGCTATGCACAATATGAGTCACATACACTACGTACACTTGTACGGAATATACACTAAGTGGTTTTGCGCTCTACCCCCCTTAAAAGGGATTACGCCCACGTAATCAATCACTAAACATTGGCTTAAATTTCTGCCGTCGTGAAGTGTTTTAACTTCCACGCGGTCTATTACACAATGGATTCTGATTAGAGGATCTTAACCATATTGGCGGTTTAGTTCCTAAACCAAGAATTCTCATTGGAGTTTGTTTAAACTCTTAGTTGGTTTCGATTCTCTGGCCTGTTAGGCTTCTAGGCGTTAATAATTAGCCATCGACTCATATTCGTTATTCACGTTGTACATTTGAATCACTGGTTCACTAGTTTCTGCTGCGAACTCTAATAACTGTAGAGCTTAATTGCTCCCTTTTGTTTTCTTACTGTATTGCACATCCCCAATTGTCACCTTCATCTTGGTAACAATGGTTTCTCAACCGACGCGTGTATCTCTTACCGTTAGCGAATTCGGTGAGTTATACACTTCCTATCCACTTTCATTACAATTTACTGTGTATACAGTTATGTATTTCACAATGATTGACTTTTTTCCTTCCGACTTACTGTCGGTTGAGTTTGAGCTACTACCTAGTGTGTAGTGCTCTCTCAGCTATTTACAACCTTTGTGGTATATTCCATACCGATATTTGGCAGCTAGTGCTACTGTAGTCACTTACTGTTAATCATATCTCCACGTTTGGTTTTGTACAAGTACTTTTATTGGTGCGGCCTTGCATTTCCTATGCATCGGCCTTTATAACATTATTCCTCTATAATTAACATGTTTCCAATTCCTAGCTATCTCATTCGATCATTACTGCGCAAGTGCAATACCAAAACACTCAGTCATACAGAGTGCAGAGGCGTAAACTCTCGACAGTAAATCCCTTATGTGATTCGCCGTGGAATTCACACTGAGTTCCTCATCACACAGTACCTACCACTGGCTTATTGCTCAGTTTGTTTAACATCACTTATCTTGCATCTCCACTGAGTTTAACTCATACTGGTCTTATCTGTTACATTATCGTTTAACAACACTTATACAACGGTCGCTTGTTGCGCACCGTGCTCTTACTCCCTGTATAACACTAACTTACATGGTATTTACTGTCACACTAACTTCCACACATATACTTACATCATTCGCATTATGGTTCATCCCTCCTTTGGATGACTACTAAATGCTCCTTGAGCATCGATCATTGGAGTCACAAGCCGGCGTTATTCAGCCAGGTGCTTCACTTTATACACATACTACTAAGCTAATTTCTCTTTCAATAACAACATGGTCAATCCTTAACATATTTCTCGAACTTGATTCACATAACTACCGCTCCTGCGGTGTCACAATGTCGAGAGGTATCCCCACTCTTAATGCAGTGGTTCGTTTACCACTCTATTCGCTTATACAACCTAAACTTCTACCATCAATCGAATTTATATGATATATCCTACTTTTGGATTATAAGCCTTATTTGCCTTGAGCTGGGCTCATTATAGGCTGTCCACACACATGTACTTCTCTGTACAATATTACAAGGTCGTTGCATCACGTTTCCTTTCATGGGATGCCCCTTAGGTTTGTCAGTCCGTCTCCTGACAACTCATGTCTAAACTGGGTGTTAGTTTCAACCCTTGTGTTTCTGTCATGTCATTTTGTTCAACAATTGTTGATGCGAACACCCTTCAAGGATTGCTCCTGGGCGTTGTTAAGTTATGCCTTTACATTTGGCTCACACTTATTGGTACATTCCGTTAGCTACGCCTCTCGCGTTCTTTACTGGTTATTATCTTCTTCTGTGAAGATTAACATTTCCTGGTAGTGTAGGTACTCATTCTGGGAATTTATCCGTTCATTGCACATTAATGTGTCCACATTAGGCATCTGCTTGCCATGTACAGGCTGGGTCACCATTCCAGCTATAATGTTTATCCCTAAGGATCCTTAAGACATATGTGGTGTCTTTACATAACAGTTTGTGCCCATCGCACTTCCTAACTCTTAAACATTTCCTTGAAAGGAGTTCACTAATCCTTTTAGTCTTGCTAACTTAACTGAATTCCTTAACTTCAACTATTCCTTGTAATCCTTAGCTCTTGTTGATTTATACTGCTGACCGTAGACGGAGTCGACTACTTCCCGTGTTTCGGACTCTACTCGTATACATATATGGGGTATCTTACTGATACATTACTACTTACCCAACTAACCTATAAGTAGGTCTGTCAGGCCCACATGCTCCCATCGGAGTGCGGTCGTCCCACAACACAGTTGGTACACTTGTAGTGTCCGTCACACGCCTAGGTGAAGTACTCTGTTGTCAACTCCCTTATATTGTCCCGTGACAATATTCATTCCCTGCTTCCCGAACTTAATCGAGGGAAAGTTTATCCATTGTTGTATCCTTGTCAACTGTCCTTGGTTTTACTGGATTGGATTAAAAGGAGGTTGGAAAGAAGTGTTGGTTTAAAAGAAAATCTGGTTTGAAAAGAAAAGGGTTTGTAAAAATCCGGGTTTAAAGAAAAATTTTCATGGTTTCACAACATCTTCTTACCTTAGCCAAGCCTAGCTTTTGCTGACTGGTGTACTTCCAATTACAAAGGTCAGGCTGTTAAGCCCTTCCATGGTCATAATGTTCACACTTAACTTCGTAATACTTCACCAAGTACTTGTAGTGGTTATAGATTTCCCGAACAGCCCTGTTATAGCAGCACTTGCTATGGCAAGTGCGCCATGCTAAATGGCTATCGGTTTAACACATACTGGTTGTGGTATTGTCTTTACCCATACTGTCATCAGTGGCCTTGTTGGCCCTCACTGATCTTACTGCCTTGATAATAACTTGTCTAGATGACTTCTCACTGTATTCACATAATAATCATTAACTAGGGTATTTCCCATTCTGGGAGACCCCCTTTTTTCTTAGTATTGTATTCTCTCTGTAGCCCGTTCCACGCACTTGTCGTGGTTACTGAGACTTGTCTCTTGTTGGGCACTACGTTGTAGTTCCTTTGTCGGTTGGTAAACCGTTGGTGTATCACTTAACAATTGTGGTCCCGTAGACACTTGTCTCGGGTTTTATTAATCCACTTCTTGCCTGTTGCACGGTCGGTGCGTTGCAAGCTGGTTATTCTCGACTGCTCTGCATGTCGACCCAGGTTGCCGGAAATTCTATTCTCCAATACACAAGATCCTTCATTCATTGCTATGAAATGCGGTTAACATTATTCAGATGGAGACCGTCTCCGGGATTCCCAGTTTTCGGGATCTACCGTATGACAGATTCTCCGTACCCTTAAAGGTACTTACTAACAGCCAGATCGGGTATTCCCGAGTAAGAGAGAACTTTCATCTCTCTGGCGTTGTTTCCCAAGTTATACAACAGGGATTGTGGAGGGTGGGAAGGATATTGTAGGTTTCCAGTAGCCACTGGTAGTTCCTAACTAGCGTATCTCTCACGCTATCACTCGACCCTTAACCCCAAGTACTTAAATCCTAACTCGGTACTCCCTAAGCTCGGTAATTCAGTCATCAGAGCGATACTTCGCTCTGATACCACTTTTTGTAACACCCCATCCAACATTAACATACTTACAATAGACTGCAGCGGAATTACAAACCTCATCACATTACTTAACTCCCTGGTGTTACACGCCGTTAGCCACCCACGTGGCTAACAAGGCTAATCCATATACATTGTACCGGTCTGATGGGCTAAATTCCCGAGCAACTATACATTATTATCCCTTTCCATTACAACAACAATAATATACACCTTATCAACTATACCGAGTATTATAAACTGGTGCCGACAACAATATCGGTCTTACTACACCTACTGTATATATATACTTAAATGAATACCCATGTACAATGTCTACCCCGTCTTACTCTCGGACGGCTTCCAGCTCTCTGTACCTGAAATAAGAAAAGAAGAGAAAGGGTGGCCCCCAAGGGGCTCAGCACCTTTGCTGGTATGGTAATCCCGCAGCCCACATGCTACCGGGCCACGCACACTAATTGTCGTCTTAACATGCAGTTGATTATATTTAAATCATGCATGTAACAATAAACCACAACACTTAACATTTCGCCTCAATGGGCTCAACAATCGGATAACACATCCTACTTAATAAGTCACCCATGGTATCCATCAACCCTAGAGTGTTTCTCCTCCAATGAGCTACTTCCTTATAGACGACACATACCCTTAAATCGGGTTATCCTTAAACGCCTCTTATCACAAACTGGGAATCATATCCATGATCCACACACTCCACATTTTACAACATATAACATACACTACATAACAACACTTAACAACACTTTGCACGTTTCCATGTGCACAACATAACACCGCAATAGATATTGCATCACAACAAAACACATAACATAACGGGAATGGTTCTCTTAGGAACCGACCCAAACATTGTTTACACACTGGTGAGCCTAGAGAATGTTGCCAGTCTCATGATAAGCTCGTTACATAACTCGTTACCGTTTCGTTAAATGAACGGTTAACTTAACACAAGGTGCCCCGGATATAGTGATCCAAGCACACCGAAACAAACATAACAATAGTATGCCCCTGTGGCCCGACGTGAGTCAGTAATAGCCTTGGTTAAGCTAAAGGGAAGGTTTGGAACCAAATTGGAAAACAACCATAACATACAGAGAGGATCGAACCTGCTATGACACGACCCCCATACTCACACGCGTGGCCGGAACAGACCGGACTCCTCACTCCCCCCTTAGCACTTATTAGAAGTTCAACTTTGAACTTATTAAACAATCACAAACATTGAGTTAAGTCTTGTCAGACATACACAGGAAGAGAGAGTCATACATTCACATACAAACATCACACACAAACATCACATAACCAACTCACGCATAGCCGTGGTTAGAACGTTCCTTAAGTCGGAAACGTTGTTACCGGATACCGTTCTCCTACGTTTACCTAATAGTGGTTAACTAGCCCTTCAAGCGCATTCGAGGTTACCGGTATCGGCACGTAAACATACAATAACAATAACGACTGTAAACTCGTTTCATGATTTATCTCATAACGTGGCAAACACACAGAAAAACACATTGGCATACAAGCCGGTGTAATCCGGTAGGACGCAGGTTGCAAGAAAACCATACCTGTCACCGGAGTCCACTTATCCTGTCCATTTATGTTCCTCGAGCAATTCTCGAACAACTGTTAACATCACACGTGTTTTCATTAACATCGGGGTTTGCTTGATCATTTAATGTCAATGCTTAATTTTTCCCCGTTAACTTAGTTACATAACTTGACATTTTTAACTTGTTTCACTCTCACATTTTAATACAACTTTTAACCCACTTAGGTGTCATTAAAACTCCCCTAACATGCCCTTAACATCCTTATAACATCATTACCTACCAATCCCCATCATCACATCATCTCATAACCTTAAACCATGTTTTTGGTCCGACCGACCCACCGACCGACCCACAGCTGGGTCGGTCCATTACAGAACCCTTTTACTTCCTTATAATCATGCCCGTCCGACCCACGTCCGACTCACTCGACTGGGTCGGACCATGTGCGAACATTTTCTTCCTTTGAAACTTGACCGACCGACCCATGTCCGACCCCCCTTTTGGGTCGGACCATTACCGAACACATTCCAAACATCTAACAGAGGCGACCGACCCAAAAACTGGTCGGCCCCTGGGTCGGTCGCCTTCTATACTTACCCAAACTTTGCCAATCTTCACCAAACTTCCCTAAGGCCTCTTAATGCTTCCTAACAACGTTTGGGTACCTTATATCCACATACAACATCCATGAAACTCATTTTCTAACTCCTTAAGCCTTTACTTATTTCCTTGTAAAAATCCTTAACACTTTCACACATTTGTACTAGGTTCCTAATGGCGTTTCTCACCTATTATAACTACTATCCCTAAACACTTTCTTCTCATCTTAACATCATCTCTTAAGCATCATTTTTCTTACTAACTAAATCTCCTTTTTACATTTTGCCAAATCACTTATTCCTTGATATCAACATTACCTAACCTTAAACAACTCCTCCAAGACTTACACACATCCACTAAACACACATTGAATTCCTAGAACTTCAAACAACACCTAAATCCTTGCATCAATCTAAATCACCTTAATACATGTTTTTCTTCTCAAGTAAACATTCATTCACCTTTAACACTTCCTAGTTCACCAAAACTTCCTTAAAACACTTAGAACTTCTTACTCATCTTCCCAAATTTGGCCATAGCTTCTCTAGTATATACCCACATCCAAACACTTAGGTTTTTACCTTAATTCATTCAAGAACACCTAAAATCCATCAAACACATTTTTCAACCAACTTCACACATTAGCACTACATCACATATAGTGCATAACTTATATTGCTTGGCACTTAGGCCCTTAAATGACATGGCTCTTAGGCCCTTAAACAACATAAACCATAAACACTGAATTTCCCACATAATAATGCCTTTGACCTGCAAATACATACACCAAAACATATGTTCTTTTACTAGTCTCCTTGAGAACACTTTACTAGGTCACTCACCATTGGCTCCTTAGGTATTTTATCAAGCAAAGCAAGCTCATTTTCCTAAGGCATTTAAACTACATCGAGATAGTTTGTTTACCTCTTTTTCCTCACAACTTCTTTCTTGTTTCCTTGTAAAACCGGTGGGGTATTTGGTTGTTTGTCAACTTCTAAACATTATACAAACAATAGAATGAGTATTCAAGCATTATGCTTCATCTCATTGTAAACCCTAGTTACACATAGTTTTAACACATTAAGGTAATTGTTTTACCTTGGAATTGGAAGAGAACTTGAATAAGTATCAAGAGAGGACTCCTCCTAGCCCTTGGAAGATTCAAATGAAGCTAGAACAAGGCAATATAAGAGCTCCATTAATGGTGAATTTTCGGACAACAACAAAACATGAAGGAAACTTGATTTTTCTTTGAGTTTCCTTACCTTGAAGCAATGGAGAACAAGAATATGTGAAAAGATGGGCTCAAGCTCCTTCAATGGTGAATCTTCATGGCACCAAAATTGAGTTCTTGAAGATTTAAAGAGAGGGAAGTGTAGAGCTTGACCTAACTAAGACAAATATGGTCTTGGAATTTGATTTGGCCAAGGGAATCACAAGTTACAAGTGAAAGAAGATGAAGAATGAGTGTGGGCTGTTGGAAACCGATGGAGAGAGGAGGAAGAAGAAGACCACCGTGGGAAATGAAGGAAGGAATGAGAGAATGAAGATAACACTTGCTTTTGGAGATATTTAAGCTAAAAGCAAATAGTACTTTTGCTTTGTCATTACTTAACTTACTTATTTGTTCAAATGTGGTGAGTCACACATGAAAAACCGGCCCCCTTATAACACCTAGGGGTATAATAGTCTTTGATGACTCATTTAATTACTTATAAATTATATGTTACAAACTAGCTTATAAAAGTTACTATTCACAAACTAAGGCACATAGGAGTGAAATTTTTGATTTCCCACTAATATGGCCACCCAAATGTGATACTATATAGTACACATGTTAATTAAAGAGTAATGATGGACATTTAGCCATTCAAAACTCATTTACAAGACAATTTTTCAAAAACGTGCTTTAAGACTCCTTAAAGCACATTTTGTGTTTTAGCTTGTTTTCAAGCTTGGTTTTCTTTAGTAATTGATTTAATATGTTCATTAACATATAATTAAGGTATAGGTATGACCATTAGGTCTTATACACATTCATCCCAAGCTTAGAGCACATTTTTGCTCATATTGACTTTAAGGTATTTTCTTATGTTTTATTTGGTTTAACTGTCCACCAAAGTTTCTTAAGGACTTATTTAGCATACCCGGACCAAGTGAAAAACATAGCATAAACGTCTCAGAAGAGTTGGTCTGGGTTTATAACCTCGGACTCATACCCGAACCATGCAGACGTTATATCATGAGTGGTTAAACTGGAGTAAAATTAAAAGAAAAGAAATTAAAAACTCAAAATAAACGTCGGGCTGCAAACAAATCCCGGTCGCAGTAGTATAGTGAAAATGTAAGCAACCGGATGTCGAACCGTGGGACTAATGTACATATAATAGTACCTAAGCGTGTCACAAGAGGGGGTTAAATTGACTTGTAAAATAAAATAAAAAGAAAAGATAAAATAAACTAAGTTAATAGATAAGTAAAATGGAACTCTGGGTCAGGTTAATATAATCTGCATGATTAAGCTATCTCTACTGGTTTAATAATTTGGCAAGGTTCCTGTAATTATCTTAAGGACTAAGTCATAGCCTCATGAGAACTCGTTCACCTGTAATGCAAGGTTCTAATCAAGGTTCAAGCAAAAGCCTGCGAACGGCAGAGGAGTATTGAGGAATTACATTTGCAACTGAATACTAACTTATTAAATCATAACAAGTTTCCTCCAGTTTTACGTCTTAATTAACCTATCTATTTATCACCGGTCTGATCAAAATAGACTTAGGAAAGCAATTTAATAAACTCATGACATTTATTAAAAAAGGTGCGAGATAACCTTTAAAACGTAACAAACTATATATAATTAAAACCAGTAAAAATAATGCATAATTAATACAAACACATAATAACCATTCCCAGAGTATACGTAAACTAGCCTAACATATTAAATAGATAGACAGAGACAAGAGTAATAGAAATCATCCGTAATCACTCCGGCTCACTCTGCTATTTTGTATACGTAGGGCTAGAGGTGGATTTTGTGGAATGTGGAAATAAATAAAAATGGAGAAGGCGGGAGAAGAGAAATGAGATGGCGTGAGGTGTGGTGAAGTGGTCGTGGATTGTATGGGTGGTGGATGTCTATTTTTAGCAGAAGGCTCGTGGGTTTAAATAGAGAAATGAAGAAGAGAAAATGAAGATAGGCAGACGCGTGAGGATTTGATTGAGGCGGTGGAAGAAAGCTGGAAAAGATTTGCAGACTGATTGATCATTTATTGCAGGGGACAGATCGTGTGCAGAGTAGATGGATATTGCAGACAGTGGACGAGTTGCAGAAGTCGGCGAAGAAGACAAGTCGACGGACGAAGTCGACGCGAAGAAGATAAGCTCGCGCGACTGACTAGCTGCTGTCCGCCTCCATGTCCGCCTGATAACAGGCGGTTGCATGCCCACTCGTCCGCCCATTTAGAGGCGGTTGTCTCTTGTCACACCGCTCTCTTGTCCGCCTGCTTAGGGGCGGTTGCCCCTGTCTCTTGTCCGCCACTTCTTGGGCGGTTGCAGCCTCTCAGGTCCGCCTCCAAGACCACCAGATAACAGGCGGTTGTCCACTGTCACGTCCGCCTCGGTTGTAGCTTGTGGTCGTGACTTAATTTCTTCTAACTTCGACCGGCTCTAGCTTCTTCGTTTGGACTCCGTTTTCTGAGCCGTTTGCGTCTATGCGTTCGTCTCTTTGTCTACTTTACTCCCGGCTTGGTTTTCCTCATGTTAAACCAATAATTTTGTGAGATAAACAATAAAACATAAACTAGAGGAAAACTAACCGAAGTGGAGAAATGAGCAAGAAAAGTGCTAATATAATATATGAAATACACCTATAAATCATGCTCATTTGGACGCTTATCAAACCACTCTAGAAAGACTTTAGAAATTTTAAAAATGGGGTTTTAAGGGTGGGGCTTGTTTGGTAATGATATTATAAGATTGTTAGGACATAATTAATGACATATAATGGTCATTAGGGGCATAAACAAGCTTAAGAAATAATGAGAAGTAAATGACTTATGAGATTAAGATTAGACTACAATGACTTAGTGGTGTTTAGTTGGAAATCATTAGAGATGATGAGAGTTAGATTAATTAAAAGAAATTAACCACCCGATTCGATTAATGTTTTAGGGTTTGAGTAAGTGGAACTCCGGAGGAGGATAGACAACCGACATCAACGGTAAACGATATGGTTTTCTTGTAGCTTGCTTGCTAACAAGGTGTCCCTTGGCTTGTGTGCTATTTGTTTATGCGTGCCGACTAAACAAGATAAAACATGCAACTGGTTTATTGTATTGTTGTGTGATTGTGATGCACTAGCACAACTTACCTTGAGAACTTACGAACAATGCTTAGTAAAGAATTGTGTGAGAATAAGGAACACTCCCTAATGTTGTTTTATTAGTAACCGAAAGAGGTTAACTAACAAACATTGACTTTGAGACTTCTACTAACTAGAACTTGAGGGGAGTGAGGAATCCGGAATGGTACCGGCACATGTGTATTGGTGGAGGTCGGTATCCTTATCAGATCCTGACTTTCAAATATGACTTGTCTTCGGACTCGTCGCCTAGAGTTGACATAAAGACTCGGTCACCTCGATTTCTGTTTGAGGTGGGAGGCATTACTGAGATGGTGTGGTGGGATCTACCTAAATCCCAACTAATTCTAACAAATATTGTTTATGTAAACCAATGGAGCTGATAACTCATTGGTAGGGTTACTTTAGACCCGACAAGATAAACAATGAATTAAGGAGCAACCATTCTAATTAAAGAACGATTGTCTTGTTTGAGATAAGATTTGAGATAAGAGCTGAGATAAGACTTGGACTGAGATTAAGATAAATCATAACTTAAGGAGTTAAAAGATTAACTCACTAACTTAAGGAACGCATTTAAGTCGTTCGTTGTGTTTGAACTATTATTGTTCATATGTGGTTTGATGTTTATTGCACTTCTTATTTATGTTGTGTATCTAATCAACCGCATGCTATCGAAAATTAGTCGTCGTACCCCGTTAGCTTGGGGGCTATAACAGAATCGTACCAGCAAAGGTGCTGACCCCCTCGGGGGTGACTGGTTAAATTTTACAGGTGAACTACAGAAGACGACCGTCCTAGAGTAGGATCGGGTAGAAGTATTCGGGTTGTTTTACTTTTGTTACACGAGTTGTGCATGTACACTCGTTTAGTAAATGGATGAGATGTTAGTAAGATGTGTAAGGATTTTAAGTACCTTGTATTGAGAACATGTAATTGGTTAAGATTTAGTATACTAATGTTCGGTATATTCGGGTCCATCAGACCGTAGCTAGATCTTGGAGGTTTTAGTATGCCTAGTTAGTCACGAGGGTGACTAACGGCGGTAACACCAGGTGTTGTAAGAATTCCGCTGCAAAGTAAATATAAGTGAATGGAGATTTATTAGATAAGCATGACTTTATGAGTTAGGGTGTTACATTTGGATTTGGGATGAGTTTGATGATGGGCCAGAAATGATTAGTAGGTTGTTGAATTGAAACTGATTTTGAAACACTTCAAGATTATTGATCTGGTTTTCATAAAAACAATGAAACTAAAAGAGAGTTGAGAGACAATTTTGAACTTGGAGAATGGGGGAGTGGAAATGAAATACCCCGTAATTAAAAACAGTGATTAATTAGGCTAATTATATTTTTAAAGGCTTAATTACACTTGAATAAATACAAGGGAACAAATCCCGAAGGAAACGACCTTTAAAATGGGTTAAAAGCATAAACGAACCTTGAAGCGCGTTTTTTCGAGAAACCGGGAAAACGTGACTTAAGCGGGTTTAATAGACTCGTAACAATTTTGGTCAACTAAATAGTCACTAATAAATATTAGTGAAGCCTTAGAACCAAGAAAATTGATTAAACGAGAAAATTCCGGAAAACGGGTACCGGTTAGTGAGAACTGTAACAACCGGGAAGTCGTGGGGTGAGAATGCAAATAAACAAAGTTAGTGTGTCCACTTTTGTAAACAAAAGTTGAAAATCTGTAGGAGGGGCATGTGTGGGCCGATTTTATAAGCCTCCCCTCTCTTTAATTGTCTCTTATTTGCTAAAAGACAAAGCAAGTAAATAAAAGCAAAAAAATTATTCTCTCTCCTCACTCTTCCTCACTCACGTGTCCCCCTCCTCTCTATTCTCTCTTTTCTTCCTCCTTCTTCCCCTACCTTGCGATTTTAATGGAGAAAGAGGAGAGCTCACTCAACTTCCATCTTCTCTCCTCTCTTTGAACACCCAAACCTTCTCCAAACTCAACAAAAAATATACCATTGTAATCCCCTCGCAAAGGAGAACGTTTTCATCCTTTCAAAAACTCAAAAGCCTACTTTCGTTTTTGAGGGTATTCACCATTTGAGATTGAAGCCACCATTAGAAGCACCTTCACCTCCTTTCATCTTGAGGTAAAAAGAAATTCGAAAATCCATCATTTCTAGCCCTTGTTTGCATATAAGAATTTTCATTTTGATACTTTCTCCTTTGTTGCTTCAGCCGATTTTGGCTCTTTGGTTGGGCTAGAAATCTTGTTCTCTTGCTAGTCAAGAACTACATTCAACCATTGTGAGGTAATATCCTTGTCTAAACCCTAAAACATTAAATTCTAGGGTTAGTGCAAAAATGAATGTTAAATGGTAGTGTGTATTGGTATGGTGGTTGTAGTATTGTGCATTTTGTGAGGAAGAACCAAGAAGAAGGAAAGAAGAAAGGAGGAAGCAAGAAAGAAAGGAAAAACTAGTAAGAACAAGGTAAAGTCTCTTACCTTGAACTAGTTTGGTGTCATGTAATGTAACAGTTTTTGAATTGTAAAAATGAGTAAGGAATTAAGTAATGAGTAGCAAGTGTATTGTAGTATAATGAAGAATGATATTGTAACAGTTTTGAAGTTTTAAATGAGTTTTAAAAGCTTGGGAAAACATTGGGTATTGAATGGGTATGTGTGCAGGATTTTATTGTTGTTGTAGTTGTATTGAAATGTGAGTATAATGTATTGAGTAAACAGGTGGTGAGAATCGTATTATGTGAGCTGAAATAATGTGTGGAGTATGTTAAGAATATAGGGGAGACTATGCCCAAATTTGTGTAGAAAGATGAGGACTTAATGTTTAAGAAGAGGAAGTATTTGGAGAGTTTGAAGAGTGTTTTGTAGTTTGTAACAGATTTTGAAAGAGTATGTTAGAGGAATGGAACTAGGATGTGGTAATGTATTTGGATGCAAGAGTAGCATTAGTTGAGGAGTATTGGAGTGTAAGGTGAGATGAAAATCTGTAGCATAAGGAGGAGAACAAAATCTGTAGCATAAGTGTTGTGAAGAAGTGAGGAAAAATGTATAAGTGGATGTAAGGATTAAGTACTAAGTTGAGGAATGAATTAGCGATTTGGAGTGTTTAATTTGTATTGGAACATGTTAGGATGTATGTAGGAAGATTGGGGAAACAATGGGTGAAATTGGAATTGGAAAACAAGGTCTGTAGCAGATTCTGCTACCGACCGACCCAAGCCTGGGTCGGACCGTGGGTCGGTCGGAGCTGAAGAAATGAAAATAAACCTTTCGGGAATGGACCGACCCAGGAGCCGTGGGTCGGACATGGGTCGGTCGGACTCGAATTTTCTGTTGTCGAAGTTTCGCACTTCGACCGACCCAGAGGTGGGTCGGTCGGTGGGTCGGTCGGAGCTTGGACAATGGGACTGAAACTCTCGGCAATGGACCGACCCAGAGGTGTATGGGTCGGTCGGAATGGTTCTGGGTCGGTCGGGAGAAATTTCAAAGACGAAACCTTACTGGAATGGACCGACCCAGGGTTTTGGGTCGGTCGGTGGGTCGGTCGACCCATAACTTACAAAAAAAAAAAAATGTTTTAATTATATGATTATAGCAATCATATATGTATATGCCTATATACCTATATGCATATATATGTAGTAGTACACCATTAATGAGGTAATAATGGTAAGAAAGTAAGTAGATGAGTAATGAAACAAGTGTAAGAAGTAATAAGGAAGAGAATGGTTTTACAACCGAGTAAGAATGTAATAAAGTAGTAAGTATGCATTGCAAGTAGCAAAGAAGGAGTAAGTTAGATCAATAATAGATCATTGATCATACTACTTCATGTATGTATAGGAAATCAAATAGTTGATCTCCCAAGGACCCGGTAGTACGTAAGCGACGGTGAACGGTATGATTTCTTCATGCCCTGTATCCTAACTTGGTTACCCCGATTTGTGTTTATGTGATCACCAACAAGATAAATGCATGAATCGGATTATATTGCACATAATTGTGTTTGAACTATATTGTTCTTGTTTATTGCTTGAACATAGTTTGTATAATTCATGAAATGAATGAATGGAAATGAAGTGTGTGTGCAAGTATGAGTACTTGTGTATTGTATGTATGTATGGAAAGTAAGTATGGACTTCTACTAATTCCTAACAACCTAACTCCTAACATGAGTAATGAAATGGAATGAGTAGAAGCCCGATATAGTTTCGGCCACGCGTGAGGATAAGGAACCACAAGAGGTTGGAACCGAATCCTGGCTATGATCTTTTCCTTGGACCAATTCCCTTTGTATGGGTAGCATCCTGGATTAGTGTGCCATCTTAAAGCCCGGTGGTGGGAGATAGTACTCCCTGCCCGGAGGTCATACCGACTTAACTGGAAGTAAGTATGTAAGTATGTAAGTATTGTATGTAGGTCTTGACTATTGTAAGTCATTGACCCGGAGTAAAAGAGTATTGAACATCCGATTAACCCGGGTGTGTAATAAGGCTAACTGGACCTTTGTATGTATTGGAGAATTGTGTCTCCGTAATGCGGTGAGTATTCGGTAAGTATAACGGTTGACTTGTATTGTCTTCCATGCTTGTATGTATTGTATGAAGTATGCCTTGAAATGAATGTATTGAATTGTATTGTATAAAGCATGTATGTATGTATGTATGAAACGAACCGCATGTATACGACCAAATAGTTGGCGTACCCTCGCTAGTACGCGGGGTATGCGGTTATCATGTTCAGCGTAAGCTGACCCCCTCGGGGGAATGTTTTTACTCCACAGGTACCCGCGAGGCGTGATGGTAGAGTAAGGGCAGCATGTGATTCTTTTTGGATGTAGTAGTAGTATTGAAATAGTGTACCGAGTTGTACACGGCTAGAGCCTTTTGAGTAGCCGGTGTACCATGTGGTACACCTTTTTGGGATGATGAATTTTATTGGAGTAAGGAGAGGTTGTATAAACTCTTCTTGGGAAGTATATTGGATTGTAATTCATATAATTCGGTATACTCGGTAATCAATTGTAATCTAAGTATTTGGTATTGTAAAGTAAGTAGTGTATTTGCTTATTCTAATTGTCAGACCGAGATGGTAAGTAGTGTAGCCTTGTTGATCTTGGATGGTTAACGGCATTGTATCACCCGCCGGGAGTAAGTAAGTATTCCGCTGCGATTCTGGTAATTATGAGCATGATTAGAGGAGTAAGAAAGGATTAGCGGTTGGGGTGTTACAAAAAGTGGTATCAGAGCGAAGTCTCGCTCTGATGATTAGAAGTATTAAGTATAGTGATTACCGAGTTAGGATATCAACCGTCTTAAGACGGAAAATTAGAAACCTAACTAGGAATTACCGTTAGCAATAACGGATACCCTTGACGTCTACAAAGACGATACATTGTTTGAATGAAGACCATGAGGTCATAGTATCCCAACATCTAATGTAATCCACACTTGTTCAGATGTCAGGACGAGGTCGAGGCCGACCTAGGGAGAGGCATCTGGTGGACCGGGCGCGCAGACGATAGCTGAGATCGTCGCCGCCACGGTAGCACAGATGCTACCGGAAGTAATCACCGCTGTACAGGCTACACAGCAGAACCAGCAGCAGCAGCAGCAGCAACACCCGACCCACCTCATCCCCGTGAGACTAATTGGGTAAAAGCAGTCGCTGACCTTCGACCTCCAAACTTTAGAGGCGAGAGCGACCCCGCCAAGCTCGAGGCCTACCTCTCCGAGATGGAGACGGCCTTCGACACACTTGAGACTCCCGCTGGAGTCCGAGTGAGAATAGCTGCGTACTATCTGAAAGACGCGGCTATGGACTGGTGGAAGCTCATAAAGGCCGAGCATGTAGCCGATCCGGCATTCGGATGGGAAGCATTTACCTCTCTCCTCCGATCTAAATACTACCCCGAGCATGTCAAGACCAAGAAAAGGCTTGAGCTCGATGCACTTAAGATGACCGAGAAGATGACGGTTGATGAATATTACCGCACCTTCACCTCTCTCCTTAGACTTCTACCCGACCTTGGGTATACCGGCCAAGTCTTGGTCGACCGCTTCTACGGCGGATTGAGCCATCGACTCCGGTATGGCATGGGCTTCACGCGGTTTACCTCCCTTCAGGTAAACAAGTTGAACCCTTAAAAAGCCATGAGTAATGTAAATAGTATTCCCGTATGTAAGTGTAACCTAATGCCTAAGTAATTCAGGAGTGTTACCATGCTGCATCTCGAGTTGAGATCACCTGCCAGCTGAGAGATGAGGAGCAAGCGCTGAAGCGCAAGGTGAGCAGCAAGGGTAATCCCTCCGACGACCAAAATCAATCCAAACCTTGGAAGAAGAAGAAAGGGAAGCATTCTTATCAGAAGAACACTTCCGGAGACGGCGGTGCCCATGCTGAGAAGGGCAAGGCAGCTGAGCCATTGCAGCTTGCCTACACCGCACCAGTGGCAGCGAAGCCACTGAGGTCTCAGCCCTACAGGGGTAAGTAACCGAAACCGAATTAGTACACTTGTGAATTAGTATGTATGTAGAGTATTGTAAGTATACCGAACCTTGCTAACTTGGAAGCTATAGGTTCTGGATTTGGCCAAGGAAAGAACCAATCTGATGGCCGCAGTTACATCTGCCGTAACTGCAACAAGGATCATCCGGGCACAGATTGCCAAGGAAGGGAGATCCGCTGTTTCACGTGTCAGAAACCGGGCCACCGTGCCAATGTATGCCCAGAGAACTCTAAGCCCAAGGGCAACTACCAGGGCTACAAGCAGCGTGAGGGCAAGGAAGCTGCATCTGGCGATGCTCATGCCCAGCACACCTCACAGGGACAGGGATCCCGAGGTCCGCAGAGGGGCGCACCGCAGAGGCAGCCGGCCCTACACATCATAGACCGTGATGGGACCGGGACTAAGTCCGGCCCAGGTAATAACTGAAACCTTTAATCCTTGAAAGAGCATGCCTAAGTATCAAAGTAATTGTATGAATGGGAGTATGAATGCGTAAGTATATGAAGTATGAAATCGAGTATGAGTAAGTAACATGGAAGTATGTATTGAGCATGAAATGAATTAGTAAGCCTAGAACTTATTCTAGATGAATTTACCACCTTAGGGAAATTCCATATCTGTTACCCAATACCTTCAAACTCACCTCAAGAAGAGACCGACATCGCCACTCACCACTTCAACAACGAGCAGTGTCAGGTATCCGCCCAGGTATGATCTTATTAAAAGGATACCTGACACCCGAAGCACAGATTTCAATCATCCGACGATGCAACGAGTTAGGAATGGGTCCAGGAGGATTTTATACACCCGAATTCCCCGGTGGAGCTACAATGAAGCTAAAGCTTATGTGCTTGGGAAAGGATTGGAACCCTTATACCAAGACATACCAAACGACGCGAACAAGAGACGGAGCAACACCTCCAGCAATACCCCCAGAATTCCAAACGCTTGTCACACAAGCTGTAGAAATTGCACAACGGTATGAAGATGAACCAATTCCTGCACTTGAAGCAGATGTGTATTGTCAACTTCTATGAGAAAGAAGGACGACTTGGCTTACACCAAGACAAGGACGAGACAGCGGAATCTCTGAACTAGGAGTGCCCGTAGTGTCTTGGTCCATTGGTGATGACGCCGTATTTTTGTATAGCGAGCGGAAGCGTGTGGACCTCGCAGAGAAATTGGTATTGAGATCAGGAGATGTCCTCATCATGGGTGGAAAATCAAGGTTGCTGTATCACGGGATCCAGAAGATCAAGTTGAATACGGCACCACCGGCAGTGATCAATGCCACACACATGAAACCAGGACGCCTGAACCTCACCTTTAGAAAGTATTAATCTTGTAGTATCATGTAATCCAGTAGTAACGTGTATTAGAGACACAGTATGTATGATGGTTGGTTATTCAATAAAAGCAGTGTTGGTTATTAAATTCCACTTGCGTTCCACCATCCTTACTTATAATCTTATGAATCAATAGGTTGTGGACTCGGTACCGAAGGTAGCCTGAGCATCCTCACCGAAGAACAAGCCGGCAGAAGCGGCACCATTCTAACGGGAACATTCCCAGTAAACGGCATCGAAGCCAAAGTATTATTCGACTCCGGCGCCTCTCACACCTTTGTATCGCCATCATTCGCTACAAGGTTGGGGCTAGACGCAGATGAGCTACCAAACTTCTTGGTTACTCTCCCGTCGAAGGAGCGAGTAAAATGCACTAAGTATTACCACACCGCCACCATTCAAATCAAAGGCGAAGTGTTTCCCATTTCCTTCATTGAATTCAACGGATTGGGATTCGACTTGATAATTGGAATGAACTGGTTGGAGCGGCACAAGGGACGGATCCTATGCGCCGAGCACCGCTTGCTACTCAAGAGTCCATCTGGGGTCACTGTTTCATACCGCCAGAGACCAAGAGAGCCTTCAACCACAGTCATCTCCGCTATGGCAATGTATCGGGAGCTCAGAAAAGGGCACGAAGTATATTTATGTCACGTGCAAGACCTGGAGAGAGATCCAGAGTTCAGTGACGAGGTAGCAGTAGTCTCAGAATTCCCTGATGTATTCCCCAAGGAGCTACCTGGTATGCCACCACAGAGAGCGGTAGAGTTTGAAATCGACCTTGTACCGGGTACTGGTCCCATTGCTAGGGCACCATACCGTATGGCACCAGCAGAAATGCAGAACTCAAAGACAATTACATGATCTTCTCGACAAAGGGTTATACGCCCGAGCGTATCACCCTGGGGAGCACCGGTCCTCTTCGTGAAGAAGAAGGACGGTAGTCTCCGCCTCTGCATCGACTACCGCGAATTGAATGCGGTCACAGTAAAGAATAAGTATCCATTACCACGGCATCGCATTTCAATCGAGACGACCTGTTCGATCAGTGAAGGAGCATCTGTCTTTTCTAAGATTGATCTCCGATCCGGGTATCCCAAATTGTATCAAGAGCAAGACATGAGAAAACAGCATTCCGAACAAGATATGGCCACTACGAATTCACAGTGATGCCATTGGTTTGTCTAATGCACCAGCCAAGTTCATGGACCTAATGAATCGGTTATTCAGTGATCAGCTGGACACTCAGTAGTAGTATTCATCGACGACATCTTGTGTATTCGAAGTCACCAGAAGAGCATGAAAACACTTGAAGAGAGACTTGAGACGCTGCGAGCGAAACCAGCTGTACGCGAAGTTCTCCAAATGCGAGATTTGGCTAGATCAGGTATCATTCCTTGGTCATGTCATATCGAGCGCAGGTATATCAGTAGATCCATCTAAAATCGAAGCAGTGCGATCATGGCCTAGACCTAAGACTGTTACCGACATCCGGAGCTTTCTTGGTTTAGCCGGTTACTACCGGAGGTTTGTAAAGGACTTCTCAAAAGTCGCTAAGCCCATGACGTCACTGATGAAGAAAGATGCACCCTTTGTATGGACAAAGGAGTGCGAACTATCCTTCCAGACACTGAAAGACTCATTGACCTCAGCGCCAGTTCTCACACTTCCAGAGGGCACAGAGGGATTTGAGGTGTATTGTGATGCATCGGGTAAGGGAATGGGATGCGTGCTCATGCAGCATGGCAAGGTGGTAGCCTATGCTTCTCGCCAGCTGAAAAAGCATGAGGAGAATTACCCGACACATGATCTAGAGTTAGGAGCCATTGTCTTCGCCTTGAAGATATGGCGACACTATCTCTATGGGGTAAGCATCACCATCTACTCCGACCACAAAAGCCTGCAGTACGTATTTACCCAGAAAGAGCTGAATTTAAGACAAAGGAGGTGGATGGAGTTCCTATCAGATTATGACATCAACCTCCAGTATAAAGAAGGGAAGGCAAACGTGTAGCCGACGCCCTGAGTCGTCGAGCACACTCGCTCCATTCGCTACTCGCTTCTTCTAGCTTGGTTGACGAGGTGCGAGACGCTCAGTTGAGCGACCCTTACTTCACAGAGATCAGACAGAAAATCACAGATGGTACCTTCGAGAGCCGAAAGTACGACTTCAAATTGCATGAAGATGGTCTGATCCGATTGAATGGCAGATTATGCGTCCCCCGAAGCAATGCTGAGCTAAGGGATCGCATTCTGCGAGAGTCACATTGTTCGACATTGCATGTCCATCCGGGAGCCTCTAAAATGTACAAAGACATGAAGAGGTACTTCTGGTGGCAAGGAATGAAATCAGACGTGACTGAGTATGTTCTGAGGTGTCTCACTTGCCAGAAGTGAAGTGAAGTTGAGCACCGAAGACCGGGAGGAATGGTGCAATCCATGCCCATTCCGGAGTGGAAATTCCACGATATCTCTATGGATTTTGTTGTTGGACTCCCACCTGCTAGGGGAGGACTCAACATGATCTGGGTAGTAGTCGATCGCCTCACCAAGGTTGCCCGATTCATACCGATGAAGGACACTTGGAAGGTGGCGAAGCTCGCAGAGCTATTCGACAAGGAGATCATCCGACACCACGGAGTCCGAAAACCATTGTATCTGACCGCGACACCAGTTTCTTTCGAGATACTGGAGAGCAACACGGGAAGCGCTTGGTACTGAGTTGAAGCTTAGCACCGCCTTCCACCCACAGACCGACGGTCAGACAGAAAGGACCATCCAGACACTAGAGGACATGCTTAGGCATGTGCCTTACTTCCAGGGGAGCTGGATTGAGAAGCTTCATCTTATCGAGTTTTCGTATAACAATAGCTATCATGCTTCGATTAAGATGTCGCCGTTCCAAGCTTTGTATGGTAGCCTTGCCGTACCCCGTTGTGTTGGGATGAGTCAAGTGAAGCGGTCATCATAGGACCGGAGTATTTGGAACAAGTACAAGCTGAGGTACAACAAATCCGAGCAATATGAAGGCAGCCCAAGATAGACAGAAATCCTATGCGGATGTGCGACGACGCGACCTTGAGTTCGCCGTGGGCGACCAAGTGTTCTTGCGTGTCTCACCTATGAAGGGTGTCTTTCGATTTGGCCAAAAGGGCAAACTGAGCCCGAAATTTGTAGGCCCGTATGCCATTACCGAGAGGATTGGAGCCGTAGCTTAGGCTAGCATTGAAGAATTGGGGCGTGTTCATGATGTCTTTCATGTATCACAACTCAAGAAATACATAGCCGATCCCTCTCATGTATTAGAACCCGAACACTTATCCCTAGAGCCGACGATGAGATATGTCGAGACTCCATTGCGAATCCTTGATACGAAGACAAGAGACACTCGCCATAAATCTGTACGAATGGTGAAGGTCTTGTGGTCTAACCACGATGTCGAGGAAGCGACTTGGGAACTAGAGGACGCCATGAAGGCGAAGTACCCGAATCTATTTGTAGACTAGATGTCTAGTATCCGTATAGCACGGAGGGTACGGGGCGTACCCCTTTTAAGGGGGGTAGAGCCTTTTGCTTTTGCATTGCTTCGGGTTAGCATTGCGTAGTATGTATGTATTGTAATCGTATTTTGGTTGGCACATGTAGTGCTAATTGTATTTATTGGCACAAAGTAGTGCTAGTAGTACTCGGTATGTAATACAATGAGTATGGTATGCGTATGGTATGTATGTAATGAGTAATGCACTTGTGTTGTACGGTATATGACACGAATGACATTGTGAAGTGTATTGTGTATGTATTGTGGATGTGCAATTGGATGAGTAATGTGTATGATGAGATTATTATGTATGGCATTGGAATTGAGTATGATGTATGGTATCTGAATTGTGTATGCTGGTAGTGTAAGAATTGTGAACACCTTGTAAGGTGGTAGTAGTATGCATTATGGCAATTCGTTTGCCAAATGAGTAAAACAGTAAACCGTAAACCTTGAGCAACTTTGAGGGCAAAGTTTCTTAAGGGGGGTAGATTGAAATACCCCGTAATTAAAAACAGTGATTAATTAGGCTAATTATATTTTTAAAGGCTTAATTACACTTAAATAAATACGAGGGAACAAATCCCGAAGGAAAACGGACCTTTAAAATGGGTTAAAAGCATATAAACGAACCTTAAAGCGCGTTTTTCGAGGAGGAAACCGGGAAAACGTGACTTTAAGCGGGTTAAATAGACTCGTAACAATTTTGGTCAACTAAATAGTCACTAATAAATATTAGTGAAGCTTAGAACCAAAAAAATTAATTAAACGAGAAAATTCCGGAAAACGGGTACCGGTTAGTGAGAACTGTAACAACCGGGAAGTCGTGGGGTGAGAATGCAAATAAACAAAGTTAGTGTGTCCACTTTTGTAAATAAAAGTTGAAAATCTGTAGGAGGGGCATGTGTGGGCCGATTTTATAAGCCTCCCCCTCTCTTTAATTGTCTCTTATTTGCTAAAAGACAAAGCAAGTAAATAAAAGCAAAAAAATTATTCTCTCTCCTCACTCTCTTCCTCACTCACGTGTCCCCCTCCTCTCTATTCTCTCTTTCTTCCTCCTTCTTCCCCTACCTTGCGATTTTAATGGAGAAAGAGGAGAGCTCACTCAACTTCCATCTTCTCTCCTCTCTTTTGAACACCCAAACCTCTCCAAACTCAACAAAAATATACCATTGTAATCCCCTCGCAAAGGAGAACGTTTTCATCCTTTCAAAAACTCAAAAGCTCTACTTTCGTTTTTGAGGGTATTCACCATTTGGAGATTTGAAGCCACCATTAGAAGCACCTTCACCTCCTTATCATCTTGAGGTAAAAAGAAATTCGAAAATCCATCATTTCTAGCCCTTGTTTGCATATTAAGCATTTTCATTTTTGAATCTTCTCTTTGTTGCTCAGCCGATTTTGGCTTCTTTGGTGGGCTAGAAACTTGTTCTCTTGCTAGTCAAGAACTACATTCAACCATGTGAGGTATATCCTTGTCTAAACCCTAAACATTAAATTCTAGGGTGGTGCAAAATGAATGTTAAATGGTAGTGTGTATTGGTATGGTGGTTGTAGTATTGTGCATTTTGTGAGGAAGAACCAAGAAGAAGGAAAGAAGAAAGGAGGAAGCAAGAAAGAAAGGAAAAACTAGTAAGAACAAGGTAAAGTCTCTTACCTTGAACTAGTTTGGTGTCATGTAATGTAACAGTTTTTGAATTGTAAAAATGAGTAAGGAATTAAGTAATGAGTAGCAAGTGTATTGTAGTATAATGAAGAATGATATTGTAACAGTTTTGAAGTTTTAAATGAGTTTTAAAAGCTTGGGAAAACATTGGGTATTGAATGGGTATGTGTGCAGGATTTTATTGTTGTTGAGTTGTATTGAAATGTGAGTATAATGTATTGAGTAAACAGGTGGTGAGAATCGTATTATGTGAGCTGAAATAATGTGTGGAGTATGTTAAGAATATAGGGGAGACTTGCCCAAATTTGTGTAGAAAGATGAGGACTTAATGTTTAAGAAGAAGTATTTGAGAGTTTAGAAAGAGTGTTTTGTAGTTTGTAACAGATTTTGAAAGGAGTATGTTAGAGGAATGGAACTAGGTTGTGGGTAATGTATTTGAGATGCCAAGAGTAGCATTAGTTGAGAGAGTATTGGGGTGTAAGAGTGGAGATGAAAATCTGTAGCATAAGGAGGAGAATCAAAATCTGTAGCATAAGTGTTGTGAAGAAGTGAGGAAAAATGTATAAGTGGATGTAAGGATTAAGTACTAAGTTGAGGAATGAATTAGCATGATTTGGAGTGTTTAATTTGTATTGGAACATGTTAGGATGTATGTAGGAAGATTGGGGAAACAATGGGTGAAATTGGAATTGGAAAACAAGGTCTGTAGCAGATTCTGCTACCGACCGACCCAAGCCTGGGTCGGACCGTGGGTCGGTCGGAGCTGAAGAAATGAAAATAAACCTTTCGGGAATGGACCGACCCAGGAGCCGTGGGTCGGACATGGGTCGGTCGGACTCGAATTTTCTGTTGTCGAAGTTTCGCACTTCGACCGACCCAGAGGTGGGTCGGTCGGTGGGTCGGTCGGAGCTTGGACAACAGACCCGAAACTTTCGGCAATAGACCGACCCAGAGGTGTATGGGTCGGTCGGAATGGTTCTGGGTCGGTCGGGAGAAATTTCAAAGACGAAACCTTACTGGAATGGACCGACCCAGGGTTTTGGGTCGGTCGGTGGGTCGGTCGACCCATAACTTACAAAAAAAAAAATGTTTTAATTATATGATTATAGCAATCATATATGTATATGCCTATATACCTATATGCATATATATGTAGTAGTACACCATTAATGAGGTAATAATGGTAAGAAAGTAAGTAGATGAGTAATGAAACAAGTATAAGAAGTAATAAGGAAGAGAATGGTTTTACAACCGAGTAAGAATGTAATAAAGTAGTAAGTATGCATTGCAAGTAGCAAAGAAGGAGTAAGTTAGATCAATAATAGATCATTGATCATACTACTTCATGTATGTATAGGAAATCAAATAGTTGATCTCCCAAGGACCCGGTAGTACGTAAGCGACGGTGAACGGTATGATTTCTTCATGCCCTGTATCCTAACTTGGTTACCCCAATTTGTGTGTTTATGTGATCACCAACAAGATAAATGCATGAATCGGAATTATATTGCACTTATATGTGTTTGAACTATATTGTTCTTGTTTGTTGCTCTTGAACTCATAGTTTGTATAATTCATGAAATGAATGAATGGAAATGAAGTGTATGTGTGAGTATGAGTACTTGTGTATTGTAAGTATGTATGGAAAGTAAGTATGGACTTCTACTAATTCCTAACAATCTAACTCCTAACATGAGTAATGAGTAATGGAATGAGTAGAAGCCCGATATAGCTTCGGCCACGCGTGAGGATAAGGAACCACAAGAGGTTGGAACCGAATCCTGGCTATGATCTTTTCCTTGGACCAATTCCCTTTGTATGGGTAGCATCCTGGATTAGTGTGCCATCTTAAAGCCCGGTGGTGGGAGATAGTACTCCCTGCCCGGAGGTCATACCGACTTAACTGGAAGTAAAGTATGTAAGAATGTAAGTATTGTATTGTATAGGTCTTGACTATTGTAAGTCATTGACCCGGAGTAAAAGAGTATTGAACACCCGATTAACCCGGGTGTGTAATAAGGCTAACTGGACCTTTGTATGTATTGGAGAATTGTATCTCCGTAATGCGGTGAGTATTCGGTAAGTATAACGGTTGACTTGTATTGTCTTCCATGCTTGTATGTATTGTATGAATGTATGCCTTGAAATGAATGTATTGAATTGTATTGTATAAAGCATGTATGTATGTATGAATGAAAAGAACCGCATGTATACGACCAAGTAGTTGGCGTACCCTCGCTAGTACGCGGGGTATGCGGTTATCATATTCAGCGTAAGCTGACCCCCTCGGGGGAATGTTTTTACTCCACAGGTACCCGCGAGGCGTGAAGGTAGAGTAAGGGCAGCATGTGATTCTTTTTGGAGTAGTAGTAGAATTGAATAGTGTACCGAGTTGTACACGGCTAGGCCATTTTGAGTAGCCGGTGTACCATGTGGTACACCTTTTTGGATAATGAATTCTTAATTGGTTAGTAAGGAGAGGATGTATAAACTCTTCGTTTTGAGAAGTATTATTGGAATGTAATTCATATATTCGGTATACTCGGTAATCAAATGTAAGTTAAGTATTTGGGATTGTAAGGTAAGTAGTAGGTATTTGATTTATTCTAATCATCAGACTGAGATGGTAAGTAGTGTAGCCTTGTTGATCTTGGATGGTTAACGACATTGTATCACCCGCCGGGAGTAAGTAAGTATTCCGCTGCGAATCTGGTAATTATGAGCAGGATTAGAGGAGTAAGAAAGGATTAGCGGTTGGGGTGTTACAGGAAAAAATAATGGAACGTGGACAGCAGTTTTGAATTTAGGAGATCGAATGGCTTGAAACCAAAGTGAGAATGCTATATATATATATATGTTTTAGGGTCTAGGGTGTCACCTCCATCAGATAGGTCAATGACCTATCAAGTATAGGGGACCCCTCTATCCTAATGGGTTGGACCAATGGATCTTAACTAGGGCATAGTAGTAATAAAGTAATGTACAGGTAAATGAAGCAAAAGCTACAACAAAGCTAAGTATACGGGAGATACATCTATGGAGCACAAAATATGATGTTTAACCAGATCAAAACTGATAATAACAACCATTCAGATAAACAGGCATGCTCAATGTTATCAAGGAATCGGCATAAATTTTAAACAGAAGGCAAGGAGTCCAAAATTATTAACCTCAAGCAAAAAATTAGATCTAAACTAAATTGCCAAACAGTTTGTTTTACTTCCATTTATTACTCATTAATGCTTCCTTTTCTACTCTTCTTTTCTAGAGATCAGATTAACAGTTTTGAATCCAGAAAACATTAAAGCTGAAACACAAGTTACCCATTTTTAGTTTGACATACAATTAATGTAACACCCCTACCGCTAATACCGTCATTACCGTCCAATCCCCTTACACTTCCAGAATCACGCAGCAGATACTTGCATACACACGGTGGGTGATACAATGCCGTTAGTCACCCACGTGACTAACAAGGATACTCCTACTACATACAACATCGGTCTGATGGACCGGAATATCCGAGTACTACACACTTACAATACATACTCCAATTACCAATCAAGTACTAGAACTTCCCATTCATTACAATACTCCATAAGTTCAATACAATACAATACACCGAGTTTACTAATGTTGGAGTATGAAGGTGTTGATGAGATAGTCAACCGGATCAAAGGAGTCAATCACACTTCTCAAAACAAGATAGAGTCAGTCAACCACGAAAGAGCAAGAGAGTCCATCTATGTGAATTCATCAATCAGTTATGAAATTCAAGGAGCAACGTCCACTAAACCATAATAATCATCAACTATCATCTTTGGCCGAAATTCATGCAAAAAGTGAGAAAAATCCAAAGCCTTGACTTTCTGATAATTCGAGAGAGTCTGTCGGGTAGTTGCTAAAATTAAGGAGCAAGTACATCAACTACATTGACTTAAAACGGTCATCAACGTTCAGACTTGGACCCAAATTCTCTCAACATGGCACTAATCTGAAGACTTGACTCCAGCTTCCGAAATTTGGCTCCAACTTCCGAAATTCAAGGAAAGAGTCGTTGGTTCCTGAAATTTTGGAACTGACAGAGTCAGTCTGCTACATCAGACGTGAGAGTCATAATTGAACATTGCCAAGTCGTCCAATGGATTGGTTATTGTCTGAAAATTAAGGGCCAAGGCTTAGCAACGTTCATAAAGAAGTTAGGACCGGATTTTAAGCAACTACAAGTAACTACCATGTTCAGATGGCAGAAATTTCAGAAGCAGACTCCCTCAACGGCTCCACTATATAAGAGAGTTGTCATTTCTTTTCTCATTGCAGCTTTCCAGAGAGAATCATTCAGAGCATTTGTTTAGAGAAAGCTTTGCCTATTTTAGAGAAAGAGAGAGAGAAAAAGAGAGAGAAAAGTACTAGATTTGTTTGTGCATATCGATAGAGTCTTTCTAGGTAGGACCTAGTTTTCACTACACTTATCACTGAGCTGATCAGAGATTGTATTGGGTGAGTGAGTGAAAACCACGAAGTAGATCTCATCTACTGAGTGGGCATTATGAGTTGTTTTGTTTTGACCAGAAAATAAAATAACTTATATTGTGTATTGATAAGTGCAAAACATATAGACTTTTTAAGGTTTAATCACCTTATTAATTGCAGCATTTTTAGTAATGTTTCTCACTTATCTTGGGTTTTTCCTATATTTATGTTATTATATTAACTGATGTATTATATGTGTTAAAATGTAGGAAAAATGACAAACAAAGACACATATATTATTAAGGGATTAAAGAGCCACGTGCATATCACACAGAGAAGCGAGTCCGCCTCAGAACCGCCTCCTTATGAGGCGGACGACAGAGATGCAACCGCCAGGCGGAAGAGATAGAGGCGACCGCCTCTGTTCAGGCGGACATTACAGAGAGTACCGCCTCTTATGAGGCGGACGACAGAGATGCAACCGCGAGGCGGTTGAGACAGAGGATACCGCCTCTGTTCAGGCGGACAACAAACAGAGGAGACCGCCTCATAACAGGCGGACACGTGTAAATGAGTAGGAAATCAACGGGTTATCTTCTACGCCAACTCGCTCTGCAAATTGAGACGGCGCCTACCAGAAATCACTCACGCGTTGTTCCTGTCCCCTGCAATCAGTGAAGCTTCAATCAACGAGCTCAATCAATGAGCTGCTCCTCTGCTGATTCTTCTTCCTCTATAATACGAGCTTCATTCCTCCTTCATCTGTGTCCTTCCGGAGGCTCCTTCCGTGGTTCCTCTGGAGTTCCAACTCACACACCATCTCATTTCTCTCCTTCCGCCTTCTCCATTTTATTTATTTTACAGTCCACTAAATCCACCTCTAGCCTACGTGTACAAAATAGCAGAGTGAGCCGGAGTGATTACAGATGATTTCTATTACTCTTGACTCTGTCTACCTATTTAATATGTTAGGCTAGTTTACGTATACTCTAGGAATAATTATTATGTTTCTGTATTAATTATGCAATGCATATGTTTTACTGGTTTTAATTTTAATAAAGTTTGTTACGGTTAAAGGTTTTCTCGCCATCTTTTTAATAAACCTCATGAATTTATTAAAATGCTTTACTAAGTCTGTTTTTGATTTCATCGGTTGGAAACAGATGGGTTGATTAAGCCGTAAAACTGGGGGAAACTTATTTTCATCGTTTAAGTTAGTACTCAGTTGCAAATGTAATCCCTCAACACTCCTCTGCCGTTCGCAGGCTTTTGCTTGAGTTTTCATCGGACCTTGCATTACAGGTGAACGAGTTCTTATGAGTTTTCATCGGACCTTAAGAAAATATCAGGAATCTTGCCAAACAGTTATAATTAAACCAGTAGACCTAGCATGAGAGAACAGATATTATATTAATGTGAACCAGAGTCCCGCTTAGTTTATCTGTTAATTTAGTCATTTTATCTTTCCTTTTATTTATATAAACAAGTCAATTAATCCCCCCTCCTGTGACACGCTTAGGTACTTTAATATGTACATTAGTCCCGTGGTTCGATATCCGGTCGCTTACATTTTCACTATACTACTGCGACCGGGATTTGTTTGCAGCCCGACGTTTATTTTGAGTTTTTAATTTCTTTTCTTTTAATTTTACACCATTTCAACCACTCACTTTATAACGTCTGCAAAATGGCGCCGTTGCCGGGGACTAGATTTATTCTAGTTCCTAAGCCCCGGATTATTCACCTGTTTAATTATAAATATGTTGTTCTCTATTTATGTTAATATTTCTATATATTATTCGTTATTGTTAATATTAATTATTTTCTATATTTTGTTAATATTAATTATCTAATAATCTGTTAATATTAATTGGACATTAGGACAATTGGACACCTGATTTTGGACATTCGGACATCTAACTTTTAACATCTAATTCTAACTTCTAACATTTTATTTCCATTGTCCTTAACATTTAATTTCCATTGTCTCTAACATTTAATTTCCATTGTCCCTAACATTTTATTTCCATTGTCTCTAACATTTAATTTTATGTAATTAACCACTAACTTATAATTTATGTAATCTAACTACTAATTATTATTTTATGTGTACTAATGTTTATTTGTTTATTTCTTATTCGTTGTTACATTTAAATCAAAAAAAAAAACAGGAACCGCCTGATAATAGGCGGTCTACATACAGAGAACCGCCTAAAAACAGGCGGTCGTCTCTGTCAGTACCGCCTAAAAGGAGGCGGTCGTCACTGCAAGCCGGAACCGCCTATAAGGAGGCGGTCGTCTCTCTCAGAACCGCCCCAAAACAGGCGGTACAAATACACGGAACCGCCCCAAAACAGGCGGTTGTCACACAACTAAACCGCCCCGAAACAGGCGGAAAATTTTTTTTTGGCAAAAACGCCACGTTTCCACTCTGTTCTTCCCCAAATTTCACTTCGAGCTCGAGCCTGCCCCGAGAGAAGAACGAGAACCGCGAATCGCCCAGCCCCTTAAATCAACACAAGTCCCTCAAATCTTCATCAAATTTTACAAGTTGCTTTGGAATTTCAATATCTTGGGTTGAACACTTGCGCAAACTCAAGTGTGAGGAACGTCTCACCCCTGCCAAAAGCTCTAAGTGTGAGGAAGGATACCTTCCTCAATCTACGATACAAGGGGAGTTTCAGTTCTTCCTTTATTTTATTAATGTTCAACCCGTATTTATTTAATCCTTTATGAGTCTGTCATAATTTGAAAGGTCATTTTCTTGATTTTAATTCAGAACAATGAGGACATTGCTCCTCTCAAGTGTGAGGAAGGAGAGACCTTTCCCTGAGATTATGACAGTAGTTTGATAATGCCACACTCACTTATTGCTACTCTAAACTGCCTAAATTTTAAAAAAATTTTGATAGAAATAAGATAAAATAATTGTAGAAGTGTATGAAATTATGTCAAGTGACAACTTAAAGATGGTTTTATTTTTAGGAGTTTGTAAAATTACTTTCCATCAAAATACTCTATTTTCACCCAAAATATGATAGATCTGCTAATTGTAGAAATCAATTTAGTTTAGCTTGGGATTATGGAATATGTGGAAAGTCAAGGAAAGAAAAGGATAAAGACAAGGTACTCCACTGTTTATGAATTTTTCTAACCAAAAACAGGCCTCGTCTATCTGGTTATTAAGTTCTTTGGGGTGCTTTAACACCTATCTACCTAAGGTCTCATGACCTGGGATAGAAGACCCAACACCGTTACAAGGATAGAGAGAAAAGTCTGGGGTACAGAAAAATAATGCAATTTTAAAAAAATGGATGTTATGCATATACAATTTTTGCATTAAAAAAAATGATAGTAAATTGCAATAAATATTTATGAACATGAGTATGTGGTGTTGAAAGGTATTGCGGAATAAGGCATTACTTCACACCCCTTGTCATCCCGGGTTAGTGAATGAAATTGGTTGGAAATCCTAGGTTAATCTAACTTGTTTTCTGCAATCTAGTTTTTCTATGCTTTTATTAAATTATTCTTTTTCACTGTTTGCTAAAACCTACTTCTAAGAGCAGAATTATTCTCTCAATTGTCACTTTGTCTAAATTCCCTTCTACACTTATTTAATCTTGTTTTATTATTTAGGCTTAGAGATAATTATATTCCTTATTTGCTTGAGGACAAGCAAAAGTCAAGTGTGAGGAAGTTTGATAAGTGCAAAACATATAGACTTTTTAAGGTTTAATCACCTTATTAATTGCAGCATTTTTAGTAATGTTTCTCACTTATCTTGGGTTTTTCCTATATTTATGTTATTATATTAACTGATGTATTATATGTGTTAAAATGTAGGAAAAATGACAAACAAAGACACATATATTATTAAGGGATTAAAGAGCCACGTGCATATCACGCAGAGAAGCGAGTCCGCCTCAGAACCGCCTCCTTATGAGGCGGACGACAGAGATGCAACCGCCAGGCGGAAGAGATAGAGGCGACCGCCTCTGTTCAGGCGGACATTACAGAGAGTACCGCCTCTTATGAGGCGGACGACAGAGATGCAACCGCGAGGCGGTTGAGACAGAGGATACCGCCTCTGTTCAGGCGGACAACATACAGAGGAGACCGCCTCATAACAGGCGGACACGTGTAAATGAGTAGGAAATCAACGGGTTATCTTCTACGCCAACTCGCTCTGCAAATTGAGACGGCGCCTACCAGAAATCACTCACGCGTTGTTCCTGTCCCCTGCAATCAGTGAAGCTTCAATCAACGAGCTCAATCAATGAGCTGCTCCTCTGCTGATTCTTCTTCCTCTATAAATACGAGCTTCATTCCTCCTTCATCTGTGTCCTTCCGGAGGCTCCTTCCGTGGTTCCTCTGGAGTTCCAACTCACACACCATCTCATTTCTCTCCTTCCGCCTTCTCCATTTTATTTATTTTACAGTCCACTAAATCCACCTCTAGCCTACGTGTACAAAAGCAGAGTGAGCCGGAGTGATTACAGATGATTTCTATTACTCTTGACTCTGTCTACCTATTTAATATGTTAGGCTAGTTTACGTATACTCTAGGAATAATTATTATGTTTCTGTATTAATTATGCAATATGTTTTACTGGTTTTAATTTTAATAAAGTTTGTTACGGTTAAAGGTTTTCTCGCCATCTTTTTAATAAACCTCATGAATTTATTAAAATGCTTTACTAAGTCTGTTTTTGATTTCATCGGTTGGAAACAGATGGGTTGATTAAGCCGTAAAACTGGGGGAAACTTATTTTCATCGTTTAAGTTAGTACTCAGTTGCAAATGTAATCCCTCAACACTCCTCTGCCGTTCGCAGGCTTTTGCTTGAGTTTTCATCGGACCTTGCATTACAGGTGAACGAGTTCTTATGAGTTTTCATCGGACCTTAAGAAAATATCAGGAATCTTGCCAAACAGTTATAATTAAACCAGTAGACCTAGCATGAGAGAACAGATATTATATTAATGTGAACCAGAGTCCCGCTTAGTTTATCTGTTAATTTAGTCATTTTATCTTTCCTTTTATTTATATAAACAAGTCAATTAATCCCCCCTCCCGTGACACGCTTAGGTACTTTAATATGTACATTAGTCCCGTGGTTCGATATCCGGTCGCTTACATTTCTCTATACTACTGCGACCGGGATTTGTTTGCAGCCCGACGTTTATTTTGGGTTTTAATTTCTTTTCTTTCTTTTAATAATTACACCACTTAAACCACTCACAATATAACGTCTGCATGTATCCTGCTGAGTTCGACAGAGTACCTCTACCTTTCGGGTGTTAATCCACTTAGCTCCTCTAAATCTCTCATACTTTACTACCTTGAGCAACTGCTTCCGCGCACTTAGTTTGACTAAGTGTTTCTACGTCTCAAGTGTAAGTTCGATTGAGTCAAACCATCTCACAGACTCACACCTTGAGTTGGTTTGAGTCAGCCACCCGATCCTACAACTAAGATCCATATACAAATACAACACTTCTTTCAATTTCATAGATACTCATTAAGAGTCTAACCACTACCCATTCCTCACAAACTACTTACTTTCTAAGTACAAGGGGTGTGCCACTTAGTACACTTCTACATTCTGTTTCTAACTATCCAAGTGTAGCCACCGGTCTCTTACCTTGACCATATCCTCTTCGGGTACCTGCACACTAAAAACGTTGCCCCTAGGGGCTCAGCTTACGCTGAATATGACTTCCGCATACCCCGCGTACTAGCGAGGGTACGCCGACCACTTGGTCGCAAACATGCAATTCATTTTATTCAAACATACATGCATACATACTCTTATACACAATACTACAATACTTTACGCAAGGAACACACACATACACTTCAATACATACAAGGAGATTATACAAGTCCAATAATACTTACTTACCTTCTTCCGAAATACACATTCACGATACATACACAATACATACTCATTACATACTCAATCCATACACAATACATACACAATACCCAATACTTGTTAGCTTCATTTGTCCACCCGGGTTAATCGGGTGGAGATTAATCTTTTACTCGGGGTCAATGACTTACACCAGCCAAGACCATTACTCATAAAATACTTACTTTACTTACTACTTACTCAAGTCAAGTCGTCGGGACCTCCGGCCCGGGGACTACTCTGTCCCACCTCCGGGATTTACTTGGTTCACCAATCCAGGATGCTACCCATTTAAGGGGTTTGGGCCGTGGACCAGTTAAAGAACCAGGAATCGGATCCAACCTCTTGTGTCTCCTCATCCTCACGCGTGGCCGAAACTATATCGGACTTCTACTCATTCCAATTTACTCAATACTTACGTTAGGAGTTAGGTAGTTTGGAATTAGTAGAAGTCACACATCCAAGCCACATACACAAATACATTGCTCATATACACATCCATACAAAATACAATATAATACGCAAGTACGATACAAGATACAAATTCACTTCATCATCATTCATATATTTCATGAATTATACAAACTAGTGTTCAAGACAATATACATCAAGAACAACTAAGCAAGCACAAGTAAGTGCAATATAGTCCGATTCATGCATTTATCTTATTTAGGTGATCAAATAAGCACACAAGTCGGGGTAACCAGGTTAGGATACAGAGCATGAAGAAATCATACCTTTTTCCGGAATTTACTTCACCGGGTGTTCCCTTGTTCCCTTGGTTCACTCTAGTTCCTCGAGTCTCATTCTTGAACCTCCGGCTACATGCCAAATGGTTCAATTAATGCTAAGTACTACAATGCATACTTAATTACTACTCCCGTACTTACCCCGTTATTTCGCTTTAACTTAATGTTCATATACTTACAACTTTCTTAATTACTTCTCATACTTGTTCATGGCCTTAATGACCTTTAAACACCATTAATTAAGTCTTAATTATCTTATACTATCATCACCCTTCATTACCCTACCTTAGATTAGCTTTAAAACAATTTCTGTGAAGTTTTTAGTATGGTCCGGGTTAGTGTCCGGGTTTACATACCCGGACCACTACTTTGCAAAAGTCCTCGGGTATGAATTAAGACTGGTCCGGGTTTGTGTACTACTTTACAAACCCGGACCCTATGTTTGGAGAACTCACGGGTATGAAAATGGGGTGGTCCGGGTTTAGGTCCTGGTTTGCAAACCCGGACCACTCCTTCTGAAATACTATCTGTTACGTTTTTTGACTGGTCCGGGTTTCTGTACTTGTTTACAAACCCGGACCAGTTGCAGTAATGAAAAATAATTATGTTTTTGAACTTGTTTCAACTCCAAACTTCTACCAATCTCTGCCTCAACATTCCTACATATTATCTAAGGTGTTTTGACCCTAATTAGGCAATCAAAACTAACCTAATCCATCTCTATACCAATCTGTTACAAAACACTCTCCACTGTCAAATTTTCCTCCTGTTACAATTTTTGCTCTTCAACAAATGCTACAGATTTTCTCTCCTTTCTTCCCTTTCTTCCATTATCCCTATGGCTCTTTCATTGCCTCATTTGCATTACACTGAACCCAAAGTCTTACTCAGTACAATACTCATTTTGCTAAATCTTACACATTAATTCTTTCTTGTTCCTCCAATACGTTTCAAAACCTCTGCTACAGATTTTACTTTCTTATATCCTCATACCACCACTACCATTCCATGGTTACCAAATCATCTCTACTAAATCCCAATACACACCTTGGTTCTTCCATTCACCAAGTCATTCTCAATCCACCATTCCTACTAAAATTTTGCATAGTTCGCCTACAATACTAATTTCTCCACATACACACTTTCTCACCAAATTCATTCCTAATCTAGCCACACCCATTCAAGGGTCCTACCAGCACTCAAGGCAAATATAAATTCCTCAATACTTCCTCAATCTACAATTCCAATACACATACACAATTATTTGGCTCTAAGGCCTACAATCCACATACTAGCTCATAAATACTCAAACTTCATAAACTTCAATACTAATACAAGATTTTGGGTTCTTTAAGTAGTTTACCCATTCCCATTACTCTAATGCAATTAAATCTAGCATTAAGAAGGAGCTCTTACCTTAAGCTCATTATTCCTTCTTTCCTTTCCAATCCTTCTTCTTCTCTCTTTCTTGCACAAATCGGCTATATGGGGAATGGAGTTGCCAAACTCCATTCCCATCACCCAATGAACACAAAAAGGATATAATTAACATACTAACCCTTAGTTTAATGCTAATTCATTGAAATGCTTAAACAAAATTTCTAGGGTTTACCTTCTGAAGCTTTTAGGAGGGGTTTTAGCCCTTGGTTCAAGAAGGTGTTCTCACCACCATTGAAAGGTTAGAGTCATGCTCAAAAGAGAGAGAAAAATAGAGCATTACAAAGGGTGTCAAAATCGGTTATAAGGAAAGATGAAGAGAACATGAGTTTTTTCACGTAGATTTTTACCTTAATGGAGAGAGGAGACTCCAAGCTACACATTGTTGCTATTTCCTCTTTGAATGGGAAAAACCCATGGAGATGAACTTCCTCATTTTTGGATTTTGAAAAGAGAGAAGTGTAGAGGATGATGAGGGGAGTTCAAATATGTAATTTGTTTTTGATTTGGAGCTTACACGAGGATGAAGCATGAAGTAGAATTGAGGAAGCCATTGTTGTTGTTGGAGCTTCAAAATCGCCAGACAGAGGAAGAAGAAGGGGGGAAAATCGGCTGGGAGGAGGGAACTCACGGAAGAGAGAGGAGAAATGTGAGAATGAGAGGAGAGAGGGTGTATAAGTGCTTTATGCACTTTTTACTTTTTCTTCCTTTCTTTATTTACTTGTGTGTGTGTGTGTGAGAGAGAGGAGCTGCTCCATTAATAAAACTGGCCCACACATATATGTAAGCTGGAGCGTTTTTCGTCTTTTACAGAAAACACTCGTTTATTTACCCGGTTTAGCACTATTCACTAACCAGGGCCCGTTTTCCGGAATTTCCTCGTTTCTTTAATTTTATTGGTTATTAAGCTTCCGTTAATGCTTAATTATTGTTATTTAATGGTTTATAATTTTTTACGGGTTCGTTTGACCACTTAAAGTCACGTTTTCGGGTTTTATCGAAAAACGTGCGCTAAAGCTCTATTAGCGTTTTAATGTATTATTTGGATCCGTTTTCTTCGGGAGTTGTTCCCATATATTATTTAGGCCCTATTAAGTCTTTAGAATCCGTATAATACGCTAACCAAGGTCTCATACCTCCTATGGTTATTTAACGCTTATTTAGCGTTTTTCGCTTTTTAAGCGTTTCTTTATTTCTTTTGGATTTATTTTTCCTTACCAATATTACTTAGGCATCATTAGGCCCTTAAATACGTATTAGATTAATTTTAATCACTATATTTAAGGTCGGGGTATTTCAATCTATCCCCCTTAAGAACTTTGTCCTTAAAGTTGTTCGAGGTTATTGGCTTACTATACTTACTCATTCCTACTCGTCTAATGCCAAAAGTCATACATTCTTCCTCCTTACAGTTTCCCCAAATCCGTTACTCAAAGTCACTCCTTACCATACCATACCATACAAATGTACCATAATTACTCCAATCCGCATTACTACCAACCATCAGGTTCCACATTACAAAATTTATACATACATACATACAATGCAAAGCTATCCCCAAAGCAATGCAATACACATCACAATCCCGTAGGCACTCAGGTCCTCTAGACACAGGACTCCTCTATGTCCCGCTGCCCTTGGAAGAATACAATATGATATACTTCTATCTTCTCCAGTATACGCTTCAAACACATCCTCATTCTCAGATTAAAACAAATCCTTTTGCAACTACTAATTCGAAATCTCTCTATAGCACACAACTCGAATTTCCAATTTATATTCATTATTCCTATCCTATGTGTGATTCTTGTGACCACTTGAGGGGAGCTTCAAGAATCATTCGACCCTGATGTGATCAGCATCAGTGTTGAACTATCTTTCCACCCCAATTTGTGTTCAGTTTCCCTTGATCTGATCAGGATCAAGTTCGACTTCCCACATCAGTTTCAAACAAACAGATAATTCAATTATTTCCATTTTCTATCTTTTTACTCTTTCTAGTCATGATTCCAAATTCATACATCTCCAAAGGATGGAATCGGTCCATCAATCATCCTCACTCTACTTCCCAAATACTTTACTTTGAAATTCAATGCCTAAGTGCTCGTTACTTCGACCTTCTCTACTTTCATCCATTACTCTCAATCATCTCAAATATTCTAACTAAGAAATACAGTACTTATGAAATTTAGTTGTCCTCAATTTACTTTCAATAACATGCCTACGAATACACCACTCATGGCTACGTTCCTCTACTACTCACGATAATTTTTGTACTACTTCTTCAAAGGCTACAATACTTGTGGAGCTCCGCCCACTACTCATTACTCTTCCTTACCAATAGTCTTACACCGGGGTTACAAGATGGGTATATTCATCCTATGGTATTTGCATATCTAATGCCTAGTTACCACAATTTCAATATGAATGAATACATATGTTTATTTAACATAAGTACCAATCATCAATTTGATTCTTATTTGTGCTATGCACATAATAGTTTAAGTGTTTTGTTTATGTAACTTACATTGAGCGGTTTTCGCTCTACCCCCCTTAAAAGGGATTACGCCCATGTAATCTACCATATGTTATTATTGAACATTGGTTATTTAATTCGGGCGCTCTGAAGCGTTTTAGCTTCTTTACGGTTTATTACATAATATACCCTTGTCAAAGGGTCCTAACCATAACAATGGTCCAGTCCTTGCACCAAGAATTCCTATATGAGTTTATTTAACTCATAATTAATTCGGTTCTAGCCTATCAGGCTTCAAGGCATTAACAACCATTCTATTATACTTATTATGTACATTATATCCTAGCTAGAGCCCACTAGCTTCTACTGTGTGACCCTGGTAACTTGGGTTATTCACCCTTCTTGTTATCCTTAATGTGCTATACATCACCTTTTTATCCATCTATTGTGGAAATAGGGTTATTAAACAATGTGGTATTCCTTTACCGTGCTTGAACTCACTGAGTTTTAGATTGCAACCAGCTCTCTGGTAATCTATTATACATAGTATTCGTACTCCCATGATTACTCGCTAAGTTCCTCCGACTTATTGTCGGGTGAGGTTAAGTCACTACTTGGTTGTAGTGCTTCCTCTGTGTCAATAGCTTCTGAATTATACCAGTTCTCTGGTTCAGTACAAGTGTCCTTTACTTGTATGACCTCGCATTTTCTATGCATCGGTCCTAGTGACTTTCTTAAGTCTCCTTTCACCTTTTTATTCCACTGGAATTCACATCTTGTGATTGTTGGTGTGCTTTACACTCTTCGTGCTTCTTTGGCCCTAGGCCACACGGTTTGTTGTTATGCTTGCTTAACTGGCTTATGCCATGTTCGTTGGTGAAAAGAAGGATTTACTACAATTTACATTTACCATATTCCTAGCTATCCCACTAGATCATTAGCTGCACAAGTGCAATACCAAAACACTCAGTCATACAGAGTGCAGAGGCGTAAACGCTTGACAGTAAGTCACTTATGTGATAGGAATGAATATTTTGTCTGTCTTCTCATGCTTATACTCCATGTCATTGACTAACTACTTGCTCATTGCGGTCGCTTGTTGCGCACCATACTCTTACTCATTATACAATATCGTTCATACTGCTTTCTTTACTGTGGTAGCTTCTCTTACTTATTGCCATTGTCGTTGGCACCATTCCCTTATGGTGTACATACACTGAGGGTTTCATATGTTGTGTGTATGATGATTGCCGTAGCATACCGCAATGTTATCATCTTCCCGTTGTGGAGATGTTCTATTTCCAATTAGGTTTCATGTTTAGGTTAGCTTACCTCACATTGCTTCATTCATGATACAATTTACCAAGTATCTTGGTTAACTGAGGGTGAAGTAATTTATCGGGTTACAAGCTCTCTTGAGCGTTGGTCATTTATGGTGTGCAATGTGCACTCACATTGATTGTTTTTGACAATTACTGTCTCCCAGCGCTGAGCATTGGTTACAGGCTCTAGCTGTGCGGTTTTACTTGGTATGTACCTCACCGGGACATCCCGAGAAACTTCAAGGGTTTTCTGGTCCCGTTCTCCAATTAAAGGGGTATTCTATCACTGGTAGGTAAAGTTCTTGTTGAGAGGCTTGTTTCCCCTCATAGGTCTCATGACAAGGTTTACCATGTTGGTGTTTACACAATGGTTCACCACATGCTTGGGTGCATATGGAGTATACTTACTCCTTTAAGTCGTAATGGTTTGGAAATCTCATTTCCTTATTCCATCGCCCTTGGCAATATCTATATGCGTAGGCTTTATTTTTATAGCAGATGGAAGCCTTTTCTAAGGATTCACATCTTCACCATATTGGTGGTCTTTGGTTATGAGAGGTATCTTCCCTCAAGTTTTCATAGTGTCCAAGTGTGGACTAGGCTATTGTTGGCATTATTACGATTCTTATGCCTCTATGCTACCATTACTACAGAAGGCATGAAGATTAATTAAAGCTCCGTCAACTGTATACCCCAACGGTGCTCTAGTGACAGTGACATTGAGATAACCGTTACTCCAAGCCACTCATGATGTTGAGTTTGAATTGGTGGTTCAGTTGTCGATCTATCTGTCGTATGAAGTAATATCTCTTGCAAGTCTTGTTAGTAGATGGTATGGGTTTTCCAACCGTTTAAATTTACATAACGTGTTTAGTTCATGGCTTTTAAGCCTTATTGTTGCAGGCTATTCTCTTTGCAAGCTGCTTATACCAGTTTCCACTCCTTGTATACCATTATAGGTTGGAGGTATTATTGGGCTCCATGGCAAGTCGTGGCATCACGCTTCCGTTCATAGGAGGCCCTTTCTGGCATTCTGATGTTAATCAATGCCTTTCAGTGGTTAAGGGTATTTCCTGTTAAGTGAAATCCCTTCGGTGTCCTAACCGAGTGTTCATTCTAGTTGCCGTGCTCTTATCATGATGCTTGTTCGACTGTTGTTAACTCAAACACCCTTCAAGGATTGCTCCTGGGTGTTGTTGGTTACGCCGTTACATCCGGTTAATGTTTATGATGTGTTGTGTCCACTATACCGCCTTATGGTATTGTACTTGAGTTATCCCTTTGTGGGTTATAACGTCTTCTGTTCTTGGGTATACTGTTTACACTTTCTCCTAGTGTTCTTGACTAGGTTTAATATTCTCCTCGATGATGGATTATGCTTCGTGGTAGTCTTGTGATCGCTCTTGGGACTCCGTCCCGTTTGTTGAGCATTGTGGTGTTCACATTAGACTTTTACCTTACTGTGTTGGGCTGGATATTTTCTCCAGCTACCATGTGTTTGTTGAAGTGTTTGAGACATATCCAATGTCTATACTTACTAGTCTGTGCTCTTTGCACTTCCTAGTTCTTATTCCTTATCTCAGATGGATACTCTGAGTTCTTTATACTTAATTGTCTGAGGTATCCAGTTGTTCTGGTTTGAACTTACTGATGGTCCGTAGAGCAGAGTTGACTACTTCCCGTGTTTCGTGCACTACATGTATACATACGTGGGGTACCATGTTGATACGTTACCACTTACCTAACTATATGTCAGGCCCGCAAGCTCCTTCGGAGTGCGGTTGTCCCACATCCCGTAATTGGGTACACTCATAGTGCTCGTCACACGCCTAGGTGAAGTATTCTATTGTCAACTCCTCTTGTATCATTCTATGGTACTCACCGTAATTTTGTTGGTTTTGTTTAAAAATCCAAGGTTTTAAAAGAAAGGTTGTGGTTTTGAAAGAAAAATTTGGGTTTTAAAATCATAGTGCGGTGTTAAAAGAAGTTCTACATGGCATAGCCATGTTTGTGGTCTTGACCAAGTCCAGCTTCTCACTGACTGGTATGTCCTTATTATAATGGTTGGGCCGTCAGGCCTTTCCAAGGTTCCATTCTTCGGTTTCTAGGATGTGTGATCCTGTAGTCGCTTCATTGCGGTCACGGTACCTTACTAAGTACTTGTGTTGTTTTAAGGTTCCTCTACATGTTCTTGTCCTTACTGCACTTGCCGTGGCAAGTGCGTGGTACTGGTGGTTTTTGGGTAAACCTATACCGGTCACGGTATGGTTTCCTTGTATATTCGGTAGCCTTGTCGGCTTCTCCATTGATCCACTGATCATTTATTTGGGTTATTCAATCTTCTTAATAGCTCCTCAGTGATCTTGACATGGTTGTCATGATCGGGGTACTTCTCCAATCCTTGGAGATTACCATTTATTTGACTTATGTTCTTCCTTGTTGCTCGTTCCCACTGGTTTACCGTAGTTATTGAGCCTTAGCTTGTTTGGGCACTACCTCCGTAGTCCCGTCGGATTATATTCGGTGAATGTTCTTATAGTTGTGTAAACTATGTCAGCCCGGTATTGTAACCTTTTGGCGTTGTAGTTTCGGAGTTAACCACTCCTGACTATGTCCTCAGTCGGCTAGCATACCGTTGGTGGTATCACTTAGACATTACTATCCCGTAGACTTGTGTCTCGGGTTTCATTATCGTTCCTTTTTCCGCTCTGTTGCACGCTTAGTGCTTCTTTTCCTGCTGCTGATTGACTAGCTAGGTTTCGCGACTACTATGCACGTCGCCCCATGCTGTTGTAGGTTGTAGTCTCCTTAAGGCTGGAGTTCTCATTCTACCGCCATTAAGTGCGGGTATTGTTGTTCAACCAGGAACCATCTTCGGGTCTTCCGGTTCTTGGAATCTATTATATGTCAGGTTCTTTCCTCTTGTAGGATTATCTCATTACTGCCAGATCGGGTTTTCCCAAGTATGAGAGGACTTTCCTTCTCTCTGGCGTTCTTTCCCAAGTTATACAGTGAGTTTGTGGAGGGCGGGTCTGGTATTGTAGGTATCCGGCACTCACCGGGAGTTCCTAACTAGCATATCCCTAATGCTATCACTCAGCCCGTAGCCCTAAGCTTCTAATTCCTAACTCGGTATTCCCAAACTCGGTATTTCCAGTCATCAGAGCGAAGATACCACTTTTTGTAACACCCCTACCGCTAATACCGTCATTTCCATCCAATCCCCTTACACTTCCAGAATCACGCAGCGGATACTTGCATACACACGGTGGATGATACAATGTCGTTAGTCACCCACGTGACTAACAAGGCTACTCCTACTACATACAGTATCGGTCTGATGGACTGGAATATCCGAGTACTACACACTTACAATACATACTCCAATTACCAATCAAGTACTAGAACTTTCCATTCATTACAATACTCCATAAGTTCAATACAATATAATACACCGAGTTTACTAAGATCCTTATACAAATACAACACCTCTTTCAATTTCATAGATTCTCATTAAGAGTCTAACCACTACCCATTCCTCACAAACTACTTACTTTCTAAGTACAAGGGGTGTGCCACTTAGTACTCTTCTACATTCTGTTTCTAACTATCCAAGTGTAGCCACCGGTCTCTTACCTTGACCAAATCCGCTTCGGGTACCTGCACACTAAAAATGTTGCCCCTAGGGGCTCAGCTTACGCTGAATATGACTTCCGCATACCCCGCGTACTAGCGAGGGTACGCCGACCACTTGGTCGAAAACATGCAATTCATTTGATTCAAACATACATGCATACATGCTCTTATACACAATACTACAATACTTTACGCAAGGAACACACCCATACACTTCAATACATACAAGGATATTATACAAGTCCAACAATACTTACTTACCTTCTTCCGAAATACACATTCACGATACATACACAATACATACTCATTACATACTCAATCCATACACAATACATACACAATACCCGGTACTTGTTAGCTTCATTTGTCCACCCGGGTTAATCGGGTGGAGATGAATCTTTTACTCGGGGTCAATGACTTACACCAGCCAAGACCATTACTCATACAATACTTACTTTACTTACTACTTACTCAAGTCAAGTCGTCGGGACCTCCGGCCCGGGGACTACTCTGTCCCACCACCGGGATTTACTTGGTTCACCAATCCAGGATGCTACCCATTTAAGGGGTTTGGGCCGTGGACCAGTTAAAGAACCAGGAATCGGATCCAACCTCTTGTATCTCCTCATCCTCACGCGTGGCCGAAACTATATCGGACTTCTACTCATTCCAATTTACTCAATACTTATGTTAGGAGTTAGGTAATTAGGAATTAGTAGAAGTCACATATCCAAGCCACATACACAAATACATTGCTCATATACACATCCATACAAAATACAATATAATACGCAAGTACGATACAAGATACAAATTCACTTCATCATCATTCATATATTTCATGAATTATACAAACTAGTGTTCAAGACAATATACATCAAGAACAACTAAGCAAGCACAAGTAAGTGCAATATAGTCCGATTCATGCATTTATCTTATTTAGGTGATCAAATAAGCACACAAATCGGGGTAACCAGGTTAGGATACAGAGCATGAAGAAATCATACCTTTTTCCAGAATTTACTTCACCGGTGTTCCCTTGTTCCCTTGGTTCACTCTAGTTCCTCGAGTCTCATTCTTGAACCTCCGGCTACATGCCAAATGGTTCAATTAATGCTAAGTACTACAATGCATACTTAATTACTACTCCCGTACTTACCCCGTTATTTCGCTTTAACTTAATGTTCATATACTTACAACTTTCTTAATTACTTCTCATACTTGTTCATGGCCTTAATGACCTTTAAACACCATTAATTAAGTCTTAATTATCTTATACTATCATCACCCTTCATTACCCTACCTTAGATTAGCTTTAAAACAATTTCTGTGAAGTTTTTAGTATGGTCCGGGTTAGTGTCCGGGTTTACATACCCGGACCACTACTTTGCAAAAGTCCTCGGGTATGAATTAAGACTGGTCCGGGTTTGTGTACTACTTTACAAACCCGGACTCTATGTTTGGAGAACTCACGGGTATGAAAATGGGGTGGTCCGGGTTTAGGTCCTGGTTTGCAAACCCGGACCACTCCTTCTGAAATACTATCTGTTACGTTTTTTGACTGGTCCGGGTTTCTGTACTTGTTTACAAACCCGGACCAGTTGCAGTAATGAAAAATAATTATGTTTTTGAACTTGTTTCAACTCCAAACTTCTACCAATCTCTTCCCCAACATTCCTACATATTATCTAAGGTGTTTTGACCCTAATTAGGCAATCAAAACTAACCTAATCCATCTCTATACCAATCTGTTACAAAACACTCTCCACTGTCAAATTTTCCTCCTGTTACAGTTTTTGCTCTTCAACAAATGCTACAGATTTTCTCCTTTCTTCTTCCCATTATCCCTATGGCTCTTTCATTGCCTCATTTGCATTACACTGAACCCAAAGTCTTACTCAGTACAATACTCATTTTGCTAAATCTTACACATTAATTCTTTCTTGTTCCTCCAACACATTTCAATACCTCTGCTACAGATTTTACTTTCTTATATCCTCATACCACCACTACCATTCCATGGTTACCAAATCATCTCTACTAAATCCCAATACACACCTTGGTTCTTCCATTCACCAAGTCATTCTCAATCCACCATTCCTACTAAAATTTTGCATAGTTCGCCTACAATCCTAACTTCTCCACATACACACTTTCTCACCAAATTCATTCCTAATCTAGCCACACCCATTCAAGGGTCCTACCAGCACTCAAGACAAATATAAATTCCTAATACTTCCTCAATCCACAATTCCAATACTCATACACAATTATTTGGCTCTAAGGCCTACAATCCACATACTAGCTCATAAATACTCAAACTTCATAAACTTCAATACTAATACAAGATTTTGGGTTCTTTAAGTAGTTTACCCATTCCCATTACTCTAATGCAATTAAATCTAGCATTAAGAAGGAGCTCTTACCTTAAGCTCATTATTCCTTCTTTCCTTTCCAATCCTTCTTCTTCTCTCTTTCTTGCACAAATCGGCTATATGGGGAATGGAGTTGCCAAACTCCATTCCCATCACCCAATGAACACAAAAAGGATATAATTAACATACTAACCCTTAGTTTAATGCTAATTCATTGAAATGCTTAAACAAAATTTCTAGGGTTTACCTTCTGAAGCTTTTAGGAGGGGTTTTAGCCCTTGGTTCAAGAAGGTGTTCTCACCACCATTGAAAGGTTAGAGTCATGCTCAAAAGAGAGAGAAAAATAGAGCATTACAAAGGGGGTCAAAATCGGTTATAAGGAAAGATGAAGAGAACATGAGTTTTTTCATGTAGATTTTTACCTTAATGGAGAGAGGAGACTCCAAGCTACACATTGTTGCTATTTCCTCTTTGAATGGGAAAAACCCATGGAGATGAACTTCCTCATTTTTGGATTTTGAAAAGAGAGAAGTGTAGAGGATGATGAGGGGAGTTCAAATATGTAATTTGTTTTTGATTTGGAGCTTACACGAGGATGACACATGGAGAAGAAGTGAGGAAGCCATTGTTGTTGTTGGAGCTTCAAAATCGCCAGCCAGAGGAAGAAGAAGGGGGGAAAAATTGGTTGGGAGGAGGGAACTCAAGGGAGAGAGAGGAGAAATGTAAGAATGAGAGGAGAGAGGGTGTATAAGTGCTTTATGCACTTTTTACTTTTTCTTCCTTTCTTTATTTACTTGTGTGTGTGTGTGTGAGAGAGGGGCTGCTCCATTAACAAAACCGGCCCACACATATATGTAAGCTGGAGCTTTTTTCGTCTTTTACAGAAAACACTCATTTATTTATCCGGTTTAGCACTATTCACTAACCGGGGCCCGTTTTCCGGAATTTCCTCGTTTCTTTAATTTTATTGGTTATTAAGCTTCCATTAATGCTTAATTATTTTTATTTAATGGTTTATAATTTTTTATGGGTTCGTTTGACCACTTAAAGTCACGTTTTGGGTTTTATCGAAAAATGTGCGCTAAAGCTCTATTAGCGTTTTAATGTATTATTTGGATCCGTTTTCTTCGGGAGTTGTTCCCATATATTATTTAGGCCCTATTAAGTCTTTAGAATCCGTATAATACGCTAACTGAGGTCTCATACCTCCTATGGTTATTTAACGCTTATTTAGCGTTTTCGCTTTTTAAGCGTTTCTTTATTTCTTTTGGATTTATTTTTCCTTACCAATATTACTTAGGTGTCATTAGGCCCTTAAATACGTATTAGATTAATTTTAATCCCTATATTTAAGGTCGGGGTATTTCAATCTAACCCCCTTTAAGAACTTTGTCCTCAAAGTTGTTCAAGGTTATTGGATTACTATACTTACTCATTCCTACTCGTCTAATGCCAAAAGTCATACATTCTTCATCCTTACAGTTTCCCCAAATCTGTTACTCAAAGTCACTCCTTACCATACCATACAAATGTACCATAATTACTCCAATCCGCATTACTACGATTTTGTGGTGCATTGGGATGCGACCGTGAGTGTATGAATGTGATTGAAAGTACGAGGACTTATGACGAGCCTCAGTTAGGCCTCTTGACATCTAACCATAGGACTTATGATGGGCCTATGATACTAACAATTAGATTGGTTTAGGGTGCACGAGGACTTAGGAGTGCCTCAACTGGACCTCTTGATATCCAGTCCTAGGACTTATGACGGGCCTAGAATGCGATTGAAAGTATGAGGACTTAGGAGTTCCTCAACTAGACCTCTTGATATCTAGCTATAGAACTTATGATGAGCCTATAATACTAACAATTAGATTGGTTTAGGGTGTACGCAGGCTTAGGAGTGCCTCAACTGGACCTCTTGACATCCAGTTCTAGGGCTTATGGCGGGCCTAGAATGCAAATTCGGTTCCACGCTAGTAGCACAATAGCTGTCTAGCGGGTGTAAAACGAAAAGGTGACCGCACTAGTACCGCAATAGCTGTCTAGCGGGTGTAAAACAAAAAGACGACGCATTAGTAGCGCAATAGCTGTCTAGCGGGTGTAAAACGAAAAGGCGACCGCACTAGTAGCGCAATAGCTGTCTAGCGGGTGTAAATCGAAAAGGCGACCGCACTAGTAGCGCAATAGCTGTCTAACGGGTGTAAAATGAAAAGGTGACCACACTAGTAGTGTAATAGCTGTCTAGCGGGTGTAAAACAAAAAGGCGACCGCACTAGTAGCGCAATAGCTGTCTAGCGGGTGTAAAACAAAAAGGCGACCACACTAGTAGCGCAATAGCTGTTTAGCGGGTGTAGAACAAAAAATGCGACCGCAATAGTAGCGCAATAGCTGTCTAGCGGGTGTAAAACGAAAAGGCGAGCGCACTAGTAGCGCAATAGCTGTCTAGCGGGTGTAAAACAAAAAATGCGACTACACTAGTAGCACAATTAGCTGCCTAGCTGGTTATGAAGATGCATTAGATTGTGAACATACTTTATGGGTATATGTAAACGATATGCGATGTGAGGTGTTCAAAAATAAATGAATTAATTGAATCAAACTCCCTGTTTGTGGATGTAGATTTTTTGTGTGAGTTGATGGCTCCAAAGTTACTTCAAAGCTTCGGGATGGCTCCGGCATGGCTTTAAAGATCTGAGATGGTTCCAGCATGCGTTGATGGCTTTGGATTACATCGATGACACCGACATGCACTGATGACTTCAGATTACGCCGATGGCTCCGGTATGCATTGATGGCTCTGATTACGTCGATGACACCGACATGCACTGATGACTTTGGATTACACCGATGGCTCCGGTATGCATTGATGGCTCTAGATTACGTCGATGACACCGGCATGCACTAATGACTTCGGATTACACCGATGGCTTCGGTATGGCTCTTGAGTTTTTGGTTTTTGTGATTTTGTGATTGGTCATTGAATGGATGGTTGGTTTTGATATGATTGGATGGCTTCATTATAAATCCGAGGGCTCCGGTATGATTGGATGGCTCCGGTGCGATCGAGTGGCTCTAGTGCGGTCGGATAGCCCCGGCATGATTCATGACCCCATTGTAAGCAACGGCTCTGGGATGGTTGATGGGTTTTGATTTGGATTAAGATTTTGTGATGGTTGGTGGGTTTCAATTTGGATTGAGCTTTTTTGGGATGGTTGGTAGGTTTCGATTTGTTTTGAGATTTTCGGGATGGTTGGTGGGTTTTGATTTGTTTTGAGATTTTCAGGATGGTTGGTGGGTTTCGATTTGGATTGAGATTTTTTGGGATGGTTGGTGGGTTTCGATTTGTTTTGAGATTTTCGGGATGGTTGGTGGGTTTCGATTTGTTTTGGATTTTGAGTTGAATGATGGGTTGATGTGATTGGTGGATTGTGTTGTGTTTGGCGTATTTTGATGTGGTAGATATTTTTTGTTGTGGTTGATAACTTCTTGGTCATGGATGGATGGCTTCGTTCCGGTTATGACTTCAGGGTTCTCTCATGATGGCTCTAGGATAGCTCGGGATGGCTCCGGGAAGGGCTACGAGATGGCTCTATTTGGTGATTGTGAGGAACAAAGGGGGATTTTTCCTTTGAGGTGGTCGCACCCTGGGCGGGCTGCCTACGTACTCAATTCCGTATTGAGATCAGACCATACGTAGTTCAAAACTCTGTAGGCAAGACCCTGGTGACGAAATGGCTCCAACAGGGATGTTAGGTGGCTCCCATATTGTTCTCGAACTGTTAGGATGGCTCCTGTGTAGCTCTAGAGATGGTCACAATGTTTGAGGATGGCTCCCATATGGAGTGGTGTGAGACTCGGATGTGACATTGGATGGCTCCGGGATGGTCTACGCATAGCTCCGGATGGCTCTGAAATGGTTCAATGCAGCCTGAATATAGCCTGGGATGACTCAAAAGTTATGCTTCAACAACTGTAACTGAAACTGACTTTCAGCAAGACTAGGTGGAGTTCTTTCCAGTCGGATGTTGAAAATGAAGTGGTTATGATGCATGCAAATACTAAATGCTAGAAGAGATGCAAAATGCATATGCAGTTTTTGAAGAGAAGGTACGATTCTATCTCTATTACTATGAGGTTTATGAATATAAGACATCTTCGGTTCAATCTTGAGTGATTGTGGAACTGGAATGTGTGAATCACTTTCCTCTCATGGAGGGATGCGGGTTAATCTCTCGTGAGTATGTTCGTGTGTGCTAATGTCGTGATGATACTCTTGATGCTCAGAACAGTATTTTCCTTAGAATTTCTTTTCGAGGTTCTAGACTTTCCAATCCTTACAAGTTCCTCGCCTGCAATGGGGTTAGCTTTTTATGATTTGGTGCTTCGATCAAAGAGTCACTCAAACTCGACAAACCTTGTGAGGTAGCGCTCATTCGCTCATGGCCCCTTTGGTATGACGGGACATGTTGATAACAAGTACGAAGCTTATGATCATGTTTCAGATCCGGTACTTTCAGTTAGCGCTCATTAAATTATGATTCAGAGGTGTTTATTGGGTTGTAACGGGGCTGAGGGGTATGATGTATGTCACACGGGACTGTGGGGTTTATTTGGGAATTGTGGAGCTTTTATACAATAGAGGACGTGTTTTACCTTTGCCATGGGTGGAATGTTTAGACGGGTTTTTGATAACCTTTTATTGGTTTCTACGGGACATCATTGGTCCTTCTGATTTGGATTTCTCCTTCTCACCTCTTCTGGTGTTCAATTTGAACTTTCTTCTCATTTTGGTTTTTGAAATTGCATTTGGCTCACCAACCTCCTCAAGCGTTCTCTGCTTTGTATTTTGGCTTTCAGCTTTGGGGTTGCATTGACTCATCGATCTTCTTGAACATTTTCGGTGTTCTTTTTTGGTGTTCGACTTTGGAGTTGCATTGACTCACCGATTCATTTGGACATTTTCGTTTGTTGTTGTTGTGAAAGATGGTGGGGGAGAGACCATGGCTCCGGCTCCTTCGAGATCCTCTATTGCAAGGGCGAGTAAGTATATGTGGGGTGGCATGTTGTGGAGTTTTTTTTTAAAGAAAGAGTTTTTCATGAAAGGCACATAGGGGTTCACTTAGGGATTATGTGCAGGGCAGTCAAAGCTTTTTGATCTGTGTGGAGATTTTTATTCCTAAGTGCCTCGTCATTCTCATTAGTCAATGATTGTTTTCCTATGACTTCTCGGATCTTTGCATGAATCACAATTCTTATCCTGTTATCGACACTGATCACTGTTTATTGTGTCTTTCCATGTGCTGAAAGAATGCACATGTCGCTCATGGTCTTACCTCGATTGGATCTCTCTACCTTCCCTCGTCGCTCAGTGGATTGTCCAAAATACTCACTTGAAATTCAAGAGAAAATACCGCTCTTTGCACGCTACTCACTTGCTTTGTGGTGCTGATTTTGATTAGACTCTTGTGTGAATTGACGGGTCGAAAGTTTAGTGGTTCAAGCTTTTTGTTCAATCAGTCTTTCAAGATTTTCCCAAAGATGTCATTCCGATATGGAAGTATGCAAATGCAATTATCTACCATGCAATATATTGTGGTAATATGGAATTACTACGTATAGGGTGCATGAAGTAGTGGTGATGATGGCAATGGCTGACGTTGGATTTGAGTGAATGTTTTTTGTGTGTTTTTTTATGAAATGCATGAGTGATAAGACTACACCTAGTCTCGCTTGAGTCGGTTCCATTTGATGGTCTATGAAGTTCATCCCGCCATTATAAACTCTAAGATGGTCTAGCTTCTGAGGTCGCTGTCAGGGTAGTGACTCTCAAGTGAGGTCGGGTTGGTGATTGGCTTTTGGATTTTGAATTTTTAGGGAGTGACAACTCCTGCATGGTGGTCCCACAGTATGACACACTCTTTCCCTTTTAGTCACTGACGCGCATGGTGATTCTTATTGGGAGAAGTTTGAACTCGATTTTCTTTTTTATCCTTTTGAGATCGGGCTCTGGTGGTCGAGATATTGGGATGAAAGTGTGTGTGGTGACAATGAAACACATGTTTATGCAATTTTTCTGAGGTAGACATGACTTATGGATGTTTGACGAATATGAGCTGACCGAGAATGCATGAGTCTTTTTTGTAATGAATGTAATGCATGCGGTTTGCTTTGTGCTCGGTTGTATTTATTGATGTTGCTTATTTAGGGGATGCCTCCAGTAGATACCATGAATTTTCACCCCATAAAGCAAAGTTGATGAATGATATATAGATGTGAGGGGTCATCCTTTATTCGTTCTTTTTATTATACGTGCAAGCCAAAAGAAACCAAGTTTTAGAAAACAATTTTGAAAACGCGTGTTTTTAAAGTGGCGGATTTTTTCAATATGGATTTTGACGCTCGGTCATTCGCAGATAAAATAGGGAGTGAGGAACCCTATACACATTGATCTAAATAAATTCAAAGGGAATGTATAAACCTATACATGCAGCCTATTCAAAAATTGACAAGAAAGAAAAGAAAGCTAGGGGAGAACCTATACATCAATTCTAAAAGTCATTAAATGGGGGAGTTTTGAGCTAAGCTTCTTCTAAACTCTTCTGGTCCATCTTTAGGCTTCTGACTGACCACTCATTCACACTCGGGCTCCTGGTTGGCTGCTCAGCTTGCCTTCGGGCTCCCGGTTGGCAGCTTGCTCATCCTTGGGCTCTTGACCGACTGCTAATTCGTTTTCATGCTTTTGCAGTGAAACAATACTGTGATCAAACAAAACATGTCTGGTGTTCCTCTGATTTTCAACAGTTTGAACTTGAACAGTCGTTGCTAGCCTCCATGTCACTTGACTCGGACAGGTACAACTCTGATTTATGCTCTAATTGTGTTGTCGATCTTCATGCGCTCCACTTGCTCCAATGAAGGAAACCGAGGGATATTTTTGTGAAAGGAAAAGTGAATGATCGAGCACAAAATATTATGTGAAAATCCACCACTTTTGTGAAAGCACGAAATGATTAGTACTGTCCACAGTAATGACTACTGCTCTTGAAGGTGGGTTGAACTTCAAAAATAGTGGGTCACAACATGACTAAATCATTTACCTTGAAATACGTTTGTGAAACTCAACTTTGAAAACTGTTTTCGAAAACTATTTTGAAATAATGTTGGTGAAGGATGTTATTTGAAATTCGTTTGTAGAAAGTAGGTTTTTCGGAATCTATTTTTTGAAAATTGTTTTGGAAATAACATTTTTGTGAAATGAAGTTTTTTTAAAGATGAAGTGACAGGTTTTAAAACCCCAAATGTTTTTGAGTAAAATATAAGTGGGATTCTAGATTAAATGAGCTCGTAAAACCGCTTTAAGGGATATGCAGAAGAGAATTCCGAACGTTTTAAAACAGATATGTTTAGGAAAGTGGTTTGCACACATATACAACATAAAGTAAATCGTGGTTGTGTTTGATGTGGAGCTGTAAGTGTTAATGTTGGGATAATCACTTTCCAGGTCAATTATGATTCTGTCCCACTGGGAAAACCATCGTTCCTTCACTGTCATCTCTCGGGGTTTTTCTCTGCTATGCCCCTTGCAGGGCACGTTATAAAGAAGGCCCCTCATCGAGTGAGTAAGTTCAAAAGGTCAGGATTCCCGAAGTGATAAGGAAACATATGCCATGACAAGTGATGATCCGACAACAACCCACTTTTCAGGAAACTCAGGGAAGTAGAGCATGGGAACGGGTCTCTCGTCATCTGCATGGTCAGATGTGTCTAAAGTCCAAATTATTCACTGACTACATTGTACCATGTATGGGTATCCAGTAAATACGGGATCCTCTATGGACGTGTAGCGTGACATTGGGCTTTAAAGACACCCATGGTGCAGAGGAACAATAGAGAGCTGAGCCCATGCAATCTTCAAGGTAAGGCAAAAAGGTGGTCAGACAGGCGGCATACAAGGGGGTGACTACCCATAAAACCCGACCTAGACACCGGATTAGGTAGCTGGACACTGAAGGCTCAGATTTTACTATATGCTGGCTTTCGACTCAGAGATGGAGGATAATTTTGGATCATGAGTCTTCATGGCGTAGGTCAATGACCGTCTCGCCTCACGGGTGTAACCACTCAATGAGTGTCCCGACTCATGGGGAATCAATCATGGACAGATTGGGATCCCGTGACTCGTGGAAATAGGGGTGACACAGAGGAATGCATGTCCTAGACTACCCATGCACTCACAACTTGTAAATGTAAAAGCGGAAATGGTGTAGGTCAATGACCGTCTCACCCCGCAACTAGCAACAACAATATGAATGCGGTAAATAAAGCAGAGAAGACCAAACAACCCTATTTACTAATTGTTTTCTCTTGAGGGCGGTAATTCCAATTGGTTGTTTATTAACCTAAAGGGAAGTTAGCTTCATTCAATCCTAAGTGTCTCTTTCTAATTGTGAGCTAATTATTAACCCAATTGTTGTATTGTTTGTTGAGGATCTAATAAATCCTAGCTGTCCTCATCAGCTACACACTCTAAGTGTGGAGTAGAATAAACCTAAAGGCTTTAAAAAGAATCTCTTGGAGGTTTTGAAAGAAGTGGGGAAGTCCTGACAATTTTGAATGGAGTTCAGCCTGCCTTGACCAAGTTTTATGGAAAAAACTTACTCAAGTTTTCCCCAGCAGAGTCGCCATTCTGTGGAGGGTGATTTTTCGGTATGAGGGGGTCTATCAAAGTAGGGTCTAACTGAAAAGCCGAGATCCTAAAATATGTCATTCTGTGGAGGGTGAAAATCCATTATTCTGGCAGCCCTAAAATACCTACTAAATCGTCCATCTTTCCCAGAAAGCATAAGGGGAGTGTTAGTGAACACTACACCCGCTCTCAATGGGTTCCACGCTGAGTTATGCCCGAAGGGTGGAATTGACTAGAGTCGCCACCTAGTTTAACCTAAGGAACTAGGAAGGGAGGAGAAGTGTTCTAAGAACTGGTGATTGACTCTGAAATTATTGCTTATGGATGGGGCTTATCTGGTCATTTGCAGAGATTCTGTTGTGGGTTCGCACTGGATTACACCCCTTGGAAGTGGCAACGACCACGACTTCGGATTGGTGCCTGAGGAAACCTTGGTCTCCAATTGTCGGGATTAACTTCTTTCAAAACCCTTTTAAAGAGATTCATTTAAAACCAAGGATAGGATTATGACGGGAAGAGAGAAAGAGAGTGGTTGAGGCGAGCTTTTCTGCCAAACTAGCAGCAAGAAGAAGAATAGGTGAATTCGGATGAGTATAGATTGAAGATTTGGGAAAAGTCTGAGGTTGAGTGAAAAGACAAGATTTGGAGTCTGACGGTTTGAGGTTTGTGAGAGCCAAGGAAGGTTTGAGTGGTTTGAGAGGTATGAAGAACACCTTGAAGTGGGGAAAAGGTTTTTGGATTGGAATGGGGTTGCACCCTATGTGGGCTGCCTATGTACTCAACTCCTTGTTGAGATCAGACCTTACGTGGTTCACGGGTTTTGGGGGGGGAGGGGTTTGGAAGTTTTGAGAAGTTTGAAGTTTCAAGAGGTTTCAGATTTGAGAGGTTAGTCTGTGAGACGCTTGGGTCTATGACACATTTGGGATGTTCATGTAGTGGGAGGAATGGGATATCAAGGTCTATAAGACGCTCGGATCTGTGAGACGTTTGAATCTTAAAATGGTGGAGGGATTGAAGTGTTTTGAGTCTGTGAGGCGCTCGGGCCTGTGAGACATTAGGAGTGTTTTGAGTCTGTGAGGCGCTCGGGCCCGTGAGACATTAGAAGTTAGAAAGAAGTCGGGATTTGGGAGATGATTTGAGTTTGGGGTGATTTGAAGTTTGAATGATGATTTGAGTGTGTGAGGTGATTGAGGTTCGGGTGGGGATCCCGAGTTTTTTATGTACAAGGTTTGAAAATGGTTGAGGAAAATCATTTTGTTGTAAAAGGGAGGGTGATCTCAAAGGAACACCCTATGTACCCCCTCAAGCGCGACACTTAATTAATGGTAAGTGCCGAGACTCGAAAGATTGGGCATTGAATTTATGTCGAAATGTAGAATTTATAGAGAAGTATCATGAATGAGATACTCTCGATTAAACCCTAATAACGTCTCTAACTCCCGGGTTTTAAAATGTTAAAAACCGAAAACATTGAAATCAAGTGGAAGGGGGTTAGACGATTCTAAAATCCCGGCTGCAACTAGGTAGGTAGTTACGTCCCTAACACCCAGCCTTGTAAAAATCTAGGCTGCAATTAGGGGAGGTTTGTCACCTTAATGCCCGGCCTAAAGAAATCTTGACTGCGACAAGGGATGTTACTGCCCCAATGCCCTCTCGGATTATTTTGGAAAGGCAGACAACTGATGTCTAATCAGGAAGGAAATGTTTTGAAGGGATTAGACATTTCTTGTTCCCTAAAAATGATTTATTTTGGGTTCGAAAATTAAGTTAGAAAATTTCTAAAGTTGTTCAGAATTCTTGACGAAGAAACACTGATTTTGAGAAATGTTTTTAGGAGAAAACTTTCTGTATATGTGGGAAGAACTTTCTGCGTTTGAGAAGAGTTTTCTGTTATGTGAGAAGAGTCTTTCCTTTAAAATTCCACAAAACGGTTTCTTCGAAATATGAGAAAACTTGATGAAATTTGGATAAAATGGTCGTTTAAATTTGAGAAAAGAGATGTTTTTTTGGATTTTTGGAGTTTGAATGGGATTTACAAGTTGGGTTAGAATTTGGGCTGAATTGAATGAATCGAATCGAATTGAATTGAACTGAATTGAAGATGAATTGGGTTGAATTGAATTGGATTTGGGCTGAATTGAATTGAATTGGGTTGGAATTGGATTTGGGCCGGGATTGGAAAACTGGTCGGGTCAAAGTCGGACTTGGTTAAAGTTTGGTCTTTGGTCAAAGTTAGGGGTGGTCAAAGTTGGTCAAGGTTGAAATTGGACCGAGTCAAAGTCAAAGTCTGGGTTGGTCAAAGTTGGACCCGGTTAGAGTTGGGTCAAAGTCAAAGTTTCAATTGGTCAAAGTTGGGCCAAGTCAAAGTTGGGTCGAGGTCAAAGTTCGTGTTGGTCAAAAGTTGACCAGGCCAAAGTTGGATCAGGTCAAGGTCAAAGTTGGACTTGGTCAAGGTTGGACCGGACGGGCCAAAATAGGCTTCGGGGCTTAACGGACCGAAATGAGCTTTTGAGCTTGATGGGCCAAAATGGTTTTTGGGCCAAGATGGCTTATAGGGCCGAGTTGGTTAATGGGCCAAATTGGGCCAGGTGAAGTTTGGGCCAAGTTGGGCTTGATGGGCCGAGTTGGTTAATGGGCCAAATTGGGTTAGGTCAAGCTTGGGCCAAATTGGGTCAGGTCAGGTTGGGCTTGGCCATGGGTCAGTTATTGGGCCTGGGCCTTGGTCAGATTTAGAGGACCAGGTTTGGATTTGGGCTGGTTAGATGATGGGCCAGAAATGATTTGTAGGTTGTTGAATTGAAACTGATTTTGAAACACTTCAAGATTGTTGATCTGGCTTTCGTAAAAACATTGAAACTAAAAGAGAGTTGGGAGACAATTTCGAACTTGGAGAATGGGAGAGTGGAAAAAATAATGGAACGTGGACAACAGTTTTGAATTTAAGAGATCGAATGGCTTGAAACCAAAGTGAGAATACTATTATATATATATGTTTTAGGTGTGTGTTTTAGGGTTTAGGGTGTCACCTCCATCAGATAGGTCAATGACCTATCAAGTATGGGGGACCCCCTCTATCCTAATGGCTTGGACCTATGGATCTTAACTAGGGCTTAGTAGTAATAAAGTAATGTACAAGGAAATGAAGCAAAAGCTACAACAAAGCTAAGTATATGGGAGATACATCTATGGAGCACACAACATGATGTTTAACCAGATCAAAACTGCTAATAACAACCAATCAGATAAACAGGCATGCTCAATGTTATCAAGGAATCGGTAGAAATTTCAAACAGAAGGCAAGGAGTCCAAAATTATTAAGCTCAAGCAAAAAATCAAATCTAAACTAAATTGCCAAACAGTTTGTTTTACTACCGTTTATTACTCCTTAATGCTTCCTTTTCTACTCTTCTTTTCTAGAGATCAGATTAACAGTTTTGAATCCAGAAAACATTAAAGCTGAAACACAAGTTACCCGTTTTTAGTTTGACATTCGATTAACAACTACAAACCTAACAACTTAAGCTAGGCAGAGTTTGCATATCCATTTACACGCAAGGCTATTGATCTTATCTCGTTTCCGCAATTACTAAATCAATTAATGATCCAAAACAGCTCTACGTTTCCACAACTGTGCTCAGCAGAGAGACTAATCAAACCACCTATATGAAAGTCATCACTCATAGGGGAAAATGGTCAGCTAGGCGTATCAAAGTTCACTGACCAGAAAACTCAAACTCAGGAACTCCCAAGCATCCAAAAAGATAGATCTCAGGTGGGTTAAACATCTAAACACATTCATAGACTAGAAAGCTCAATCTCAGGAACTCGAAAGCATTTAGGCAGGCAAATATAGGGGTGTTAAACATCTAAATATATTCACAGATCAGAAAGATCATACTCAGGAACTCAAAAACATTTAAGCAGGCAATCATCAGGTGGGTTAAACATCTACACATTCATCATTCAAATTCTTGAGGTTATAAAGGTGTAGAAAAAAATACCCAGACAGAGATACAGTGTTTTCCTGTTGAAACAAAATGAGACAGCAAAACGACAAAAGAAAACATACGCACATATCAGTACCAGACTTCAACTTCCAATTGAAATGAAACATTGAGATATTAGAAATTGAAACCAGTGAATCTGAATGAGAACTCAATAAGCTGATATGGTGCTATCAGTAAGGGATCCCTTCAACCCAAGATAGGGAGTCTCTCGCAGGAAGATTAGCACAAGCATCCAGGTAGATCAAGAGAGGCTTATCCACACCGACTCTCAACTTATAAACGATCTTATAGAAGCAAAAATATAAGGAAACCATAGTTAGTGGAAATCTTAAGCTCACAAATGACCTTGTGACTTCCATGATGATTATATTCTATCTAAAATGGCAGTGAGTAACCAAACCTTTCTGTGAGAATACAACCTCGATGGGACTAGCTTTGCACAACAATGAACGATGTATAGAGGAAATACGGAATGTGATATATACAAACATTCAGAAGCAGATTCAAAATTAAAGTTGTACAGGTCGAAACCGTGAAACAGAAGGCAAAGCATAATCCGACCATCAGAGAGACCAGGTTCAGGTTTCCACCGCAAGGTTATCAGATTTCGACTTAGGAGCTTAGCGAATCTCAGTAACAGGCAAAAATGAAAAGAATGATCGTGGCATTAAGCAGCAGATATGCTGCGATGTGACTGAAACATGTAAAGGCTATCAACTTGCTCAAATTCGAACCCCCATTCGAGCCCTGGGACCCATGATAGGCCTGGTACTCATCGGGTAACATATAACCAGCAGAAGAAGTGAAAGAGGAGAGGAAGGGAGATGATGCAAAACCGGCACATAGCATTGGATTCGAACTCCAACGAAGCCGGATTAGGCCCTCCTCTTGAAGAGTTCATCGGGCAAATACCAAAAGTTTAGTGTGAAAGGGGGACGAACAGAGATTGAACATCTAACTGATTTTTTTTGTCTCAGAAAAGAAATGAATTAACTTACGCTTTCGAAACTCGAAGGATGATACGGTGGGGTATGGAGAAAACCGTAGGATTTAGAAGGAGCTGGTGGAGGTGGATTTTCGGAGAGTGGCTGTGGTCGTGAATGGTGGTGGTACGGTGTTTTCTGACGGGAAGGAGAAGGAACTAAAGCTCTGAGTATCCTTGTTTGGGTTCGAAACCGTGGAAAGTCCAAGAACACGGGAAATCAAAACAATCAAAATGGGAATAATGTGGATTAGCGCTGGTAGTGTAAAAAATGTGTCTTACTGTAGGGTTCTAAGGATTGTTTGGGTCCGCCAGACATGAACAACAAAAAGAATAAAACAAAACTTGCTCTTGCCAAGTCTCAAACTCAATACCACTTGTATCTACACTGCATGTCTTAACCAACTGAGCTGTGATGAGATTCAGTACATAACAACAACTAATAAAATAAAAGTCCATTGTGGGCTGAAACAAAATAATAATAAAAAAACGCCCTAAGCTCCTTGCCAGGAATCAGACCCGAGACCAATGGGTTGCATGGCAAGCACTTCGACGAGTTATGCTAGGTTGGAATTCAATTATACAAATGAAAGAAATAATAATAGAGCTTTAATTTCAAACCAGATTAATGGTCTAAATAACACAAAAAGAGAATTTTAAACAGGGATTTACAAAGAAACAAAATGTTTGGTAGAAATATGATAAAACACATAAAACTGACTAAATACTATAATAATAAGTACATAAATCATGAAATAGTATTAATAAATGGTGGTTAAAATACAAGTGAATGTAATAAAAATGGGAGTTGAAATATGTATGTACGGGTAGTGGTAAATAAGATAAAGTTAATAAGTGACAAAATAGCATGGACAAAAATTTAAAATTAATAGGTAAATAAAGAATAAATAACGAAGGGGGACGGGTTTAAAACGGATGGAAGTTGAAAATTCATTTTGAAAAATTGTGTTCTTCGAAATGCTTTTTTAAAGATTAAATAATTTTGTCATAAAATGATGGTTTTGTTTTGGCACGCACGCTGATATGTTTTTTTGAATAAAAAGAAAGGCGACAACCACTATTATTTCATTTATTATTCTAAAATTTTACACATCGGTTTTGACTTATGTTCTTATTTTTTTCTCGCAGCTAACAATAAATCTAGGAATGCAATTAGTCCCTTTTGATCACTTAAAAGGTCTACGGTTATTTGTGGATGTTGGGGGTTTGAACATGTTGGGTCTTTTTAATGACGGGAAGAAGCTGGTTTATGTCTTATAGGCAGGCTAATGTGCCCTTGCCATTTCATGAGAATAGGTTGATGTTGGCAGTTGGTTTCCTTTGAACATTTTAGGTTATGTAAGCTACTTATCTTCTCTTGTTTAATATATGGTTACTTGGTTTCAAAAAAGAAAAATTACATACAGGGCGATGTGTATTCATCGTGAAAAAAAGATATATGCTTTATCTTATAAATTATGTATATGCAATGAGAAAATAAACTAAATTTTTACGTGTGGTCGGAAACTAAGTTGATGTACTTGGTCTTCGTATTTTTTTTCATTTTGTATTGAAATGACATCTTGTATATTTTTAAAAAATTTCACAATCTTTTTTTTTTCTGAAACTTCGACCGTCCATATATGTTAATTTCAACATCGAGTTACAAGAAGAAATTCTAAGTTTACATGATACGACACAAGACAAACACCAACTAAGACAACTACGAAATGAAATTTAATCCCCTGGTCCTAACAACCACAACTCGTGACGACCATGACCATCTAGCATATTCACCACCATACTTAGTCTAAGCAGACAAACTAACAATGAATCAGGTCTTAACACCAGCAAGACTACTTTATTGTTCTTCGCCGACCTTCAAACACCACTTTGACCTCCACCTCTTCCATCCCTTGCATTGTTGTCGCCGATTCTGTATAATACCCATCAGTAAACAACTAGATCGGGAAACACTAACCTTGACCCAGACATTCGAGCTATAAATACATGTGATAAAGAAATTGGCTCCGACCACCAAATTCATACGTCAAGCTTCCCCTCTCCCATGAGCCTTGCGCAACACCGCAACACCGCCAACCACCTTGTACAATCCCCCTTCATCACAAGATTGGCAAAACAAGGGATGTGTGATGTGTATCTAGGAATTATGGCTTGAAGATTCAGTGACCAACTTCCTTGACCTCCATGGGGGTGCCATGGTCTTTCCCATATATGCATTCCTCTGTTCCTCATTTCCTTTGGAATTAGCCATCTTCAGCATCCACCACATATATTGACTTCCTCGATTTTGAGTTCCTTTGGCTTTGCCCCTTTATAAAATATCATAAAGCTCAACACTATGCTGATAAATCCCTAGAGAATACTGGCACACCGCCATAGTAGAGAAAAGACCAAGGCACCGCATTGCCTGTACATGCAAGCGACAACAAATAGACCACCGCCTATGAACACAAAAGCAGCTTTGTTTGTCTCAGCCTTCTTGATAGCATGACCATCTCAGGGGGGAAAGGGACATGCAAGCTCTGTTCCCCCACGTATTACCGACTGCAGATTGAAGAAGAACCTGTCGAATGTGGAGGATGTCGATGCAGATTCAACACTAAAGCTTCCACATCCAAATTTGGCAAAGGCGCTTTCAATCTGAGTAATAAAGATGCAGAATGTACTAAAGGGACACAACAACGTCCATGGGGTTCGACATCGCCAATGTTGTTGAGGGTTAGGAACAGGAAGGGGGAATCTGGTATAACAATAGCCATGCCACTCCTGAGAGAGGCTTTGACCGCTGAATGACCTTCACAAAGAGGCGAAGGGGCACAGACACATGCATGGCATTTCGACACCGCCACACTCCCTGAATCAGATCTTAGGTGCCCAAGTTTCCACAAGTATCGTCATGGTGTGGCTTAAAAAAATCGGCTTCTTTCCAACAACAACAAAAAAAAGGGCAGATAGACCTACTTGAAAAGAGGAAGAGGGACAAAGAAAACCATCTAAGAAGGTAGCCATGGTAGAACCGAGAAAAGCTACTTGAAACAAATGAATGCAATGAAAACATAAGAGCTCTCGCCAAAGGGAGAAAACCCGTTAAGTGTTAGGATAGTTGTGTAGTTAAAATTCTCATACTTGTAAAAAACTTCACAATTGTGTAGTTAAAATTCTCATACTTGTTAAAAAACTTCACAATCGTATATAGGTAACATTAACTTCTTACATGTTTTTTTTTTCAAAATATAACAATTCTTATAAACCTAGCATTAATTTGGTCCATGTATCATATTTTCAATAAATATAAATTTTTATATTAACACTAAAGATAACTGTTCACTACCGATTTAAACAAAATGTATATCTTTTAAATAATGTACTACTTTGATTAGATTTAGGTTAAAATTAGAGTTGATCATTTGGACAAGTGCTAGTTTAGGCCATGCCGAAATTTTTTATTAGGCTGTTGAGCCTTGATATAGTCTCCAAGACTGATTTTTTTTTTTATTATTTTTTGGATGAGGCTGGGCTAGACCTAGATTTTTTTAGCACAATAACGTCCGATACACTTAGTATGATTTTTTATTTTATTATATAATTTTTAAATCTAAATATATATATATTATATGTGATTTAAATAAATATTTATATATTATATACAAATTAAGTTAAATATATATTATGTAATAATTTATAAAAAATACATGTATATTAATCAGCTCATGCCAAACCGTGCTTATTAAAATTTGTTGAGGCTCGGTCCGATTCTTTTATTGGGCCAGATTTTTTGTCTAGGCTTGCCTAGATTTTTTTATTATGACAAACCTATTAGGCTTTTTTTTGGGGCCGGGCTCAACGAGTATTGATCAGCTTAGTTGAAATGAACTAAAATATGAACAATAAAGTTAAAAAGCTATCTAAAAGTTTAAAAGTGGGCAATATTTGTTAGCTTTGGAATTAGGCAACAATCGCCTAGTATCTACCCTGACAACTGTCCACCTAAACTCGACCATTGCCGGATCTAGTACTAGGTGATCATCATCCTATTCCCAACAAGTAGCGGTGGCTGATTGTTTTTTTTCAAATCCACCAAAATTATGAACTTATTTATTGGTATTTTAATTTTTTTAAACCTAACTGTGATTAAAATAGTACATTAAAAAATATTTGAGTAGATAATAGACATTTTATTTTAATTAAATTTTAAAATTAACTATTCCTACGAGGTATATATTGTGATATATAATAACAGCGTGGAGATGGTGTAAGCACGCCGCGTACAACAATCGTGCGGTAACTGACTTGGCAGCCAGCCAGCAGTCCAGTCAGCTGCTGACTGGAGCTGACTGGACTGTTTTTTATTATATAACTTTAAATTATTATATTTTATAAAATATAAGTCCAAAATGTAAAAAAATTATATCATTGTTCATCTAAATTCATGCTCTTCAAAACAAGACCAGACATGGATATGTTTTGAGAACTTTAAAAATTTATATTAATTACATGTATATATTCATATATATCAATAAGACTTATGATTCATAACATCATTTTAGTGTATCATAATATCACTTTTAATGAATCATAATATCAAAATTAATGATCATATCTTCATTTTAGTGTATCATCGCAAACATATAAGAATAAAAAAATTTACACAATAATACAACACAAAATAATATTTGGTATATATGAAAAATACACGATTCATCATATAAGGTTTAAAATACACCATACAACAATGATAATACACTATAAAACAATAATGATTTTTATCGGTTCTGAAATTTGTTATCTAATTCACCACTTATTAGTTAATGAATCATAATATCAATTTTAATGAATCATAATATCAAAATTAGTGAATCATGTCTTCATTTAAGTGTATCATCGTAAACATATAAAAATAAAAATTTCAAACAAAATACAATATAAAACAATATTTGGTATGTATGAAAAATACATGATTCACCATATAAGGTTTAAAATACACCATACAACAATAATAATACACTACAAAACGATAATGATTTTTATCAGTTCCGGTATTCGTAATCTAATTCACTACTTATTAATTAATGATTGATAATATCAATATTAATGAATCATAATATCAAAATTAATGAATCATATTATCATTTTAGTGTATCCTCATACACATGTAAAAATAATTTTTTTTAAAGTTGTCAAAACATATCCATAACTGGTCTTGTTTTGAAGAGCTTGAATTTAGATGAACAATGATATAATTTTTTTTCATTTTGGACTTATATATTAAAAGTTATAACAATTCAAAGCTAATATAGTAAAAAGACAGTCAGTCAGCAAAAATAATCCGGTCAGCAGCTGACTAGGCTGCCAAATAGTTAGACCGTGCAATGGAGCGGTGCGACCAGCCCGTTACTTCGAATTTGGCCATATAATAAAATGTTGAATGAATAGAAAATTGATCATTCTTTTAACTGTGCACAATAGATAGCACACTATGTTTATTATCCTTAAAATTCAAGGCAAAACAAAAGATATATATATATATATATATATCACACAAATAAATCATTATCACCAACCCAACTATCGCTCTTGCTTCAACCTTCCAATCTTTCGAACACTTGGGTTTCTCTTTTTAAGCAAGAGTCGGTTGCTTTTCCCACTGTTCTTCAAGTTTCATGTTTCGTCATGTAAAATCTTCCCAACCGATTATCTAGAGTATTGGAAAAACGATTGATTGCTTTCTTTTGCATTAGAAAAAAGGCGGGTCAGATGGATCCGCTGGTAACAATTCATATCGTCGAACTCCAAAAGGAGTCACCTATTTTACTTATTTAGCCAAATGTTTCTACCGTATTCTAGGTTATATGTGCGCTCTGTGGAAGGGAAATTGTAGGTGTAATGGAGTTAATCTTCTCCCCATGTTAAAGCAAGACGGCTTTCTTCAGAATCTAATCAGTAAATGTGAAAAAATCTCTCTTACTAATGAGGAAACATATAAAATTACTCTGGGTGAGGTATTCCAGAAGCATACGGAGTTCGACTTCGACATATGTTTTCTGGGAAAGCATTTTCTTCAAGACCCGATAACCTAGAGATTATCCACATATGATGGGGATGGTTTAGAAGGTAGAAGGAGGATTGGAGGTTATAAAAGTGAGTAGAGGTTTGTTCCTCTTTCAATTTCAGTCAACAACTAGCCATCGAGAGTCTCTTGCAAAGGGGGCCATACCCTTTTTGATAACTTCTTACTAGCCATGTAAAAAGTGAAAAAAATAAGGAAGATCATGTATTCAGATGGGTCCCTTTTTGTGTTCGACTTCATGGTGTGCCAGTTATGTCGTATAGGACTGAAATTGCTCGTCGATTAAGTAACACTATTGGGCAATTCATAGAATACGATGAGGGGGCTAATAAGTTGTTGTGCAAAATATAAATTAATATATGTTGTTAACTAATGGACAGTGAATCCAGTCATTATAGTCCAATAAGATCGTATCCATACGGGCTTCATAACTATCTAACTAAATACAAGTTTAGTAATTGTGCATAATTATAAACAAAAGTGCATATGTGTAAATTGGGGGGTTTTTGGGTTTTTTGTTTGATAATTGGAATGAAGGAAAATAATAAAACTAAACTAACTAAACTAGGATAGATGTACCCCGGATGGATCTTTGCACGCATCACCTTCATACTAACAATTGTTGATTCTTGAACTTATAGATAAACAACAGAAACACTTAAATAATTAGCAACCTAATCTGGGCCTACTAATCCTAACCAATTTAACAGAGACTTCTTTAACACCTAAGCCCCGGGTCAATCGATAGCACTAAGCTCAAGTTTCTCAAAGTTGTAATGTAGTCTAACCTCAAGATTCACCAGCTTTAGAGTACATTTATTTAGTCCTCAAGGGTATAAGTTTCAACTTCTGTAGGCCTGTCCATAGACACCCACACTAATACTAAGCTTATCGACAATGTTAATCCAACCAATTCAGCAAATTGACAATTGATTAAGCAAAACCCTAAGTAAATCCTCAAATCCTTGTAGACAAGCTCAAGAGCCATTATCACTCAAAAATCATCACACATTAAACACAAGGACTAAAACAAAGCATTAAAACAAGTTCAAGACTCAACAATGGAGTTTTAGGGATTTTGGAGCAAAATCCCTATCCTAAAGGTACTAGGAGACTACACAACCATTAAAACATAAATATGATAGAAATGAGAAGAATTAGCCATGAGAGGTTGGTCTGTTCCATTAGGTGCAAAGACAAGACTCACCTAAATGTGGCGGTCGGGTGGGTCGGCCGGCTCTAGAATGGTCCGACCAACCCACATGGTCAATCCTATGTGAAGGTTGGCCTTGTTTTTGCTCGATCTTCTTCGTTTTAGCGCTGATTTGAGATCCATTTGTGCCAACGCATGGCTCTCTTCATCTTATTTGCTCCTAGTTAGATTTTCTTCAAGTTTAAATAATAAATGTGTAAGAGCACCACTAAAACACAAAACTAGAGAAAGATTAACTAAAACATGTGTTGATAAAACATATGAAACACACCCCTAAATATGCTCATTTAGACTCTCAACACACGCCCTCACCTACCTTTTTTTGTCCTAAAAAAACCACAAACCCAAGCAAGTAGAAAATGCTCAAAGCTAACAAATACTAGCATGAATTGTAGGATAAGAGAAGAAGAAAAATTAATTAAAACTTTCGAGGAGTGTGGATCATCACCTACTGGTGGCATGAGTGTGCTCAAGGAAAAGTAAAATATAGAATTTCGGGGTATGATTTGAATTGCTTCAAAGCTTTGAAGATTAGGTAACTTGGAGAACTTTTACCATTGCCAACTTCTCTAAAGAATGGGCATTGAGAAGAAAACAAAGGCAAGATAGATTTGAGCATTTGTTTCACTTTTGCACGAGGAGACAAAATCTGTGCATTTAGCCTTTGCATTTAAGAACACTCAACTCTCATTGTTGGTTACCATTGCGTCTCACAAGTCCCCTAAAGAATTTTCACGAGAAAGCACCCCTTAGCAATCCCTAAGAGAGAAGACAGAAAGAAACTCTAAGCTAAACAAATCCAATCATTTCAGATCACTTGGTCACACGACATGAAAAATTCTCCTTAAAGGCAATCAAAAGAAAAACTTTGAGCATTTATCCCATAATTCATAAGAGTATTTGTACTTAATGAGAACAAACCATATCATAAGGATCCAAGTTTTTGATTTTGGATAAACGCAGAATAAGCATAACGAATAAGCATTTAAGCACACATTCACCAAAAAGGTCACTCCCCCACACTTAATTTGAATACTGTTCTCACTGTTCACCAGAAAAACCAAGGAAGGTTTCAGAAGACCTTTCTAGGAAGCAGACACAATAGGAAACAAAATGGAAAGAAAAGAAGTGAGAAATTCAAAAATAAAAGAAACTAGCACTCCCCCTGGTATTTTTGTTACTTGCATTGAAGGAACTTCCTCACACTTGATCTTTAGCCTCAAAGTAGCATAGTTTTGTTGCAGTGTAGACACGAAGTTGCACCTGCATAAGATAGTAGAAGCAGCAAAACTACAACCGGGGTTAAGGGTTAAAAAAAACAAAATTAGAGGAGAATTCAAAAATAAAAAAATTCAAAATGAAAAAGATTTTATCTCAGTTTCCTCCCAGGAAGCTGCCCATCTTTAAGGTCTTTGGCTAGACCATACGACCTTGAAGTCATTTGGGATCGAATATAAACGATGAAGTCGGTTTCAACGGGTGGGTTGGCGGGCATCATAATTCATTGAAGGATGACCTGGATTAAAAAGAAATGTTACCTCAACACTGAAGATTTGATGATATAAACTCCACCTATCTTTCTTGAGGTGGGAGTGTTGAGGTTGTATCCTTGGTGTGTGGATCAAATCGTGGTGGAGCCTCCTCTTCCAATTTAAGGATGTAAGCATCGTTATTAACAATAAGTGGAGGGGTAACTCCGGGGTGGACTTTTTCTTCTAGCTCTCGTCCAGGATCAAGCGGGAATGTGGCCTCCATACTTAGCGAGTGAACTTTGATCTTCCACCTTAGATCGTTTGAGCACAGGTGGGGAAGGCCTTGATCTTCCAGATGAAGATCAAAGGGTGATGGCTCCCCCTCCTCCTCAATTTCTAGGAGGAAGAAATCCTCCTCTTTGGGGTGAGGCTCAAAGAAAAATCCTTAGTGGACATCAACTTCAGAGGGAGGTGGCTTCTTGAAGTCGATGGTGGCACTCTTCTCTAATGGCACGGAGGGAGGAAATGACTTCTGCCTCTCAAGGTTGAGGATGTTAGCATCCTCATCTTCTTTGTAGAGAAAGAAGGGGAGACAGAATTGTAGTTGACTTCAAAAGAGGAAAGTTCATGAGGTTAAAGTGGACTCTCTCCTCTACTGAGTTGTCTTTAAAATCAAGCAGGTGGTTGAATGGCGGTGGATTTTTTTTATTCGAACAGGGGATGAAATAGAGGGCAACTAAATTCCTCAGTAGGTTGCTTCGTCTCTTGAACCATTGCACTCTCAAGTTGTTCCGATATATGATTGAGCTTGGCTTGGATTCTTGATTGATAGCGACTTGTTCAGCAGTCCTTACATTTGTCTCTGAGATAGACTTTGCCATGAGACCCATCAAACTAGAGCAATTTCTCTCTACCGTGATCACAAGACAATGAACACTTTCATGGTCTCCTTCACACTCTTGGCACACAAGCTTGATGGATGAGAGAAAATGTTCCATACGGGCCTCCATCATAGTGAGGACAACCTCCGTACTGGTCCAACGTCAGCTCTCATGGTTTCCTACTAAAACTTGACAAACAATCTAATGGTTTGTGTCTTGTTCGGTGGAGTTTGAATTGACATAAGAGACAAAGTTCTCCCTAAGAGCCTTCAATCTAGAGAGTGGATCCTTACAATAAGGACTCACATGGAATGCTCCGCAACCATAACACACAATATATTGATGGTAAGTCTTTGTGCCATAGGAGTGGCTAAACCATCCTCCTACTTGATCATAGTGACCACCAATCAGAATTAAGTCTTACAACAAAAAGAAACAAAAATTTATACACAAAAAAGAAAATCAAAGAAATAGAAAATATGCACAAAAGCTAAACCGATAATAAACCAGATAGTTGGACCGAAGTCCCCAACAATGGCGTCAAAAACTTATTGTGCAAATATAAATTAATATATCTTGCTAAGTAATGGGCAGTGAACCAAGTCATTGTAATCCAACAAGGTTTTATCCACAGAGAATTCACAACTATCTAACTAATTACGAGTTTAGTAAGTAACCATAATTATAAACAAAAGTGCATGTACGTAAATTGGGGGTTTTTTGGGTTTTTGGTTTGATATTTGGAATGAATAATAAAACTAAACCAATTAAACTAGGCTAGATGTACCACAGGATGGATCTTTGTACCCATCACCCCCTACTAACAATTGTTGATTCTTGAACTTATAGCTAAACAACAGGAACACTTAAATAATTAGCAACCTTATCTAGGCCTACTAATCCTAACAAATTTAACTAGGACTTCTCCAATAACTAATTCTCGGGTCAATTGATTAAGCTCTAATCCCCCTAAGTTGCAATATAGTATAACCTCGGGATTCACTAGTTTTAGAGTACATTAATTTAGTCCCCAATGGTATAGGTTTCTACTTCGATAGGCCCATCCATAAAAACCCACACTAATACTAAGCAAATCTGCAACATTTTTCCAACCAATTTAGAGAATTGACAATTAATTAAAAAAACCCTAATAAAATCCCTAATCCTTGTAGACAAGCTCAAGAGTCATTATTGCGCAATAATCATCATATATTAAGAAGAAGGACTAAAATAAAGCATTAAAACAGATTCCAAATTCAACAATGGAGTTCTAGGGATTTTAGGGAAAAATCATAATCCCAAAGGTACAAGGAGACTATACATCCATTAGAGCATAAAAACGAGAGATAGGTGAAGAATTATCCATGGGAGTCGTTGCTCCCTACTGTTTGAATCCCCTAACTTTCATCTTCTTTTCCCTTGTAAAAACGCGAGTCTGAGCAAAATTTCAGCCTGACCGCCCAACTGGGGTGGTCATGTGGGTTGGTCGGTTCCAGTAGGTGCGAAGACATGTCCCACCTACCAAATGGGGTAGTCAAGTGGGTCAGTCAGCTCTATAATGGTCCGACCGACCCATATGGGTCTATCCTTTGGGAAGGCCGGCCTTTTTTCACTCGATCTTCTTCGCTTTTTATCTTCGATTTGAGATCTGTTTGTGCCCATGCATTTTCTTTTCATCTACTTTTCTTTTTGTAACACCCCAACCGTAACTTAACAATTAACAGTAAATCACAGTGGAAAACCATAACATAAACACTAACCAAAAGACGGTATTACACGCCGTTAGCCACCCACGTGGCTAACAAGGCTAATACGTACAAATTGTATCGGTCTGATGGACACAGACTCCCGAGCATTAGTTACTAACATCCACATACTTACAAACCGAAACTATACCGAGTCTAATATACAAACTCCATACCATTCTAACTCCACCAAAATATATATACATACATTCACGAGTGCATAGACGCAACTCGGGTTCACTGTCCAAAACTAACAAAAGTATTACTTGCACACCGAATCTAAAGCGACTCCGCTTCTTTGATCCTCATCCTGCAAAATAAATATGGTGCCCCAAAGGGGCTCAGCAACCCTTGGCTGGTATGATTAACGTGCAGCCCGTCGGCTACCGGAATACACACAACCAATTCTCATAATAACATGAGGTTCATTTTAAACAAACAACATACATATATATATCAACATCCACCGCATAGCAACAACACATACACAACACAATTAGGAACAAATCGCTTAAGGAAACAAACCAAATAAAGTTAGCCAAATTGGTTGAGCCTAGAGAATGTTTTCATTCTCATATTAAGCCCGTTACATTACTTGTTACCATTCGGTTTGTCGAACGTTTAACTTACCCCAAGATGTGTTGGATGTAGTGCTCCAAACACATCGTACATAAATTCCCCCTAGCCCCGAACTTAAGTCAAGGTAGGAAAGTCATCAATTAGACTCGTGGGAGATTGCAATCCAAGAAGGAAAACAATCAAAACATGGAGAGAGTCGAATCTGATCCAGATATCGACAACCAAACATACACGCATGAGCGGACACCTGGATTCCTCACCCCCCGGTTATACACTTGTTAGTAGTTTCATTGATGAAACTCAACATATTATTTCAAACTGTAAGTGTTCAAGTCCAGTTAGGCACACAAGGGAGATGGGATACAATGTACAACATAATTCACATTTAACACACGGATAGCCGTATTTAGAATGTTTTGTAAGTTGAAACGTTAAAAGCTGAATATCGTTCTCTTACGTTTTCCTAACATTGGTTAGCTAACGGGTTAGCACGTATTCGAGGTTAGACGGTATCGGAACATACATGCCACAATAAAACAATAACCGCAAACTCATTTCATGTCTTAGTCTTACAAGGTCGTAAACACTCAGAAAAACAAACAAACACACAAGCCGGTGTAAACTGGTAGCAAACAGACTACAAGAAAACCATACCTTGGTCCCTGCTGCGTTCGTTCACCACCGAATGCAGCTTCTTTTTCCTCTTCAAGATTTTCTCACTTGTTTTCTCTTGTTTTTATTGATCTCAAACCAGCAAGGGCTTTAATCACTTGTCAATCTTTCAACCAATATACAAATAAGGGTAATGAGTATCAAGCATTATACTCAAACTCATGAACAAACTCTAGATTACAAGAAGTGTTTTAATACACTAGTATTGGATGTTTATCTTGGAATTTAAAAGAGAGCTTGATAAGGAAGCAAGGTAGGACTCCTTCTAGTCCTTGGAAGATTAAATCAAGCTAATAAAAAGAGCAAGACAAGGCATCACAAAGGTGATTTTCGGCCATGTGCAAGAATGAATGGGAATGTGAATTTTCTTTAGCTTTTCTTACCTTGAAGCAAAGGAAAGTATCAAGGTGCAAGAATTAGAGCTTTTCCTCCTTCAATGGTGTAATACCCCAACCCGAAATCCAATAAACTGAACGGCGATCACTCCCAAATAAAATACAACTGCAGCGGAAATAAATACAACAACCGGGCGGTATTACAATGCCGTTGGCCACCCTTGTGACCAACAAGGCTAAGTCCAAATACAATCCTCAAATGTCACGGTCTGGAATACAGATACAACCCGAGATACTAGGAATCAAACTCAAAGTAATATACTGAAATAAAATAATTAACTAATAGTAGACTCCCAAAGCTTGGTCTACCCCACCTACACTCAGTGTGGTGATCTTCTTAAACTTCAGGTACCTGAAAAATGGGGGTGCCCCCAAAGGGGCTCAGCAAACAATGCTGGTATGGAAAACGTGCAGCCCATCGTCTACCGGGCCACACCAACTACTTTGTCGAACACATGCAGTTCATTTTTATAAAGCTGTAAACAAGTATAATCTGATGATAACAAGCATCCATGCAAGGACAATAATGTCACATAGAACAAGACACAGAAGGTCAAGTTAGCCGAACTGAAATGTCTGATAGTTGTCGGGTCCACACAGTGGGACTGACAGATGTATAAAAGTATATCAATATAGTGGAGGTATAGTGACCTCGTTATAGAGAAAGGTTGGGTATAAAAACCCCAGGAGATAACGTAGTTAAACCCTGAACTGAGAGGCGTGGGAAAATGAATCCCACTAGAGGAATGAAGTCTTCCTCAAACTGAACTGATGGGCATTTGAATCCCGGGAGGAATAGAGTCTTCCTCCCAACTGAAAGTTCCGTCGCGACGTAGTAGGAGACGACCTGAGACAGGTACAACTCCTGTAGCATGCATGGCCAGATCCAACTGGGCTCCTCGTTCTCGAAGTATAGAATTGTTAAGTGTCATATAAAGACGTTTAAACAAGATCACAATGTGTATTGTCAATTATCACGTTTAGGATAATGACATTTGTTATAAAGTGAAGTTAGTGAGAGACTTGAGTACAAGTCCTCGGTATACTGAAACACAGGTATTTAATCCACTGGTATAGTAGTGTTGGTATGCGTGGGACATACACGTTGTAGTCAGCAACATTCACGCACATAGAATAACATCACAGTGTGCAAGAGTAAAACAACAGTTTACATTAATTATCTTGGTCGTTATTTCAAACAACAGATAGCACACAAGCCGGTGTAATCCGGTAGAAAACAGGTTGCAAGAATCCCATACCGTTCACCGTAGACTGTACTTGTAAATTCCCGGTCAACGTCTGGTCAAACAAAGTCCTAGAATAGGATTAACTGAGAGGGTTAATTTTTGTTACCCTTATATAATGATTCTTTTGAATCTTTTAACAATTCTCGTATTTGCTATTTCATGTGAGGTTTATTTCTTTTAATTACCTCATGATTTAATGTATATCTTATTTGTTATTCCTTTTTGATTTATTTATAAATCCTTTAATGTACCTATATGTATTCATATATTCATGTACTATATTTGTTGTTTATTTTAATTGTCTAAGTGACATAACAACTTATAATTTTCTTAACTATATTTAAATGTCTTACAATGACATAATATTCTTATAATCTCATTATTCTTCTTTTAGTCATAAATAATACTTATGGTTTCTTTTTAACTTCCTTATAACTATATAAGCCATAGTTCTAATTCCATAATTCCTTTAATTAAAATTCTTTCTTCTAATTCCTCAAAATATCCATATAGGACTTATATTTATTTAAATCTAAATTCTTATCCTTATATTTCTGTTATTTACAAAACAACCACATTAATTCATAAACTTTATATTTAAATTCTAGTCTCATTATATTATAGAGTTTTAACTTCTTTTTAGCTAAATTACATAGTCACACTAATATTTTAGTATATAGCTTTTAAGTACTATAACTTTCAAAAATAACAACTTAGCCCCTTAAATTCTCGGCAATAATATTTTTTCCCATAATTACAATTTAACCACAAAACCTTATAAACTTTGCATAATCCCTTATAAACTATAGTTTTAATTTTAATTCTCCATAAATGCCGAATATATATATATATAAATTCTTAAATTACCAAACTAACCCCAAGTAATTCAGCTTTGGTCTTGAACTCTCCATTAATTACATTTTCACCCCAAAACTTTATAATAACTTCTTAATGACTTATAAACTAAAGTCTAAATATATAATTCCTCAAAATTTCAAAGGTGAGCCTAATAAATCTCTTAATTATGAATTCGCCCCTTTTTATGTTCTAAACCTTCATAACAACTTTTATAAATTACATAATAGCCCAAAACTTAATAAAAAGTTATTTTAAGCTTGTTTAAATTATCTAAAATTCTTAAACTTAATTCCTAACCTTATATTATATTATAATTACACCAAATACCCCTTTAGCTCTCGGCTTTCACAATATTTGCACTAAACTTTGTAAAAATTACATTTAAGCCACATAACTTAATTAATTAGCCATTTAAGCACTAAATAAATATTTTTAACTCACCAAACTTTATAGTATAAGTTTATATACATAAGTAGCTCATTAAATTCCATTTAACACCTAGAACATTCGGCCATATTTTAAATGAGACCATATGTTATATAAAAGTGGATTTATATGTCTAAATAATTATGAATAAATTCATAGGAGTCATATAACTCATGTATAAATTATTGTAATGTCTTATATAAATTCTTAGCTCAAAATGAAGTACTTTTGTCCTAGATGATTCGGCTTGAATGTGTATGTAACATAAATAAATTTTGTGACACAAAAATGTGTCTTAAGGTAAATATTTTCCTTATAAGTTAGATTATATTTTTGGCATATAATACCATATAGTTTCGGTTTCATACAACCTAGGAGGTGTACATAATTTTTATAATTTTTAGAAGCTTAACAAAGCTTATAACATAAAGATTTACTTAGTAAACTTACTTCTTAACAAAGGTGGTTAAGTGCTTGAACTTCTTCTTGAATCTCCAAGCTTTCTCCTAGGTAAGCTTGATGCTCCTCTTCGGTTTTATGCAAGAGGTGGAGGTGTTTAGGAGTTAGATCTTCAACAAAGATCTTAAGTAGATTTGTAAGTAGTTTTACAAGACTTTACCTTAGGCTTTTCTCCTTATAATTCGGCACTCCTAAGGTGGATGAAGAACAAGTTTTCCTTCATCAAAATGAAGAAGAAAAGAGACTTAGAAGAAGTAGAACTTGGTTACACATAAAAATGTGCTTTAAGGATTTTCAAGCTTTAAAACCTACCTTGAGATGCTCCTTGGATTAATGTTGGTTTGGACAACCCCTTGGAGAACTAATGATGCCGAACACACCTTGTTATGCTAGGAAGAGTTTTGCTTCAAGACTTGCCAAGAAATGCTAGGAAATTACCTTAAAGATGAAGATAGAAGTTAAAACTCCATTAATGGACTTAAGAGCTTCAAAGGAAGAAGATGAAGCTAGAAGAGAGAGGAGGGAGCCTTACCAAACCGTGGAGGAAATGTGCAAGGAGGGAAATGAGACCTAGCTCACGTAAATGAAAGAGGGCAATTGGAATTTGATTTTGTTTTGTCAATTTTTAATGTCAAATGACTTTACTTTTCCTTAGTTTATTCATGGTTATTGGCTCAATAAATGCCTCCTTTCCAGCATGAAATCGGACATGAGGTGTGACAAGCAAGAGTTGGAAAGAAATAATTGTGAGCTAGAAGACAAGGTAAGAAAAGGTAAGGTATTTCTTTTGATTTTTCAATGTTATAACTTGTTTCTTCTTCTCTTGTATATGCACGGTTTAGGGTCTGAATGGAGCTCATTGATCGGCATTCATGAGCTAAGAACAAGCAAGGAAGGTTACTTGCTTAAGAAATCAAAAGGCAAAAGAAAAAGGAATCTACTTTTTGCTTTTAGCATTTGTTTTGTCTAGCTCACATGGCTTGTTCCATAATTTCGACAGCTCTCTGGTCAAATGAGACCTACACTTTGCATTAAGTAATATAACACATGGGAGGTGAGTCACCATGTTTAAGCCTTTTAAAACTTTAAAGGCAAATTTTATACTAGTTTTTGCTCTAAAATCGGCCCCTATAGAGAGCCTTGTTGACTAGTCACACCAACTGATTTAGAAGGTCATTTTAACCCTTTTAAGATTACCAATTCGTGGCATGTCAAAAACTACAAGGTAATTGCGTAAAACGTTTTCGTGACACCCGAAGGTGTGTTTTGTGCTCTAAGGAAATTTTGGGAAACAATTGTTTTATGAGTTCCAAGTGTTTGTAAACACTTATTATAGTAAATAAACATATTAAGATGTTACATTGGTTATATGGGTTATATCAACCCGTGACATAATTTACGGGCCATCGGGACACACCCGGGCAAAAAGGAGCGCTAAGAAATCCTCCTGTGGTTTTTGCTGAATTTTGAGAAACCACTTCGTGGGTTCTCTTTATAATGGTTAATAATGATGTTAGGAACTCAAGGAATTAATTTTATAGGAGTTCGTGCCACCTCGGCACTCCTCCGGACTTTTCGTGCTTTAAGGGGCGTGCGTGAGCACTCCCGAGCGTTTTGCGTTTTTGACTGAATATAGCTTAGGGAATATATTTATATTCATATAATAATTGTATGACCATTTGGTTTGAATATTAGAGGGTCATACAAGGTCATGTTTGACCATATGCTTCTAAGGCGTTTTAGCGTTTATGGTGAAACGACTATTTTTACGTAACGTTTCATGCATGGGTTTGCATGCGTACGTGAAATGATTATATTTGGATATATTCCAATAAATAATGATTTAATAATATTATTTATTGGGGTATTTCAATCTACCCCCCTTAAAAAAGGACTTCGCCCCGAAGTCTCATATCTAAATTATAAGGTTGTGGGGAATCAAGTTCCACTAGTATCCACAACTCAATCTAGTTTTTAGGGATCAAGTCCCAAGTCTCTATATTCCTAAGTTCACAGTGTACATCAAACACAACAGGAATACTTGGAACAATATAGTGTATAATAACATAGTCACTTTTCATGTCTGATAGTGCAGAGTAGTGCACATAAACTTTTATTGTAGTGTAACAAGTACACACCATCTAGTAGAAGTACAAGGTACATTCAAATGCAGTGCACAAAAGAACACATACAAGACAAATGTCACTGAAATATGCTGAATAGTGTTACACAAGAACACATACAAGACAACGTCACTGAAATGCACAAAAGTGCAACAAAACACACTAAACTCAAAAATGAAAAAGGCTCTACCCCCCAAAAAAGAGGGGTACGCCCCCGTACCCTAGACTAAAGTGTCTAGTCGGTAAATAATGAGGGAAATTCGCTCGCTATAGCTTCTAATTCCCATGTGGCCTCTTCCACATCGTGGTTCGACCAAAGAACCTTACGAGGCTCACAGATTGTTTCGAGTCTCTCGTGTCTTTCTGTCTAAGATTCTTTGCGGTGTTTCCACATACCGCATTGTTGGTTCTAAAGAGAGTGTCTCTGGTTGTAGAACATGAGAAGGATGAGGCATGTATTTCTTAAGCTGAGACACATGAAAAACATTGTGTACTTTGCCCAACTCGGCTGGCAAATCAAGTCGATATGCCACAAGGCCCACCCGCTCTATGATAGCGTAGGGTCCTACAAATTTCGGGCTTAGCTTGCCCTTTGCCCAAATCTGAATACACCCTTCATGGGTGATACTCGTAGAAATACCTGGTCGCCAACTGCGAACTCAAGGTCTCGTCGCCTCTCATCAGCATATGATTTCTGTCTGTCTTGTGCTGCTTTCATGTACTTCTGATTTGTTGTACTTCTGCCTGGACTTGCTCTAAGTACTCAGGCCCAATGATGACGGTCTCACTAGACTCGTCCCAGCACAATGGTGTGCGCATGGTCTGCCATATAAGCTGAAAAGGTGACATCTGTATAGAGGCGTGATAGCTGTTATTATAAGCAAACTCGATGAGATGTAATCTATCTATCCAGCTGCCCTGGAAATCCAAGGCACATGCTCGTAGCATGTCCTCTAAGGTCTGAATAGTCCTCTCTGACTGACCATCTGTCTGAGGATGAAATGCTGTGCTAAGCTTCAATTCAGTGCCAAGTGCCTCGCGAGTAGCTCGCCAGTATCGTGAGAGAAATCTAGTGTCTCGATCTGAAACAATAGTCTTAGGTACTCCATGATGTCTGATAATCTCTGCTCAAATATTCTGCTAACTTTGGCACTTTCCAAGTGTCTTTCATCGGAATAAACCTAGCAACCTTAGTCAGTCGATCAACAACAACCCAAATCATATTAAGGCCTCCTCTCGTAGGTGGTAGTCCCACCACGAAGTCCATAGAATATCATAAAACTTCCACTCTGGAACTGGCATAGACTGTACCATACCTCCTGGTCGTCTATGTTCGAATTTCACTTTCTGACAAGTGAGACATCGAATCACATACTCTGTCACGTCGCCCTTCATACCACTCCACCAGAAATACCTCTTTAGATCTTGTACATCTTAGAAGCTCCTGGATGGACAGATGTGGAAGAAGTGTGGGACTCTCGAAGAATATGCTCCTTTATATCTGTGCTGTCTCTGGGAATACACAATCTTCCCTTCAATCTGATAGTCCATCATCATGTAGCTGAAACTCATACTTTCCACCCTCAAATGTACCGTCACAACTTCTGACTGATCTCCATCATTCGCTGATCACTCTGCTGTGCTCTACGTATGTCGTATAAGACTCGAGCTAGCCACAATGGCATTTAGGAATGTGCTCGTCGACTCAGTGCGTCTGCTACAACATTAGCTTTCCCTTCTTGTACTGCAAATCAATGTCATAGTCCTTAAGAAATTCAACCCATCTTCTTTGTCTCATGTTTAACTCCTTCTGGGTGAATACATACTTCAAACTCTTGTGATCCGAATATACGGTCATCTGGACACCATACAGGTAGTGGCGCCAGATCTTCAATGCAAAAACAATAGCTCCAAGCTAAGTCATGTGGGGATAGTTTTCCTCATGTTTCTTCAACTGTCGGGAAGCGTAGGCGACTACCTTCCCATTCTGCATGAGTACACACCCTAATCCTGCCTGATGCATCACAGTAAACTTCATAACCCTCTGTGCCTTCAGGTATAGTCAAAACTGGTGCTGATGTCAAAGCATTCTTCAAAAGCTCGAATGAGGTCTCACATTCAGTAGTCCATGTGAAAGGTGCGTCCTTCTTCATTAAGCTGGTCATAGGTTTGGCTATTTTGGAGAAGTCTCTGACAAACCTTCTGTAGTATCCTGCTAAACCAAGGAAACTCCTGATGTCCGTAACTGTCTTTGGCCTAGGCCAAGTGCGAACTGCTTCTATCTTTGCTGGATCCACTGCGATCCCAGCATCTGAGATAACATGTCCTAAAAGGAAACTCTGTCAACCAAAACTCACATTTGGAGAACTTAGCATAAAGCTGGTTCTCCCTTAAGATCTCAAGTACATGTCGGAGGTGACTCTGCTCTTCCTTAGACTTTGAATAGATGAGGATGTCATCGATGAATACAACCACGGTCTTATCCAACTGCTCTCTGAATAATCTGTTCATCAAATCCATGAAGACTGCAGGTGCATTTGACAAGCCAAAAGGCATAACTGTAAACTCATAGTGGCCATACCGTGTTCTGAATGCTGTCTTTTCTATGTCTTGCTCCCTGATGGGTATCTGATGGTAGCCTGATCTCAAATCGATCTTCGAAAACACTTTTGCTCCTCTCAACTGATCAAACAAATCATCAATCCGTGGTAGTGGATATTTTCTTCACGATACTGCATTAAGCTGTAATCAATACATACGAAGGCTTCCATCCTTCTTTTCAAAAAGACTGGTGCTCCCCAAGGAGATACGCTAGGTCGTATGTATCCCTTGTCCAATAAATCTTTCAGCTGCTCCTTCAGCTCAGCCATCTCTGCTGGTGCCATACGGTACGGTGCCTTAGCTATGGGACCGGTACCTGGTAGTAATTCGATGGAGAACTCTACCTCTCTGGATGGCGGTAAGCCTGGAAGTTCCTTTGGAAAAATATCTGGAAATTCCGACACCACTGGCATAGCTGGATCAAAATCAGGGTCATGCTCTACATCCTGAACATACATAGATATACTCCTTCTGCTTCCTGACGTGCTTGTACATGGACATAGCAGATATAACTTTTATCGATGGTGCCCTAGGGCTCTGACGGTAAGATACTGTCACTCCTGATGGGCTCTTAAGCAACAGTCTGCGCTCTGCACAAAGAATGCGGCCTCTGTGCCGCCCACCAGTCCATCCCGGCTATAACGTCGAATCCTAGACCTCTGAACTCAATAAGGTCAATAGGAAATCCTCCTCCTTAATACTGATAGTGGCTCCTCTATAAAGACGAGTGCAACTGATCTTCTCCTTAGACGGGAGTGCCACCTTAAAATCAGGTAACTCTACAGCGTCTAGCCCCAACTTCCCCGCAAGCGTAGGCGAAACGAAAGTATGTGAGGCTCCGGAGTCGAACAGTACTAATGCATCCACTCCATTAACCGGAAAGGTACCAGTGAGGATCGAGCCGCCCTTGCTGGCCTCCTCCTCAGTAAGTATACTTAAGGCACCTTCCGTCTCCTTAGCACAACCTAATAACAGAATCTGAGTAAGTACTTTGATATATGATGGGGTCTAAAGACATTCACTTTCATAACAATAATGCTTCATTGATGAGATGATCTCCTTTCAATGTCCAAAACAATTACAACACTAGTACTTTCTAAAAGTAAACTTAATCTTCCTGGTTTCATGTGAGTGGTGTTTATCACTGTCGAAGGTGCTGTGTTTATTTAATCCTTTAATTCCATGGTATAGCAACCTTGACTTTCCACCCATTATTAAAACATCTCCTGAACTCAATATGATTTTCTTTGCAAGGTCCACACGCTTCTGCTCGCCATAAAGGAACTCTGCGTCATCTCCAATTGACAAAGACAATACTGGTATCCCCTGTTCAAGGGACCCTTTTGTTTCATCATTGTCCTGTGTAGTCCTAAGCGGCCTCCTTCTTCATAGAAGTTGATGATACATAGATCAGCCCTTAAGTTGGGAACTGGATCTTCTTCTAGCTGCTGAGCTGTATTAACTGCTTGTTCCACAATTGTAAAAATTCTTCTGGGATTTTTGGCACTTGTGCTCCATCTCCATTTCTTGTATCTGGTAGTTTTGTATAAGGATTCCAATCCTTTCCTAAGCACATCATTTTCAGCTTCATTTTTGATCCTCCTGGAAATTCTGGAGTGTAGAACCCTCCTGGTCCTGCTCCCAATTCTTGACATTTTCTAATGATTGCAATTTGTGTCTCCGGTGTTAGGTATCCTTTGAGTAATATCAAACCTGGTTGGATAACCTTACATTGTTCGTTCCCTGGTTCTTGTACTTTGATAATGTTTTCTCCAGGGAGGGCGGTGAGGGGATAGGAAAGCATATCTTATAGCTTCCTACGTGGTTTAAATTTTACTAGTGAGTCTTACTAATTCTTTCCTACTCAATTAGGCAATCAAGGCATGCAAGCACTCATTCACATCATCCATTGCTCAATAACAGGTTCACATGGTTTAGAAATACCTGGGTTGGTAGAAGGACCAGCCTCATCTGAGCGGTCCATGACATGCAGGGCGGGTCCCGATGCTGGGCCTTTGCCCTTATACCCCTGAGCCTGGTTTGTTGGTGGAGGGCGAGTATCGCTAGCTCCATTCTTAGGGCCGGTGTTTGGCTTTGCTCCCGGGCGGTAGTTCCTGCTCTCCGGGTTTCGGATACACTCGAAGGCACGATGCCCGAGTATCTGACAGTAGCGGCACATGACTTTCTCCCCTTGGCAGTCCACGCCGGGGTGATCCTTTCCACTGTTTACAGTTGAAACGGCGGATACTTCTGGCCCGTGTTTGAGCCATCCAGAACCCTTAGATGGGTAGGTTTTCTGTGAAGTTGCTGCTCCGTAGGTTCCTGACTGGGGGTTCCCAGTAGTTTGGTTCCCCTTCCCTTGATAGGACCCTGTCCTTTCTGATAGGGTTTGTTCCTTTTGTTGGAGTTCCCCTGCTTGGCATCTTCGCCACCAGGTCCGTCCTTCCTCTTTTGGGAGCTCAAAGCATCCCTTCTCTTACAAGTGATCTCCACACGGAGGCAGCATGATAGCATTCCTGCAACTGGTGGGGATGATTGGTCCCATCCCAAACTGAAGTCGAGGGCTCAGTCCCCCGTAGAACCGGTCGACCAAGACCTGGTCCGAGTATCCTATCCGGTAGTAGGGTAGTAGTCGGAGTAGTGAAGTAAACTTGCATATACTCATCCACTCATTTCCCCGTCTGCTCCAGGGCGTCAAACTCCCTAGTCTTCACCATCCTGGTGTGGGCCGGGTAGTATTTGCCCCTAAGTAGTGCAGTGTAGTGTCCCCAAGTAAAAGCTGGGTCATCCAGGTGGTCGGCTTCACCATGTTCCACCAATCTCTAGCTGCATCCTTCAGATAAAAGGCAGCAAGTCTTACTTTTCCCTAGCTGGGACTGCAAGCGTCTCGAACGCTGTCTCCATCTCCATGATGTATGTCTCCAAGTGAGCAGGGTCAGTCTGCCCCTTGAATGCAGTGGCCTCAGATCAGCCAAACTCTTCACCCATCTCTCTCTGGGGGTGGTGGTGGAGGTAGCTGCTGCTGCTGTGCAACCCCCGCCTGTGCAAATGCCTGAGCGATTAAGGTGGCAATGTCTGCCAGCCTGACGGTTTGGCTCCTCATCACCTGTCCACGTCGTCCTCCTCTTCCTGACATCTGCGGATGTTGAGGTATATTAGGCACTGTGGTCAAAATCTTGGTCTTGGATAGTAGTCTAAGTAAAACTAACTTAAACTCTTTCAATACTATCTCTCAACCCTTAACCTAAGTCTTAGATATCCTAATCTCGGTGTATCCTTGTATCCAGAGCGTAACTACGCTCTGATACCACTTTTTGTAATACCCCAACCCGAAATCCAATAAACTGAACGGCGATCACTCCCAAATAAAATACAACTGCAGCGGAAATAAATACAACAACCGGGCGGTATTACAATGCCGTTGGCCACCCTTGTGACCAACAAGGCTAAGTCCAAATACAATCCTCAAATGTCACGGTCTGGAATACAGATACAACCCGAGATACTAGGAATCAAACTCAAAGTAAATACTGAAATAAAATAATTAACTAATAGTAGACTCCCAAAGCTTGGTCTACCCCACCTACACTCAGTGTGGTGATCTTCTTAAACTTCAGGTACCTGAAAAATGGGGGTGCCCCCAAAGGGGCTCAGCAAACAATGCTGGTATGGAAAACGTGCAGCCCATCGTCTACCGGGCCACACCAACTACTTTGTCGAACACATGCAGTTCATTTTTATAAAGCTGTAAACAAGCATATCTGATGATAACAAGTATCCATACAAGGACAATAATGTCACATAGAACAAGACACAGAAGGTCAAGTTAGCTGAACTGAAATGTCTGATATGTCGGGTCCACACATGGGACTGACAGATGTATAAAAGTATATCAATATAGTGGAGGTATAGTGACCTCGTTATAGAGAAAGGTTGGGTATAAAAACCCCAGGAGATAACGTAGTTAAACCCTGAACTGAGAGGCGTGGGAAAATGAATCCCACTAGAGGAATGAAGTCTTCCTCAAACTGAACTGATGGGCATTTGAATCCCGGAGGAATAGAGTCTTCCTCCCAACTGAAGTTCCGTCGCGACGTAGTAGGAGACGACCTGAGACAGGTACAACTCCTGTAGCATGCATGGCCAGATCCAACTGGGCTCCTCGTTCTCGAAGTATAGAATTGTTAAGTGTCATATAAAGACGTTAAACAAGAACACAATGTGTATTGTCAATTATCACGTTTAGGATAATGACGTTTGTTATAAAGTGAAGTTAGTGAGAGACTTGAGTACAAGTCCTCGGTATACTGAAACACAGGTATTTAATCCACTGGTATAGTAGTGTTGTATGCGTGGGACATACACGTTGTAGTCAGCAACATTCACGCACATAAATAAATCACAGTGTGCAAGAGTAAACAACAGTTTACATTAATTATCTTGGTCGTTATTTCAAACAACAGATAGCACACAAGCCGGTGTAATCCGGTAGAAAACAGGTTGCAAGAATCCCATACCGTTCACCGTAGACTGTACTTGTAATTCCCGGTCAACGTCTGGTCAAACAAAGTCCTAGAATAGGATTAACTGAGAGGGTTAATTTATGTTACCCTTATATAATGATTCTATTGGATCTTTAACAAATCTCGTATTTGTTATTTCATGTGAGGTTTTCTTTTAATTACCTCATGATTTAATGTATACTTATTTGTTATTCCTTTTTGATTTATTTATAAATCCTTTAATGTACATATATGTATTCATATATTCATGTACTATTTGTTGTTTATTTTAATTGTCTAAGTGACATAACAACTTATAATTTTCTTAACTATATTTAAATGTCTTACAATGACATAATATTCTTATAATCTCATTATTCTCCTTTTAGTCATAAATAATACTTATTGTTTCTTTTAACTTCCTTATAACTATTAAGCCATAGTTTCTAATTCCATAATTCCTTTAATTAAAATTCTTTCTTCTAATTCCCAAATATCCATATAGGACCTATATTTATTTAAATCTAAATTCTTTCCTTATATTTCGGTTATTTACAAAACAACCACATTAATTCATAAACTTTATATTTAAATTCTAATCTCATTATATTATAGAGTTTTAACTTCTTATTTAGCTAAATTACATAGTCACACTAATATTTTGGTATATAGCTTTTAAGTACTATAACTTTCAAAAATAACAACTTAGCCCCTTAAATTCTCGGCAATAATATTTATTTCCCATAATTACAATTTAACCACAAAACCTTATAAACTTTGCATAATGCCTTAAAACTATAGTTTTAATTTTAATTCTCCATAAATGCCGAATATATATATAAATTCTTAAATTACCAAACTAACCCCAAGTAATTCGGCTTTGGTCTTGAACTCTCCATTAAACATTTTCACCCCAAAACTTTATAATAACTTCTTAATGACTTATAAACTAAAGTCTAAATATAATTTCAAAATTTCAAAGTGAGCCTAATAAATCTCTTAATTATGAATTCGCCCCTTATGTTCTAAACTTTCATAACAACTTTTATAAATTACATAATAGCCCAAAACTTATAAAAGTTATTTTAAGCTTGTTTAAATTATCTAAAATTCAAACTTAATTCCTAACCTTATATTATAATAATTACACCAAATACCCCTTTAGCTCTCGGCTTTCACAATATGCACTAAACTTTGTAAAAATTACATTTAAGCCACATAACTTAATTAATTAGCCATTTAAGCACTAATAAATATTTTTAACTCACCAAACTTTATGATATAAGTTTATATACTAAGTAGTCATTAAATTCCATTTACATAGAGCATTCGGCCATATTTATGAGACCATATGTATAAAAAGTGGATTTATATGTCTAAATAATTATACATAAATTCATAGGAGTCATATAACTCATGTATAAATTATTGTAATGTCTTATTAAATTCTTAGCTCAAAATAAGACTTTTGCCCTAGATTTCGGCTTGAATTTATGTAACATAAATAAATTTTGTGACACAAAAATGTGTCTTAAGGTAAATATTTTCTATAAGTTATAGATTATATTTTTGGCATATAATACCATATAGTTTCGGTTTATACAACCTAGGAGGTGTACATAATTTTTGTATAATTTTTAGAAGCTTAACAAAGCTTATAACATAAAGATTTACTTAGTAAACTTACTTCTTAACAAAGGTGGTTAAGTGCTTGAACTTCTTCTTGAATCTCCAAGCTTTCTCCTAGGTAAACTTGATGCTCCTCTTCGGTTTTATGCAAGAGGTGAAGGTGTTTAGGAGTTAGATCTTCAACAAAGATCTTAAGTAGATTTGTAAGTAGTTTTAAAGACTTTACCTTAGGCTTTTCTCCTTATAATTCGGCACTCCTAAGGTGGATGAAGAACAAGTTTTCCTTCATCAAAATGAAGAAGAAAAGAGACTTATAAGAGGTAGAACTTGGTTACACATAAAAATGTGCTTTAAGGATTTTCAAGCTTTAAAAACCTACCTTGAGATTCTCCTTGGTTTAATGTTGGTTTGGACAATCCTTGGAGAACTAAATGAGCCGAACACACCTTTTATGCTAGGAAGAGTTTTGCTTCAAGACTTGCCAAGAAATGCTAGGAAATTACCTTAAAGATGGAGATAGAAGTTAAAACTCCATTAATGGACTTAAGAGCTTCAAAGGAAGAAGATGAAGCTAGAAGAGAGAGGAGGGAGCCTTACCAAACCGTGGAGGAAATGTGCAAGGAGGGAAATGAGACCTAGCTCACGTAAATGAAAGAGGGCAATTGGAATTTGTTTGTTTTGTCAATTTTTAATGTCAAATGACTTTACTTTTCTTAGTTTATTCATGGTTGATTGGCTCAATAAATGTCCTCTTTTCCAGCATAGAAATCGGACATGTGAGGTGTGACAAGGCAAGAGTTGGAAAGGAAATAATTGTGAGCTAGAAGACAAGGTGAGAAAAGGTAAGGTATCTTCTTTTGATTTTTCAATGTTATAACTTGTCTTCTTCTTCTCTTGTAGATGCACGTTTAGGGTCTGAATGGAGCTCAAATCGGCATTCATGAGCTAAGGAACAAGCAAGGAAGGTACTTGCTTAAGAAATCAAAAGGCAAAAAGAAAAAGGAATCTACTTTTTGCTTTTAGATTTGTTTTGTATCTAGCTCAATGGCCTTGTTCCAGACCTAATTTCGACAGCTCTCTGGTCAAATGAGACCTACATACTTTGCATTAAGTATATAACACATGGGAGGTGAGTCACCATGTTCTATGCCTTTTACAAACTTTAATGCAAATTTTATACTAGTTTTTGCTCTTAAAATCGGCCCCTATAGAGCCTTGTTGACTAGTCACACCAACTGATTTAGAAGGTCATTTTAACCCTTTTAAGATTACCAATTCGTGGTATGTCAAAAACTACAAGGCAATTGCGTAAAACGCGTTTTCGTGACACCCGAAGGTGTGTTTTTGTGCTCTAAGGAAATTTTGGGAAACAATTGTTTTTATGAGTTCCAAGTGTTTGTAAACACTTATTATAGTAAATAAACATATATAAGATGTTACATTGGTTATATGGGTTATATCAACCATGACATAATTTACGGGCCATCGGGACACACCCGGGCAAAAAGGAGCGCTAAGAAATCCTCCTGTGGTTTTTGCTGAATTTTGAGAAACCACTTCGTGGGTTCTCTTTATAATGGTTAATAATGATGTTAGGAACTCAAGGAATTAATTTTATAGGAGTTCGTGCCACCTCGGCACTCCTCCGGACTTTTCGTGCTTTAAGGAGCGTGCGTGAGCACTCCCGAGCGTTTTGCGTTTTGACTGAATATAGCTTAGGGAATATATTTATATTCATATAATAATTGTATGACCATTTGGTTTGAATATTAGAGGGTCATACAAGGTCATGTTTGACCATATGCTTCTAAGGCGTTTTAGCGTTATGGTGAAACGACTATTTTACGTAACGTTTTCATGCATGGGTTTGCATGCGTACGTGAAATGATTTATATTTGGATTATATTCCAATAAATAATGATTTATAATATTATTTATTGGGGTATTTCAATTGGAATTATCCATGGAATCAAACTTGATTTCTTGAAGATTGAAGATTTGAAAGAGCAAAATGATAGGCTTGTCTAACTAGCACAAAGGTGGTTAGAATTTGATTTGGAGCATGGAGTTGTATTTGACAAGAGAATGAAGTTGGAGAAGAGAGGTGTGTTGTAGCATAACCGATTTGCTTGGGAGGATGAAGGAAGAAGACGGTGTGGAAAGGAGGGAGTGAAGGAGAAGTGAGGAGAGAGGTAAATTTTGATGATATTTAACTTATAAAGGTGTATAGTCTTTTTACTTATTTCTTCTTCCTTCTTTAATAAACTAGCAAATGGTGATGACTCACCATATTGAAAAACTGGCCCCTCCCACTACTTAGGATATTTAGGAGCTATTTTGACCACTTAATTTACCAAAGTTGACTTAAAGCTATATTAAGCACTATTTGGGCACTATTCATAATTAGTGCACATATTGTGAAATTTTGGTTTCCCATTGATTAGGCTTCCTAATGTGACATTAAGTAGTACACATGTTGATTATGTGTAATCATGGGCATTTAGCCACTTAAACCCATTTCTAAGACAATTTTTCAAAAAATGTGCTTTAGGACTCCTTAAAGCACAATTTGTGTTTTAACTTGTTTTTGAGCTTGGTTTTCTTTGGTAATTGATTTAACATGTCCATTAGCATGTTAATAAAGTCTTAATAAGCTTCTTGAGTCCTAATCAAGGTTATCCCAAGCCTAGAGCAAGTTTTTGCTCAAATTATCTTAATGGTACTTTATTGTGTTCCCTATGGTTTTATTTGTTTACTAATGTTTCTAAGGTACTTTTTAGCCTTATTGTATCATAGTTTAACATTTAAATGATATATCTAGGTTTGGGGTATTTCAATCTACCCCCTTAAAAGAACTTTGTCCTCAAAGTTCACAGTTTCCCACGCATCACTTAATTAGAACATGAGGATTACTTTTGCAAGATAAAAACTTTCACATCAAAATATTCTTTACATAACAACCCTCAGACTCAAAGGTCTGGGTAACATAACAACATTCAGACTCGAGGTCTGGGTAATGTATTTCTATACATACCGTACACACATAAACGAAACGGCTCTACCCCCCATTAAATAAGGGTATGCCCCGTACCCTATACATACGAAGACTACTGAGTAAATAATGATGGGTACTTTGCCCTCATACTATCCTCCAGCTCCCAAGTGGCCTCCTCGACCTCCTGGTTAGACCAGAGGACCTTCACCAGTCGAACAGACTTATGACGAGTGTCCCGAGTCTTAGTGTCCAGAATCTGTATGGGAGTCTCCATTGATCACATCGTCAGCTCTAACGTTAGCCTTTCGGGCTGAAGTACATGAGACAGATGGGAGATATACTTTTTCAACTGTGATACATGAAATACTTCATGTACCTTGCCTAACTCAGCAGACAGATATAGCCTGTAAGCAACCGGGCCTATCCGCTCCATCACAACATAAGGCCCCACATATTTCAGGCTCAACTTGCCTTTCTGGCCAAAATGAAACACACCCTTCATGAGTGAAACTCTAAGAAATACCTGGTCGCCCACAGCGAACACCAGGTCACGTCGGCGCACATCGACATATGATTTCTGCCTATCTTGAGATGCCTTCATATTTGCTCGGATCTGGCGTACTTATGCTTGTACCTGCTCCAGATACTCCGGCCCTATAATGACCAACTCACTCGACTCATCCCAGCATAATGGCGTGCGGCATGGTCAACCGTACAATGCCTGGAATGGAGACATCTTGATCGAAGCATGGTAACTGTTGTTTTAGCTAAACTCGATCAAGTGTAACTTATCAATCCAGTTGGTCTAAAAGTCAAGTGCACATGCACGTAACATATCCTCGAGCGTCTGAATGGTGCACTCACTCAAACCATCTATTTAAGGGTGGAACGCTGTACTTAGCTTCATCTCGGTACAAAGTGCTTCCCGTGTAGATCTCCAGTACCTCGAGAGGAATCTGGTATCTCTATCAGACACGATAGTCTTCGGTACCCCATGATGCCGTATGATCTCTTTGTCGAAGAGCTCTGCTAGCTTCGCCACTTTCCAAGTGTCCTTCATCAGAGTGAATCGGGCCACTTTGGTCAGTCGGTCAACAATGACCCATATCATATTCAAACCTCCCCGCGCAGGCGGAAGCCCTACTACAAAGTCGATGGAAATGTCATGGAACTTCCACTCTGGCACTGGCATCGGCTCTACCATACCTCCAAGCCGTCGGTGCTCAAACTTGACCTTATGACAAGTGAGACACCTTACAACATAATCATTTACATCCTTCTTCATTCCAATCCACCAAAAATATCTTTTCATACTCTTATACATCTTTGAAGCTCCGGGGTGAATCGAAGTAGTAGAACAATGTGGTTCGCTCAGTATGCGCTCTTTCAGCTTGGCGCTACTTCGTGGAATACAGAGTCGGCCATTCAGCCTAATCAGGTAATCATCGTGAAGTTGGAAGTCGTACTTCAGACTCTCGAATGTGCCCTCAATTAGCTTCTGCCTGATCTCTTGCATGTACTGGTCGAACATCTGAGAACTCCGCACCTCATCAACCAAGCTAGAGTGAGAGACTAGCAAATGGAGAGAGTGTTCTCGGCAACTCAATGCGTCAGCTACAACGTTCGCTATACCTTCCTTGTACTGAAGGTTGATGTCGTAGTCGTTTTAGAACTCGACCCACCTTTGTTGTCTCATGTTAACTCTCGAGTGAACATATTTTAAACTTTTGGGGTCTGAATAGATTGTCACATTCACCCCATACAAATGATGTCTCCATATCTTCAAGGCGAAGACGATGGCACCCAATTCTAAATCGTGGGTAGGGTAGTTTTCCTCATGCTTCTTCAGCTGTCGAGAGGCGTAAGCAACAACCTTCCCGTGTCGCATCAATACACAACCCATTCCTCTACCCGATGCATCACAGTAGACCTCAAAACCATCTGTACCGTCTGGTATAGTCAACACTGGTGCAGAAGTCAGAGCGTCTTTGAGACTCTGAAAGGAACGCTCACAGTCGTCTGTCCACTCGAATTGTGCATCCTTCTTCATCAAGGAAGTCATCGGCTTCGAGACACTGGAGAATTTCTTCACGAACCTTCTATAATATCCTGCCAGACCGAGGAAGCTCCGAATGTCGGTAACCATCTTCGGCCTAGGCCAGGTACGCACTGCATCAATCTTGGCCGGATCCACAGCAATCCCAGCCTCAGAAATAACATCACCAAGAAAAGAAACTTGGTTTAACCAGAACTCACACTTAGAGAACTTCGCATATAGCTGGTTCTCCCTCAATGTTTGCAACACACATCTTAGGTGGCTTTCATGCTCACCCTTCGACTTAGAATACACAAGAATATCGTCGATGAAGACTACCACCGACTTGTCCAACTGATCACGGAACAAGCAGTTCATTAAATCCATAAACTTGGCCGGTGCATTGGATAGACCAAACGAAATGACCGTGAAATCGTAGTGACCATATCTGGTTCGGAATGCGGTCTTCTCAATGTCACCCTCTCGAATAGCAATTTGGTGGTAACCTGATCACAAGTCGATCTTGGAGAATACTGATGCTCCTTTCAACTGATCAAATAGATCATTGATACGTGGTAATGGATAACGGTTCTTCACCGTAACAACATTTAGCTCTCTGTAATCGATGCAGAGGCGGAGGCTACCGTCCGTCTTCTTCAAGAAGACGACTGGTGCTCCCCATGGTGAAACGTTCGAGCATATGAATCCCTTGTCGAGTAGGTCTTGCAGCTGTTCTTTGAGCTCTGTCATCTCATCTGGAGCCATACGGTAGGGTGCCTTCGCTATTGGTCCGATACCCGGAACCAATTCAATTTCAAACTCAACTGCCAGTGCTGGCGGCATGCCCGACAACTCCTTAGGAAAGACATCAGGAAACTCCGACACTACCGGTACATCTAGACTAAACTCCGGATCTCTCTCTATGTCCTGGACATAGCAGAGGTACACATCATTCTTTCGTCGTATTTCACGATACATTGCCATATCAGAGATAATCTGAGTCGAAGGCTCCTTGGGCCTCTGGCAATATGATATGGTAACCCCAGTCGGACTCCGAAGAAGTAGACAGTGCTCGGCACATAGAATTCGGCCTTTCTACCGCTCCAACCAGTTCATCCCTACAATTACATCAAATCCAAGCCCCTCAAACTCTATCATGTCTATCGGGAACTCTTCATTCTTAATTCGGAAAGTGGCATCTCGGTGATAGCGGGTACATTTGATCCGCTCCTTAGACGGGAGAGTGACTAGAAAGTCAGGCATCTCTTCACCGTCTAACCCCAGCCTCCTCGCAAATGAAAGCGAGATAAACGTGGGTGAGGCTCTAGAGTCAAACAAGAGCGATGCGTTCACGCCATTAACTGGGAAGGTACCGGTGAGGATAGTGCCGCTCTTGCCGGCTTCTGCCTCAGTACACACACTTAGTGTACCTTCCATTCAGAGTGCATAGCCTAGTTCATTTCATAAACTTTATAAGTACAACGGTAATAACACGGTTGGTATACTCAAGAAATTGACACCGTTTTATTCATTAATACCACTCCTTACACCATAAGTTGTTTTTACATTGTGTCGACATCGCTAAATACATAGCATACTTAACTTACAACTGAATTCACACATTACATGGTTATACATGGCTTCAGAATTGCCTTAAGGTCAAATTCAATCGTCCAGGTTTCATGTGTGTGGCATTGATTACTGTCGGAGGCGCCGTATTTAGTTTGATCTTCTTGATACCACAATACAGCATCCTCGACTGCCCACCCATGACTAATACATCACCTGACTTCAACACTAGCTTCTTTGCGAGGTTAGTACGCTTCTGCTCACAGTAAATATATTCTACGGTATCACCTATGGACCAAGACACCTCAGGTACTCCCTTACTAAGAGACTCGGGTGTTTCGTCCTTATCTTGGTGTAAACCCAATCGTCCACCTTTCTAGGGAGAAAGTTACAATACACAAAAGTCACCTTAACACTCGGAATCGGATCCGATTCAACTTGCTGAGCAATTCCCACGGTGTGATTAACGACCGCAAGGAACTCCTCGGTATACTCGGTACTGCCGCTGCATCTTCCGCTCGCGTGTCTTGATATGTCTTGGTGTAAGGGGTCCAATCCTTACCCATGCACATCATCTTTAAATTCATCTTTGCTCCACTTGGGTACTCCGTGTGTATAAACCTCCAGGTGCTGCTCAAGTTCGTTACATCGTTGGATGATTTGGATTTGTGCTTCGGGTGTCAGGTATCCATTTAATAATATCATACCTGGCTGGATAACCTGGCACTGCTCCGTCGGGAATTCGGTGATACTGATGGTGGTCTCTTCGGGGGTTGGTGTGGGAGGGATTGGATAACATATATTGAAGGTTACTAAGGTTTAGAATTATCTAACTTAGGTAAATTGTATATTATACTTCAACTTATTGTCCATGTGGTTGCAAATTTAAGTTTACTAACACTCATGCATGAAATGTGGTAAGCAACCAATTACATCACTCAACGGTTTTAAGTAGTACCTGGTCTAGAAGAGGTTCCAGCTGCCTCTAACCGATCAACCACATTAAGGGTGGCCTTGCCAGCTCCCGACCCCTTTCCTTTCTAGCATTTCCCCTGATCTGAGGAAGGCTGACTTGTCGCCTTTGGGCCCTCAAAGGTCGCGGTGGCCTTACCTTTACCCTTCCACTCAGGCTTATAGTTTGTACTGTTGGGTTCTAGTAACACTCGAAGTCTCGGTGTCCCATCTTTTTGTAGTAGTAGCACTGCACTTCCTTCCCCTTGCAGTCAACACCGGGGTGGTCTCCGTTGCACCACTTACAGTAGTAGTGGCGCCCAGATCCAAAGCCCGCACTAGCTGCTATCACATCGTACTGTCAATACTCACTTCATAAAATTGATAATACACACTTAATTTGTATTCAGGAATGATTTGTTACCCTTGGGTGGGTGAGAGTGTAGGGGCTTGGCCACAACAGCATAAGTGAGCTGCAGAGGCTCCTCAGTGGTAGCAGTATGGGCTTGGCCCTTGCCGCCCTGCTGCTTGCCCTTCTAGGACTGGTGGAAGGATTTCTTCTTCTTCTTCTCCCTCCACCATACCCTTGCAAACTTTGGCCCTCGCCCGAAGCCTTGCGCTTATGCGCCTACTCCTCGTCCGTCAGTCGGACGGTAATCTTGACCTTAGCAGCGGCATGATAGCACTCCTGAATTTTAGGGTGTTAGTCACGCCCCGCGAAATAAATTCACATTCACTTACATATACACTTACTCACATCATGCGGTATCTTAATTTACTTGCAAGGTATTGTATTCAGCTGGCCCCATCCCATAGCATAGGCGGTGGCTGAGTCCGCTGTAGAAACGGTTTACTAGAACTCGGTTAGAATAACCCAGGTCTGGTAACAGGTGGATAAGGTCGGTGAAGGTAGTGTAGTAGTCATCAACCGACATCTTATCCCCCTGCCTCAGACTATCCAGCTCCAGGCGCTTGGCGTCTTGTACATGTACAGGGTAGTACTTGGCTCGCAGTAGAGCCGTGTACTCCCTCCAACCGAATGCAGGATCAGCAACTTTGTCGTCCCGCACCAGCTTCCACCAGTTCCTTACCGAACCCTTCAGATAGTAAGTGGCAAGACGGACCTTGGCACCAGCTGGAACGTCCAAGGTCTCGTAGGAGGTCTCCAACTCAGAGATGTACGCCTCCAGCTTACTCGGGTCGGTCTCCCCTTTGAATGACGGGGGTCTCAAATCGGCAAACGCTTTCACCCAGTTGGTTTCGCGTGGCTGTGGCTGTGGTTGTGGACCTTGCTGGTCTTGAACGTCGTGCTACTGCTGCCCTTGCTGCAACGCAACGACTAGCTGAGGTACCATCTAGGCTACGGGGGCCGCAACTGCATCGGCCATCATCTGAGCCGTAGGGTTCTCCCCTGGGTCACCTCTACCACGCCCGCGGCCTCTTCCACATCCACGACCTGACATTTGAATTCACATGAATGTACATTAGCATTGTGCTTACAAACTTATCGGTTCCAAACGAGACGTCCTCTACACGACATAAGTTACACACTTACAGTGGTTAACCTTTACATTTACTCACATAATTGTTCCTCTCGTAACTATGGTTATTTCCTACTCGGTATATCCCTACTCGTAATCCGGTCATCAGAGCGATACTTTACTCTGATACCACTTTTTGTAACACCCAACCGTAACTTAACAATTAACAGTAAATCACAGCGGAAAACCATAACATAAACACTAACCAAAAGACGGTGTTACACGCCGTTAGTCACCCACGTGGCTACAAGGCTAATACGTACAAATTGTATCGGTCTGATGGACACAGACTCCCGAGCATTAGTACTAACATCCACATACTTACAAACCGAAACTATACCGAGTGTATATACAAACTCCGTACCATTCTAACTCCACCAAAATATATATACATACATCGACGAGTGCACAGACGCAACTCGGTTCACTGTCCAAAACTAACAAAAGTATTACTTGCACACCGAATCTAAAGCGACTCCGCTTCTTCGATCCTCATCCTGCAAAATAAATATAGTGCCCTAATGGGACTCAACAACCCTTGGCTGGTATGATTAACGTGCATCCCGTCAGCTACCGGGATACACACAACCAATTCTCATAATAACATGGGGTTCATTTTAAACAAACAACATACATAAATATATCAACATCCACCGCATAGCAACAACACATACACAACACAATTATGAACGAATAACTTAAGGAAACCAACCAAATAATAGTTAGCCAAATTGGTAGAGCCTAGAGAATGTTTTCATTCCCATATAGGCACGTTACATAACTTGTTACTGTTCGGTTTGTTGAATGTTTAACTTACCCCAAGATGTGTTGGATGTAGTGCTCCAAACACACCGTACATAAATTCCCCCTAGCCCCGAACTTAAGTCAAGGTAGGAAAGTCATCAATTAGACTCGTGGGAGATTGCAATCCAAGAAGGAAAACAATCAAAACATGGAGAGTTGAATCTGATCCAGATATCGACACCCGAACATACACGCGTGACCGAACACCCGGATTCCTCACCCCCGGTTATACACTTGTTAGTAGTTCCATTGATTGAACTCAACATATTATTTCAAACTGTAAGTGTTCAAGTCTAGTTAAGCACACAAGGGAGATGGGATACAATGTACAACATAATTCACAGTTAACACACGGATAGCCATGGTTAGAACGTTCCATAAGTTGAAACGTTAAAAGCCGAATACCATTCTCTTACATTTTCCTAACATTGGTTAGCTAACTGGTTAGCACGTATTCGAGGTTAGACGGTATCGGAACATACACACCACAATAAAACAATAACCATAAACTCATTTCATGTCTTAGTCTTACAAGGTCGTAAACACTCAGAAAAATAAACAAACACACAAGCCGGTGTAAACCGGTAGCAAATAGACTGCAAGAAAACCATATGAAATACCCCAAACCTTAATATGTTAATTAATTATGTGATTATGATTTTCTAAGGCTAATTAAGTCCTTAAGATAATTGGTAAAGAAATAGAAACCAAAAAGAAGAAGAAAATGCGTAAAAGTCACAAAACGTGAAAACACGTATTTAAATTATTTTAGGAGGTACATAATCTTCATTAGGGCTATAAATATATTTCTATACCCTAATTACACACTAAGAAACATGTGGGAAAATTCCGGAAGAAAACGGATCCGAATAATGCGTTAAAACGCTAACGGAGTCTTAAAGCGCGTTTTTCGAGAAAACCCGAAACGTGACTTTAAACAGGTTAAATGACCCCGTAAAAATTATAGTTGAATATGCAACCATAATTGAATATTAATGGGAGTTTAATAACCATTAAAATAAAAGAAACGAGAAAATTTCCGGAAAACGATCCCGGTTAGTGAATAGTGCTAAACCGGGTAAATAAACGAGCGTTTTTCTGTTAACACGAAAAACGCTCCAGTGTGTATACATTAGTGGGCGGTTTTATTAATATAGACAGCCCACCCACACATGACTAGTTAGCTAATTAATTAAGTCAAAAGAGCCAAAACAACAAAAGGGTACAAATACCCCTTTTCCCTCTCTCTCCTCCTTTATTTCATTTTCCCCTCTCTTTCCTTTTCTCTTTCCTCTCTCTCTTTATTCCCAGCCGGCTCCATATTCTCCTCTAAGCCACCGATTTCTCTCCTCCTTCTCCAATGGCTACTCCAACTACAATGCCATGCCCAAGCTTCATACAAGCTCCAATCACAAAAGTAATCACATATTCTTCTTCCTCTCATCCTCCTATATCATCCTCTCTTTTTAAAATTCCAAAAGGATGAAGTTGACCTCCATGGGTTTTCCCCATTTGAAGAGAAAATGGCATCATTGTGGAGCTTGGAGTCTCCTCTTCCTTCTAAGGTAAAAATTTCCAAGAAAAAGTCATTTCCCTTCATCTCTTGGTGTAATCGATTTTTCACCATTTTGATACCTTGTTTTTCTCCTTGTTCTTGAGCTCCAAATTAACCCTTCAATGGTGGAATGATTCCCCTTCTTGATTCAAGGGTGAGGATCCCTCTTAAAAGCTTCAAAAAGGTAAACCCTAACTTGTGTTCTAAGCCCTTGATTGAATTGAGATTTTATAAGGGTTTAGGTAATTAATGGAGTATGCTTTTGTGTTCTTGAATGTTGGGATGTAGTTTGGAACTCCATGCCCTCTTGACCGATTTTGAGAAGATGAAGAGCAAGAAGAGAAATAAGGAGACTTGTGAAATTAAGGTAAGAAAACTACCTTGAACCTTGTTCTTAATTGTTTTAGAGTTTGGGATGGGTAAACAAATTAGTGAACCTAAAATTGTGGATTGAAATCTACGTTGGAAATGTGTTTAATTGATTTTAGAGAGGTTTGTGAATTAATGGTTGAATTGAGGGCCTTAAGAGCCAAATGTTTTGGGTTGTGATTGATATTGTGGTTGTTGAGATTATGGAGATTATGGTGATTATGTTGTTGTTGATGGAATTTGAGGATTTGTTATGTGCTGGTAGGACCCTTGTAAGGGTGTGGCTAGATTAGGAAGGAAAAGGAAGAATTGGTGAGAAGGGATGTGTTTAAGTTTATGGGGAGGTTATGGTGAAATTTTGGTAAAAAATGAGTGTAGGTGGTGAATGGATTCGGGTGGGTGTGTTCAACCACGGGGGATTTTCGTTCTTGTTAGTTTTCTATATATGATTGCTTGATTCTCTAGTGGTGATGTTTTTTTTGGATGCTTTTGATGTGTGTTTGATGCATCAAAACCCCGTGGAAATGTGTTTTCGATTGGCTAATTTGCTACAATAAATTATGTATGTTTTGTGGGGGATTTGTGGCTTGGTTCTGGCTGTTTTCCGTAATTGATTTTGCAGTTTTCGGTATGTCCGAACATGTGTCCGAACATTGAAGTTCGGACATCATACGTCGGAAGATTTTCAGACTCTCGGCTTATGTCCGAACATGCAAGGTCGGACGCATGTTTGGACCAGCCTTTGTTTTTGCATAACTTTTTCGTTTGAACTCCGTTTTGAGTGCCGTTTGCGGCGTTGGATTCCTCTTTTCGAGTACTATCTGTTTTGACATATTTTGGCATTTGTTTATGTATATTTTGATTTGAAAATGACCGATAATCTTTTGAACTCCATTTTTGCTCTATAAGTGTGCTTCAACCTTCTAATGATGGGGGATTGGATGGTAATGGTTTTGGATGATGTTTAGGCCTTGTTTGGTGACATGTAAAGGTTTTAAGATGTGTAAACAAGTGTTAGGTTTGACGTGAGAGTTGTGAACTTAAGATCACAAGAGTAAAATTAAGTATAACAGGATAACGGGGTTAACTATGGGCGCACTTGTCGTTTAACAATTGTATTGCCCCGATTTAATGGAAACAAATGTAATGTTACCAGTTGTTCAAAGATTATTCAAGGAACCTAAGAGAACGTAATAGAGTGGACCTTGGTGACAGGTATGGTTTTCTTGCAACCTGTGTCCTACCGGGTTACACCGGCTTGTATGCCAACTTGTTTTTCTGTGTGTTTGCCACCTTGCAAGGTAAAGCATGAAATGAGTTTATAGTAATTCATTAATGTGGCGTAAATAATTCCGATACCGTTTAGCCTTATTTATGTGTTAAACCGTAGCTAACTGACTCTAGGATCACATAAGAGTTTGGTATCCGGATTAAACGTCCCAACCCACGGGAACGTACTAACTACGGCTATCCGTGCTTTAGTTGTATATTGTGGTTATGTGTGTTGTGTGTTGCCTTTGCTTAATGTATCGTTGTTTAACAATGTTGTTGTCCATGTTTGTCGAATGGGATGTTACCTCCCTGCTGTGTGATTAACCAAACTTGTAACACCAAATGGTGCATGTATGTGATAAGTTCCATAGAGGAACTTCTAACTAATATGTATATATTATGGGGGGTGAGGAATCCGGTCGTTCCGGTTGCGCGTGTTGTTTGGGAGTTGATGTATACAGTTTCTTTAACTCCCTCTCTGTTATGTTATGGTTGTTTTCCTTCTTGGAATTCAATCTCCCATGAGCTTAACCAAGGCTCACCTACCTGACTTTTATTTGGGCTAGGGGGAATCATGTGTAAAGTTTGTTTGGGAGTTGATGCCAATATTCGCTTTGACTCCCACTCTATTATTGATTGGTTTTCCTTCTTGGAATTCAATCACCCACAAGCCTAAGATCAATGGCTTTCCTACTCGATTGTTGTTCGGGCTAGGGGGAATACTGTTATGTTATGGTTGTTCTCTTTCTTTGGATTACAACCACCCACAAGCTTAACCAAGGCTTACCTACCTCATCACTATTGGAGCTAGGGGAAATTGTGTATGGTGTGATCGGGCCAATATTAAGGCCGACACATCTATGTGAAGTATGTTGTTATGTTATGTACGTTGATCTCCTAAATCAACCCCGTATAAATATGAGGGTAATTAAGTATAACCCGATTAAATGGGTATGTGTCGTCTAGCAAGGAATAGCTCCATTAGGGTAAAACCCTCAAGGGCCAAATGATGCAATAATGTGATCTAACCAATGTGATGTGTTAATTTATGTTTGTATCCTGTTCATTCGGTTGTGTGATTTATAAGCATGATATATATGTATAGTTTCATGCATGTTTTAAATATAATTGACCGCATGCTCAGACGACAAATAGTTGTGCGTGGCCCGGTAGCATGCGGGCTGCAGGATTACCATACCAGCAAAGGTGCTGACCCCCTTTGGGGGCCCCCCATACTTTTCAGGTACAATGGAGCTGGCAGCCGTTCGAGAGTAGGACGGGGTAACTGTTTATGTATGGGTGGTTATTTAATTTAGCGTGATATCGATAGAGGAATGTATTAGACTCGGTACAGTTTGGTTTGTAATTGTAATTGTGTTCAGAATATAATGGAGTTGTAAATGTAAAGTGTAATGCTCGGTAATCTTGTCCATCAGACCGGTACGTTGTGTATGCAGTAGCCTTGTTAGCCACGTGGGTGGCTAACGGCGTGTAACACCCATTGATTTAGTCAGTGTTTATGATATAAGTTCCACTGCGGTTAATGATTAAGTGTGGTGTTATTAGTATGGGTGTTACAAAAAGTGGTATCAGAGCGAAGTATCGCTCTGATGACTAGAAATACCGAGCTTAGGAGTACCGAGTTTGGATTTTAGTATTTTGGGTTTGGGTTAAGGGTTGAGTGATAGCGTGAGAGATACGCTAGTTAGGAATTACCAGTGTGTACTGGAAACCTACAATCTCCTTCCCACCCTCCACAGTCCCTGCTTTATAACTCGGGGAAGAACACCAGAGAGATGAAAGTCCTCTCTTACTTGGGAATACCCGATCTGGCAGTTGTTAAACATCGCTGTAAGTACGAAGAACCTGTCATACGGTAGATTCCAAGAACTGAGAATCCCAGAGACGGAACCTGTTTGAACACCTTTACCCGCACTTAATAACAGAAGATTAAGAAACCTATCTAGAAGAGACTGAAATTTCCGGCGACCTGGGTCGACATGCCTAGCAGTCAAGGAAACCCAGTCAACAAGAAAAGAAAGCACTAACTGTGCACATAGGTGGTCAATAGAGGAGCAACAAACCCGAGACATATGTCTACGGAACCATAATTGTTAAGTAATACCGAAAATGGTATAGTAACCGACTAAGGAACTCGTCAAGGTTGGATGATGCCAAACCTACAACGCCAAAGAGGCTGCAATACCTGATTATCATAGTTTAGACCACTATGGAAGTATTAGTGAAACATACTTCAATAGGACTGCGAGGTAGTACCTAAACAAGAATCAAGTTTCGGTAACCACGGCAAATGCGTGGGGACGAACATTAAGGAAGAACACAGAGTTAAGTGAACGGGAGTCACCCTAGCTAACGACTACCATGTCAAGACCATTGAGAGACGTTCGAATGTTCTATTATCAAAACTGTAAGGTCAAAGGAAGAGCCAACAAGGCTACCGAATACGGTAGTGATACAAGTAGTATCGTAACCAGCACATGTTGAACCGATAGCCAGCCAGCATGGCGCACTTGCTATTGCAAGTGCTGCTATAACGGGGCTATTCGGGAAAGTTTTAATGTCTACAAAGTACCTGGTATGGTACCGTATTGTTGAAGGAAATGATTATAGAATCAAGAATCCAAGAATTTGAAGCGTGAAACCTGGAAGGGCTCAGTGGCCTAACCATTGTATGTGAAGATATACTAGTCAGCAGGAGGCTATACCTGGTCGAAGCGTGAAGAAATTTTAAACACCAGGAAGAATTTTCTATTAAACCCAGTTTTTCTTCTAAACCCAGATATATTTCAAACCGTTTTCGCACCCAAATTCTCTTCCAACTCATATTCATCTCAAACCTTCTTTTCAGCCCAAATTTTCTCACTAACTTCAGATTCTCTTTAAGACGAAACCAGGAGACCTACCTGGCCTCAGCGCCACGCAGTAGGTAAGTTATATGCAGTTATACACAGACGGGAATCGGATAACGCGAGGGAATGGATTGAGTTCATACTAAATACAACAGTGGATAGAATCCCCTTGATTAAGTTCGGGAAGCACGGAATGGATATTATCATAGGACGATGTAAGGGAGTTGACAACAGAATACTTCACCTAGGCGTGTGACGGACACTACGAGTGTACTAACTGAAATGTGGGACGACTGCACTCCGATAGGAGCTTGTGGGCCTGACAGACCTTCTTATGGGTTAGTCGGGTAAGTAGCAATGTATCAGTACGGTACCCCACGTATGTATACGAGTGGAGTCGGGAACACGGGAAGTAGTCGACTCCATACTACGGTCAGCAGTAAAGGTTAAACAAGAGCAACGAACTACCACGAATGGTTGAAGTAAAGGAACCCAGTTAAGTTAACGAGACTAAAAGGATTAGTGAATCCATTTCAAGGAAATGTTTATGAGTCAAGAAGCGTGGAGCGCACTGGCTAGTAAGTAAAGACATCTCACATGTCTCAAGAATCCTGAGGGATAAACATGAGAGCTGGAATGATGACCCAGCCTATACATGACAAGGCAGATGCCTAATATGGACACGTTAATCTGTAATGAACGGGATGAAACTCCCGGAATGATTACTTAGACTACCAGGGAATATTGATCTTCACAGAAAAGGTTAGTAAACCCAGCGAAGAACGCAAAATGGCGTAGTTAACTAAACGTACCTATAACTGCAAGCCAGATGTAATGGCATAACTTAGTAACACTCAGGAGAAATCCTTGAGGGTGTTTGGATCAACAATTGTTGGACGAATTAACGTGATAGAAATGCAAGGGTTGGAACTACACTCAATAAAATATAAGTCGTCAGGAGGCGGACTGACATTCCTAAGGGGCATCCCATGAGAGGCGGCGTGATGCAACGACCTTGTTATGGAGCCCAATACTACCTCCAACCCATGTAATGTTGTACAAAGAAAGTAAAACTTGTGTGAACAGCCTATAATGAGCAGAACTCGAGGCAACAAAGCATTTAAGCCACAAACCAAATGTGTTATGCAAATCTAATCGATTGTGAAAGTTTATGTTGTACAAGTGAATAGAGCAGAGAACGAACCACTGCTTTAAGAGTGGGGATACCCCTCGATATCGTGAAACCGCGAGAGCGGTAGTTATGTGAACCAAGTTCAAGAATTATGTTAAGAATTAACCATATTGTTATTACCCAAGAATGATATGAATAGTCATCATATGAAAAGAAGCGTTGTACCAGTTGTGGAGACAGGAAGAGTAATAAGTCTAATAGCAACCACCGTAGGTGTGTGATGCTAAATGTAGAGGGGACAACGCTCAAGGAACATAAAGACTCGAGGGAATAGTGTATTCAGTAGTCATCCTAATGAATGACGAACCAAAAATACGAATGATGGAAGTACATGAGCAGAAGCTAATATGAGAGTGGATGCCATGTAAGTTAGTGTTGTACAAGAAGTAAGAATACGGTGCGCAATAAGCGACCATTGTATAAGTATTGTTAAACGAAAGTATGGCAAATAAGCAGAATTATGAGTTAAACTCAGTGGAGATACAATGGTAAGTGATAACAAATAAACTAGGCAATAAGCCAGTATTATGAGATAAAAATCTCAGGGAAACACAGTGTTCACTCCTATTGCAATCCCATAAGAGATTTACTGCCAAGAGTTTACGCCTCTGCACTCTGTATGACTGAGTGTTTTGGTATTGCGCTTGCGCGGCAATGATCGAGTGAGATAGCTAGGAAGTTGGGAAGATGTTAATTGTGGTAGAACAACAAAAGACTTATAACGTTATAAGACCGAGGCATAGGAAATGCAAGCACGTACCAATGAAAGAATACTAGTATAGAACCAAATGTGGAGGCGTGATTAGCAATGAGTGACTGCAGTAACACCGAATGCCAAATATCATTATGGAATATACCTCAAGTGTTGGAAATAACAGAGGGAGCACTACATATTAGGTAGTAGCTCAACCTCAACCGACAACAAGTCGGATCAAACTAAGTGAATGATCATGAACTTACACAGCTGCATATGCAGTAAGTTATCTGAACAGTGGATGGAAAGTTTGCAACTCACCAGATTACCGCACGGTAAGAGATACCATGCGTCGGTTGAGAAACCATTCTTCACAAGATGAAGGTGATAAATGGGAAATGTACAATACATTATGAATAACGAATGAGGCAAACTAAGCTCTAAGTTGTCACAGTTGTGCACCAGAAGCCAGTGAACCCATGTTTCAGATACATTGTGAATATGAATAATGGCTGGTTATTAACGACAAGAAGCCTCACAGGCCAGAATCGAAACCGGTGATGAGTTAAATAAACTCCAATGAGAATTCTTGGTTTAGGGACTAAACCGCCAATATGGTTAAGATCCTCTAACCAGAACGCATTGTATACAGACCGTGTGGAAGTTAAAACAGTTCACGGCGGCAGAACATTTAAACCATGTTCAGTGATTGATTACGTGGGCATAATCCCTTTTAAGGGGGGTAGAGCCTAAAACCGCTTAGTGTGTTTTAACGTACAAGTGTACGTGAACTATGTTGTGCATAGCACAAAATAATTTGTTTTGATGATTGGTGCGTATGTAATATGAACATGCGCATTCATTCATGGTTTAATTGTGGTAATTGCGCACAGAAGATGCGAATACCATTGTGATAAATGTATATACCTTGTTAACTGTTATGTGTGAGAGTACAAGTGTAAGGGAGTAAGAAACTCCCGGGGAACTAAAACCCCGACTATGTATGTTCATATAATACTAAATGTAAAACTGTGTATTGTATTTTGATAAAAGTATATATATATATATATATACAGTATTGTGATTTATGAAGAAGTATGACACCAACATAGAACCTAGTGAGAATTAAATTCCCTAGTCAACTTGATTTAAGATGAATCGGGAAGATGATCGATGGACAGAGTTCCACCCTTAGAGATGTAATGATTATGACTAGATGGATTAAAAGATAGAAAATGGTACATGCTTGAATTAGTTGTTGTTTGAAATGAAGTGGGAGGTGAAACTTGATTATCATGAGATCAAGGGAAGCCGAACACAAATTGGGGTGGAAAGATAGTTGAACACTGATGCTGATCACATCAGGGTTGGATGACTCTTGAAACTCCCTATAAGTGGTCACAAATAATCACATTAAGAATAAGATGCAGTTAGCATAAATTGGACTTGGAGTTGTATTGCGTCTTCAAAAAGAATTTTAAATTGGTGTCTTCAAATTTTCAATTGGTAATTTCAAGACTTCAATTAATATTTCCAAGATTCTTAAATGGTATTTTCAAAGGAAGAATTTCTTTACTTGATGTTGTAGAAAGGATTTTCAATTAGTACTTTCCAATAAAGGATTTCATTCCACTTAACCTCATAAAGAATATTTTCGTATTACTTGCTCACGAGCTGAGGACGTATGAGCCTTTGTCTTCGGACCGGTGACATGAGAAGTATATTTTAAAGATGTATGTAATGTGTTGTTGATCTCCCAAAGGAACGGGGACCAGAAGGTGTCCATCGCGACCGGGTTCTGCGGGATCACAGTGTATATGTACTCGACATGGCACTCGAGCCCATGAAGAGATGGAAAAGAATTTCTGTTTGTTATACATGCTAAGACATGTTGTGTGATATGTGTAATAAATATTATCTAGACTTATTAGTCTAAATGTGGATATGTTACCCGGACCGTTAAGTCCGAGGTTGTTATGTAAAAGTGAATTTTACTATGGAAGTTGTATCTTGCAAGTAAACCCGGCATTCTAATTAAAGGATACATGGGAAATTGTGAACTTTGAGGACAAAGTTCTTTTAAGGGGGGTAGATTGAAATACCCCAAACCTTAATATGTTAATTAATTATGTGATTATGATTTTCTAAGGCTAATTAAGTCCTTAAGATAATTGGTGAAGAAATAGAAACCAAAAAGAAGAAGAAAATGCGTAAAAGTCACAAAACGTGAAAACACATATTTAAATTATTTTAGGAGGTACATAACCTTCATTAGGGCTATAAATATATTTCTATACCCTAATTACACACTAAGAACATGTGGGAAAAATTCCAGAAGAAAACGGATCCGAATAATGCGTTAAAACGCTAACGGAGTCTTAAAGCGCGTTTTTCGAGAAAACCCGAAAACGTGACTTTAAACAGTTAAATGACCCCGTAAAAATTATAGTTGAATATGCAACCGTAATTGAATATTAATGGGAGTTTAATAACCATTAAAATAAAAGAAACGAGAAAATTTCCGGAAAACGATCCCGGTTAGTGAATAGTGCTAAACCGGGTAAATAAACGAGCGTTTTTCTGTTAAACACGAAAAAACGCTCCAGTGCATACATTAGTGGGCCGGTTTTATTAATATAGACAGCCCACCCACACATGACTAGTTAGCTAATTAATTAAGTCAAAAGAGCCAAAACAACAAAAGGGTACAAATACCCCTTTTCCCTCTCTCTCCTCCTTTATTTCTTTTCCCCTCTCTTTCCTTTTCTCTTTCCTCTCTCTCTTTATTCCCAGCCGGCTCCATCTTCTCCTCTAAGCCACTGATTTCTCTCCTCCTTCTCCAATGGCTACTCCAACTACAATGCCATGCCCAAGCTTCATACAAGCTCCAATCACAAAAGTAATCACATATTCTTCTTCCTCTCGTCCTCCTCTATCATCCTCTCTTTTTAAAATTCCAAAAGGATGAAGTTGACCTCCATGGGTTTTCCCCATTTGAAGAGAAAATGGCATCATTGTGGAGCTTGGAGTCTCCTCTTCCTTCTAAGGTAAAAATTTCCAAGAAAAAGTCATTTCCCCTTCATCTCTTGGTGTAATCGATTTTTCACCATTTTGATACCTTGTTTTTCTCCTTGTTCTTGAGCTCCAAATTAACCCTTCAATGGTGGAATGATTCCCCTTCTTGATTCAAGGGTGAGGATCCCTCTTAAAAGCTTCAAAAAGGTAAACCCTAACTTGTGTTCTAAGCCCTTGATTGAATTGAGATTTTATAAGGGTTTAGGTAATTAATGGAGTATGCTTTTGTGTTCTTGAATGTTGGGATGGAGTTTGGAACTCCATGCCCTCTTGACCGATTTTGAGAAGATGAGGAGCAAGAGGAGAAATAAGGAGACTTGTGAAATTAAGGTAAGAAAACTACCTTGAACCTTGTTCTTAATTGTGTTAGAGTTTGGGATGGGTAAACAAATTAATGAACCTAAAATTGTGGATTGAAATCTACGTTGGAAATGTGTTTAATTGATTTTAGAGAGGTTTGTGAATTAATGGTTGAATTGAGGGCCTTAAGAGCCAAATGTTTTGGGTTGTGATTGATATTGTGGTTGTTGAGATTATGGAGATTATGGTGATTATGTTGTTGTTGATGGAATTTGAGGATTTGTTATGTGCTGGTAGGACCCTTGTAAGGGTGTGGCTAGATTAGGAAGGAAAAGGATGAGAATTGGTGAGAAGGGATGTGTTAAGTTTATGGGGAGGTTATGGTGAAATTTTGGTAGAAAATGAGTGTAGGTGGTGAATGGATTCGAGTGGGTGTGTTCAACCACGGGGGATTTTCGTTCTTGTTAGTTTTCTATATATGATTGCTTGATTCTCTAGTGGTGATGTTTTTTTGGATGCTTTTGATGTGTGTTTGATGCATCAAAACCCGTGGAAATGTGTTTTTTGATTGGCTAATTGCTACAATAAATTATGTATGTTTTTGGGGGATTTGTGGCTTGGTTCTGGCTATTTTCCGTAATTGATTTTGCAGTTTTCGGTATGTCCGAACATGTGTCCGAACATTGAAGTTCGGACATCATACGTCGGAAGATTTTCAGACTCTCGGCTTATGTCCGAACATGCAAGGTCGGACGCATGTTTGGACCAGCCTTTGTTTTTGCATAACTTTTTCGTTTGAACTCCGTTTTGAGTGCCGTTTGCGGCGTTGGATTCCTCTTTTCGAGTACTATCTGTTTTGACATGTTTTGGCATATGTTTATGTAAATTTTATTTGAAAATGACCGATAATCTTTTGAACTCCATTTTTGCTCTATAAGTGTGCTTCAGCCTTCTAATGATGGGGGATTGGATGGTAATGGTTTTGATGATGTTTAGGCCTTGTTTGGTGACATGTAAAGGTTTTAAGATGTGTAAACAAGTGTTAGGTTTGATGTGAGAGTTGTGAACTTAAGATCACAAGAGTAAAATTAAGTATAACAGGATAACGGGGTTAACTATGGGCGCACTTGTCATTTAACAATTGTATTGCCCCGATTTAATGGAAACAAATGTAATGTTACCAGTTGTTCAAAGATTATTCAAGGAACCTAAGAGAACGTAATAGAGTGGACCTTGGTGACAGGTATGGTTTTCTTGCAACCTGTGTCCTACCGGGTTACACCGGCTTGTATGCCAACTTGTTTTTCTGTGTGTTTGCCACCTTGCAAGGTAAAGCATGAAATGAGTTTATAGTAATTCATTAATGTGGCGTAAATAATTCCGATACCGTTTAGCCTTATTTATGTGTTAAACCGTAGCTAACTGACTCTAGGATCACATAAGAGTTCGGTATCCGGATTAAACGTCCCAACCCACAGGAACGTACTAACTACGGCTATCCGTGCTTTAGTTGTATATTGTGGTTATGTGTGTTGTGTGTTGCCTTTGCTTAATGTATCATTGTTTAACGAATGTTGTTGTCCATGTTTGTCGAATGGGATGTTACCTCCCTGCTGTGTGATTAACCAAACTTGTAACACCAAATGGTGCATGTATGTGATAAGTTCCATAGAGGAACTTCTAACTAATATGTATATATTATGGGGGGTGAGGAATCCGGTCGTTCCGGTCGCGCGTGTTGTTTGGGAGTTGATGTATACAGTTTCTTTAACTCCCTCTCTGTTATGTTATGGTTGTTTTTCCTTCTTGGAATTCAATCTCCCATGAGCTTAACCAAGACTCACCTACCTGACTTTTATTTGGGCTAGGGGGAATCATGTGTAAAGTTTGTTTGGGAGTTGATGCCAATATTCGCTTTGACTCCCACTCTGTTATTGATTGGTTTTCCTTCTTGGAATTCAATCACCCACAAGCCTAAGATCAATGGCTTTCCTACTCGATTGTTGTTCGGGCAAGGGGGAATACTGTTATGTTATGGTTGTTCTCTTTCTTTGGATTACAACCACCCACAAGCTTAACCAAGGCTTACCTACCTCATCACTATTGGAGCTAGGGGGAAATTGTGTATGGTGTGATCGGGCCAATATTAAGGCCGACACATCTATGTGAAGTATGTTGTTATGTTATGTACGTTGATCTCCAAAATCAAGCCCGTATAAATATAAGGGGTAATTAAGTATAACCCGATTAAATGGGTATGTGTCGTCTAGCAAGGAATAGCTCCATTAGGGTAAAACCCTCAAGGGCCAAATGATGCAATACTGTTATGTTATGTTGTTCTCTTTCTTTGGATTACAACCACCCACAAGCTTAACCAAGGCTTACCTACCTTATCACTATTGGAGCTAGGGGGAAATTGTGTATGGTGTGATCGGGCCAATATTAAGGCCGACACATCTATGTGAAGTATGTTGTTATGTTATGTACGTTGATCTCCAAAATCAAGCCCGTATAAATATAAGGGGTAATTAAGTATAACCCGATTAAATGGGTATGTGTCGTCTAGCAAGGAATAGCTCCATTAGGGTAAAACCCTCAAGGGCCAAATGATGCAATAATGTGATCTAACCAATGTGATGTGTTAATTTATGTTTGTATCCTGTTCATTCGGTTGTGTGATTTATAAGCATGATATATGTGTATAGTTTCATGCATGTTTTAAATATAATTGACCGCATGCTCAGACGACAAATAGTTATGCGTGGCCCGGTAGCATGCGGGCTGCAGGATTACCATACCAGCAAAGGTGCTGACCCCCTTTGGGGGGCCCCCATACTTTTCAGGTACAATGGAGCTGGCAGCCGTTCGAGAGTAGGACGGGGTAACTGTTTATGTATGGGTGGTTATTTAGTTTAGCGTGATATCGATAGAGGAATGTATTAGACTCGGTACAGTTTGGTTTGTAATTGTAATTGTGTTCAGAATATAATGGAGTTGTAAATGTAAAGTGTAATGCTCGGTAATCTTGTCCATCAGACCGGTACGTTGTGTATGCAGTAGCCTTGTTAGCCACGTGGGTGGCTAATGGCGTGTAACACCCATTGATTTAGTCAGTGTTTTGATATAAAGTTCCGCTGCGGTTAATGATTAAGTGTGGTGTTATTAGTAGGGGTGTTACACCATACCTTGGTCCCTGCTACGTTCGTTGACCACCGAATGCAGCTCATTTTTCCTCTTCAAGATTTTCTCACTTGTTTTCTCTTGTTTTTCTTGATCTCAAACCGGCAAGGGATTTACTCACTTGTAAATCTTTTAACCAATATACAAATAAGGGTAATGAGTATCAAGCATTATACTCAAACTCATGAACAAACCCTAGATTACTAGAAGTGTTTTAATACACTAGAATTGGATGTTTACCTTGGAATTTGAAAAAGAGATTGATAAGGATGCAAGCTAGGACTCCTTCTAGTCCTTGGAAGATTAAATCAAGCTAATAAAAAGAGCAAGACAAGGCATCACAAAGGTGATTTTCGGCCATGTGCAAGATTGAATGGGAATGTGAATTTTCTTTAGCTTTTCTTACCTTGAAGCAAAGAGAGTATCAAGGTGCAAGAATTAGAGCTTTTCCTCCTTCAATGGATATTATACATGGAATCAAACTTGAGTTCTTGAAGATTTGAAAAGAGCAAAATGATAGGCTTGGTCTAACTAGCACAAAGGTGGTCTTAGAATTTGATTTGGAGCATGGAGTTGTATTTGACAAGAGAATGAAGTTGGAGAAGAGAGGTGTGTTGTAGCATAACCGATTTGCTTGGGAGGATGAAGGAAGAAGACGGTGTGGAAAGGAGGGAGTGAAGGAGAAGTGAGGAGAGAGGTAAAATTTTGATGATATTTAACTTATAAAGGTGTATAGTCTTTTTACTTATCACTAGTACAAAACAGGCTTACCGCAGCCCCCCTATTGCAGCGGTTGTAAGAGGAACCGCTGCAATAGGATGTTTTAAAATTTTCGCGTCACCTACCGCAGCGGTTCCTAGCTAACAACCGCTGCGGTAGGTGACGCGAAAATTTTAAAACTACCTATTGCAGCGGTTCCTCTTACAACCGCTGCAATAGGGGCGCCGCGGTAGGTAGGTCAATTTTTTCAAAAAAATCCCGCTTAATTTTTTTAAAAAATTTCACTATCCCGCTTTTTTTAAGCCTATTGCAGCGGTTGTTAGCTAGGAACCGCTGTAATAGGTAGGTCGATTTTTCAAAAAAAAATTCCCGCTTATTTTTTTCAAAAATTTCACTTTCCCAGTTTTTTTAGCCTATTGCAGCGGTTGTTACTATGAACCGCTGCAATAGGTAGGTCGATTTTTTTCAAAAAAAAAAAATTCCCCCTTATTTTTTTTCAAAAATTTCACTTTCCCAGTTTTTTTAGCCTATTGCAGCGCGGTTCTTACTAGGAACCGCTGCAATAGGTAGGTCGATTTTTTCAAAAAAACAAAATTCCCGCTTATTTTTTTCAAAAATTTCACTTTTCCAGTTTTTTTAGCCTATTGCAGCGGTTCTTACTAGGAACCGCTGCAATAGGTAGGTCGATTTTTTCAAAAAAAAAAATTCCCGCTTATTTTTTTCAAAAAGTTCACTTTCCCAGTTTTTTTAGCCTATTGCAGCGGTTCTTACTAGGAACCGCTGCAATAGGTAGGTCGATTTTTTCAAAAAAAAAAATCCCGCTTATTTTTTCAAAAATTTCACTTTCCTAGTTTTTTTTAGCCTATTGCAGCGGTTCTTACTAGGAACCGCTGCAATAGACTTTTTGTTTTAATATAAAAGTTTCTCCTCTGTTAATTGACGTTAATTATGCTCTGCGCTCTCCTTCTTCTAGCCGCGGCGAACAAGGAACAACTCTGCGCTCTCTTCCTCTCTTCACTCACGGTCGATGGCGAACAAGGTACGCATGCTCTGCGCTAGCTCTCTTCTTCTTTCACTCATTTATTCTTCTTCTCTTCCCTCATGGTAATATGCTCGAACTTATCTTTACTTCGGTAATTTTGTAACCCTAACTAAGAACAAGATGCTCTGCGCCTCCATTAATATTCTCACGCGGTAATTTTGCAACCCTAACTGGCGAACAAGAACATATATGCTATGTGCCTCTTTCTCTTCTCATATCTACACCTCTTTTACTGTAATTTTGCAAATCTGGTTGGTGGACGAGGAACAAGGGTTGCGCCCCTGTATTCTCATCTCAAGGTAATTTTGCAATAGGCTTGGAGAACAAGGAACATGTTGTGCGCCTCACGGTAATTTTGCAACTTGATCTGGTGAAAAAAGGAACATATTTTGCGCTGATTCTGAACTGGTGAATGGCTGCGCGAGGAAGAAGATGAAGCAGAATTTTTTTTTAAAAAAATACCTATGGCAGCGGTTCCTAGCTAACAACCGCTGCAATAGGCTTGTTTTTTTTTCAGAAGCCCACCTATGGCAGCGGTTGTTAGCTAGGAACCGCTGCCATAGGCTTGTTTTTTTTCCCAGAAGCCCACCTATGGCAGCGGTTGTTAGCTAGGAACCGCTGCCATAGGTAACCTACTGCAGCGGTTCAAAAACCGCTGAGATAGGTCAAGACCCTATCGCAGCGCACCTCAGAACCGCTGCGATAGACCCAAAACAACCGTTGCGATAGGTCTATTTTGTACTAGTGTATTTCTTCTTCCTTCTTTAAACTAGCAAATGGTGATGACTAACCATATTGAAAAACCGCCCCTCCCACTACTTAGGATATTTAGGAGCTATTTTGACCACTTAATTTACCAAAGTTGACTTAAAGCTAAATTAAGCACTATTTGGGCAATATTCATAATTAGTGCACATATTTGTGAAATTTTTGGTTTCCCATTGATTTAGGCTTCCTAATGTGACATTAAGTAGTACACATGTTGATTAAGGTAATCATGGGCATTTAGCCACTTAAAACCCATTTCTAAGACAATTTCAAAAATGTGCTTTAAGACTCCTTAAAGCACAATTTGTGTTTTAACTTGTTTTTGAGCTTGGTTTTCTTTGGTAATTGATTTAACATGTCCATTAGCATGTTAATAAAGTCTTAATAAGATCCTTGGGTCCTAATCAAGGTTCCCAAGCCTAGAGCATGTTTTTGCTCAAATTGTCTTAATGGTACTTTATTGTGTTTCCTATGGTTTTAATTGTTTACTAATGTTTCTAAGGCACTTTTTAGCCTTATTATACCAAAGTGTAACATTTAAATGACATATCTAGGTTTGGGGTATTTCACTCATAGTTAGGTTTTATTCAAGTTTAAACAATAATGTGTACGGACACCACTAAAGCACAAAACTAGAGGAAGACTAACTAAACTTGAGAAATGAGCATGAAAAATGCTTATAAAACATATGAAATGAACCCCTAAAACATGCTCAGTTATACACTCATCATAATTCGAGTAATTTTCTACGGTTAAGGGTTTTGGTTAATGTCCTAGAGTTGTAGTGGAGATGCTGTAACACTCCTACCCCTAATCCCGTCATTAACACATAATCACTTCATTAGTCAATACAATTGCAGAAGATAATCTAATACAACTGGCGGGTGAAACATTGTCGTTAGCCACCCACGTGGCTAACAAGGCCTAACTCAATACAACATCAGTCTGATGGACCAGAATAACCGAGTACTCAATACAAATATAGTTCTCATTCTTTGCTAACCGAGTCTCATTCAATACAAACTATACCGAGTTTCTATTACAATCCAAATGCCGATATACTTTCTATTTACAATGCTAACAATTACAATTACAATGTAATTACATAATCTAACTACTACCCATGTCGTAGCATCCCCGTCCTACTCTCGAACGGTTACCGGCTCCAAGTACCTGAAAAAGAATGGGTGGCCCCAAAGTGGCTCAGCACCTTTGCTCGTATGGTAGTCGTGTAACCCTTTACTACCGGTCCACACTCAACTAATTCTCATCTTAACATGCGATTGATTTTATTTAAATCAAAACATGAAATGCAATAAACATACAACATGCTTGCATTCATACAAGTATTCAAACATAGAATATAATCAGTGAGACTAACACATTAGTTAGTTAGTTTACACAATCTCACTCTTAGGCCATGAGGGTTCTACCTCATAGACGACCCGTTCTCATTGTTCAATAACTTTCCATTCTCTCTGGACACTTATTTGTTCTCTTAGTTCTTTAGACACTACCGGTCTCATTCTACTTTCTCTATTGTTCTTCTCTTAAATAATTCTTAAGCCAATACACATGGCCTCCGGGCAGAGTCGAACACAAGACTCACCACCGGGCTTTCAAGCCTAGTCTTACTTCCCCGGTTTCGACCCTACTCTGGGTCTAACATGGTGGGAAGGCTCAACTAGCTACCGGAACTACTCTCTTAGTTCCTTACTTACGCAAAAGCCCATATCTCTACTGGACTTCTCATATTCCCAAATACTCCTCTCTCGGAGCATAACATATTTATGTAAATTAGTCTAGAAACATCACTCTCGATGTCATCTAATGACTTAGGGAATTTTCTCAAGTTCTTGTATTCTCATAATTAAGGGTTGCCCCAATATTTTGAATACTTATACATTCGGGTTATTTTCTCTTACCGGGTCGGATCCTCATATAGGAGGTCGACTGTCTCTTATAAGGGATTTGGTGGTCCCGTATATTTCTTTTTACTTTTCTCTTGATTTCATAACATTGAACTTTCGTTGTTATCCTAATGAAGGTTCTTTATGTCTTTCCACTATTGTTCATTTCGTGGACTGTTTCGTTTCGGTTCTCTAACCGTAAAGAGGGAGTTTATTAGTCCCGTAACTTTTCACATTCAAGTGAGTTCATTTAGTTTGAACTTTCGTTGTTCTCCAGTTGGTAGTTCTTATGTGTTTCCCGCGTTTGTGTTATTTTGTGGGACGACTCTGTTCTATAAGTTACTAAGCATACAGTAATTGTTTGTGTTTCGGTCTACGACACTATGTTAGACCACACAATCACGCAAGGAAGGGTAGCACATGCAACAAGCATCAAGATATACATAACAATGCAATAACATTTTATATGCATTTATCTTGTTAGGCCGCACACAAGCAACAGCACACCGAGCCGAGAGGACTCGGCAGGACACAAGTTACAAGAAAACCATACCTTTCACCATGGCATTACTCTACCGTGTCGTCTTACGTTGCTCGGGTTGTTCTCAAATTTTTGATAACATTTCGAGCGTTTCTATTAACATTAAGGTAATACGGTATGTACACGACTATTACTCCCGTAGTTAACCCCGTTATCCCGTTACTCTTAATCTTGCTCAAGTGTCCTTAAGTTCTCAACTTCCTCATTCACTTCTCATACTTGTTTATACTTCTAAGGACCTTTACATGTCACCAAACAAGTCCTAAACATCATCTAAAACCATTACAAATCAATCCCCCACCTTTTAAGGCCTTTAAAACACTCACGGTGAAATTCTGGGGGGGTCCGGGACTTAGTCCGGCCCCAAAGTCCCGGACCAATGCATTTTCTAACTCTCGGCCCTTTTTTCACTTGGTCCGGGTCTTGGTCCTAGACTAAGGTCTCGGACCAATGTACTAGCTCACTCTCGGCATGTTTTTAATGGTGGTCCGGGACTTGGTCCGGCCCCTAAGTCCCGGACCTGCTAAAAAGCTGCTAAAATTACATTTTCAACCCCAAATCCAACCTTAATCCTCACCCAATCTATTCCTAATCTTTCCATATGTTTCAAACATGTTAAAACACCGTAAACACTCATTAAACCTTCTTAAATCATTGATCAAACCTTTACTCAATCTTTGCTCAATTCAACAAATTCACATTCCTCATTTTTGCACTTATGCACACTTGTGCATTTCTAACCTTTCCCTTAACAACTTACCTCTTGTTCTCACCCATTTTGACCAGTCCAAATCCTTTCTAACCATTTGCAAATTCATTACTCAAGTTCACTCACCATTTCCAAGGTCATACACTCTAATTCTTTTCTAACTCTTCCAAGGCACCCTTATACCATTTTGCTACAGATTTTGCATAACTCCACACCATCCTTCCATTAACACCTTAAATCAATTCCTTTCCACTCCTAGTCAACCTTAAGCTCTTCAATCTCATAACATCACCTGAACTCACTTATTCCTACAGAAATTTTGCCATAGTTCACCTACAATTCTAACATTCCCAATGTATCAATTCTCATTTCCTAAACAATTCAACTAGTCACATCCATAAAGGATCCTACCAGCACACAATACTCATCCAAAATTCACCAATCAACAATATAAGCATTAATCATAAAGTGCATGGCTCCAAGGCCCTTAAATCACACAACAACCATAATTCTCTCCTCTAACTATCAAACACATTCATAACTCAAATTTAGTCCATTCTTTTAAATTCCCATCCAAAAATTTCTAAGGCATTAAGATGGATTCTAGGTAGATTATTTACCTTAATCTCCCAAGTGTTCTCCTTCTCTTCTCCTTTTTCTCTTTTCCATTCCTTTTGATGCAAAAATCGGTCAAGGCAATCCAATTACCCAATTCTCTTGACCAACATCCAAGTGGGGAATTAAAAACTAAACAATATACCTAGATTCATGAATCATTCCAATTTACCAAGGGAGTGCTTAAAGCACAAAAGTTGGATATCTACCTTACAACCCTAAAATTGGGTTTTGGGCATGAATCAAAGGAGGGATCCCCATAAGCTTTTGAAGCTAGAACAAGGCTCATTCAAGGAAGGGAACATAAGGAAATTGGGGAGGCAAAAAAAGGTCATATACAAAATGAAGGAAAGAGTGGCTTTTGTGATTTTTCTTACCTTAAAACAAAGAGGAGGCATCCAAGCTCAAGAAACTCCAGATTTCTCTTCAAATGGGCTATACCCATGGAAGTCAACTTCAACCATTTGAGATTTTGAAAAGAGGGAAATGTAGCTCTTGGTGAGAGGAACACAAATATGTGTTTATTTTTGGATTTGGAGCTTGGAGTTGGCTTGGGCATGAGAAGGAAGAGGGCTACCATGAGAGGGCTTCAAAATCGCCTGAAATGGAGAAGGAAGGAGGGAGAATATGGTGGAGAAGAATAAGGGAAGGAGAGAAAAGAAAGAAATGAGAGGAGAGAGAGGGAAGGGGCGTTTTCATCTTTTCGCAGAAACGCTCGTGAAATTCCCGGTTTGGGTACTATTCACTAACCGGGCCCGTTTTCCAGATTTTTCTCGTTTCTTTATTTTAATAGCTCTTAGGCTTAATTAATATTTAATTATAGTTATATGGTCAACCATAATTTTTACGGGTCTGTTTGACCACTTAAAGTCACATTTTTGGGTTTTCTCGAAAAACGTGCTTTAAAGCTCGTTTGTGTTTTTAACCAACTATATGGATCTGTTTTCTTCGGGATTTGTTCCCACAAATTATTTAGGTGTAATTAAGCCCTAGGAATCCATCTAGGACCCTAACCAAGGTCATATACCTCCTATGGTTACGTAACGCTCATTTTTACGTTTTACGCTTTTTAAGCGTTTTCTCTTTTCTTTTGGTTTTACTTTCTTCACCAAAGCTCTTTAGGAATCATTAGGCCTCTGAAATTCATATTAGAATAATTTAATCACCATATTTAAGTTCGGGGTATTTTAGATGTCTTACTGCGTGCATGATGGGAACGACTTATAAGTTTTGGCTCACTTATAAGACACTTCCCGATTTTTTTCCTCATATGAGGAAGACAAACACACGGTTCCAGGGAATGTAGAGATATGAAGGATGTTGGGGAAAATGATTATCAATATGGACCTTGGTTGAGAGCTCGATGTGCTAGTCTTGGTTGCGTCCTCCGGCAAAGTAATGGGTCTAGGGAGAAAGATGACAAAAGCAGTGGAGAGGAATCAAAAGAAGGAAGTGGAAGTAGCCTTGTCTCTTCCCTAGAATCCATCGCCTGTGAACCAAATGTTGAGGGTAGAGGACGAGTCTCTGAATTGGAGGAATAGAGGTTGATGACTTCTATCAATAAGAGTGAGGAGGAAGGGCAGATGGTGTTTTGGATTCTAAGGCGACCTTGGGTAATATCCATGGTCACCTAAGCTCATGAATCTTCTCTTCAAAGGATGGAACTGCAGTTGGGGTAACACCGTACTAACTCTAATGGTCCTAGAGTCTTTCTGGGATGGATGTAACACACCCCTACTCTGTAGCCTCATATTAACATGAATAAAAATGGATCGCAGCGGAAAATTAAAAGCCAATCATTCTCACTTGGGTGCTACCGCCATCACTCACCCATGTGAGTGAAGAAGTGTCCACTTACACAAAATATATAACCACCATGATGACTCGAGATAGATAACCAAAATAGTATACAATATCAAATCCATAACTAAATCCATAATACATAGACAAGTGAGCAGTCTAAACATCCCCAAATCCATATACAACTATGGTACATATTACCCTGAGAAGTCCATAGTGCAATATCAAAATAACTGCTAGCTACCCAATAGTCTCCCGCACTCCAGTTTCCGGTCTCCGTCACACTCCTGTAATGTGTTGTCGTATAGGCTCAGTAAAATACTGAATATGCTAAAGTATGACCCTTATGGACCTTCAGACTTCTTATTAATTTGTCGTCTTAACATGAGGTTCATTACTGCTGTTCCGTTTTACATGTATAATATAAATGAAATGTGATGCGATAACATACAACAGTCCATAAAATATTCATATCTGAATCCATAATATCAAGCACATGTAATCGATACGATAAACGAGTGCTAAATACATGCAAGTGTTGTATTAATTGAACAATTATCGTTTATTTGGCCTTCAAGACGTTAATAATAATCCACTGTATGAAGTTTATCTGAATCCTAATACTGATAGACCGTGTCTGAAATACCCCTAACCTTTAAATATAATTAAATGATCTATTAATGATCTAAGATGATTATTAAACATCTAAATATTATTGGGGAACAATCTAGAAGATCTCAACAAGGCAAAACACGCCTTAAGATCGGTAAAGCCAAAAATGTGCTTTGAGACACCATAAAGATTGTATGACCTCAAATAGGATCCAAAGTGGATTCCTAAGTATTATAATGAAGTAAGGAACACAACAAAACCGTTCTCAAGGAGAACTAAGCTCAGGAACACCCTGTGACACAAAAATGTGCGCTAAAACTCCTTAAAGCACGTTTTTGTGAGATTGCCTTTTAAATTGATTTTTAATGGGCTTAAAATTATAATTATCCTTAAATATGATATATAATCATATATATCATATTAGGAATTTAATTCCAGAAATTTACGAATTTTTACAAATTTAATATTAAAATATTAATAAAACCCTAAAGTGGGGCCCACATGAGTCAATATTGACCAAGCATGGTCAATGGTCAATTAATTGACCCACTTGGACCATGGCAGCCGGCTGGCAACAGGAGAGGAGGCTGCATAATTTCCTTGATTGACAATAATGCTACCTAATGCATTTACTTTTAGAAATAATGTTACTTTTACATTATTTCAAACTTTATCAATCATTCCCACCCCCTCCTTCCTTCCTTGTCCGATTTCTTCCAGTCCAACCGAGCTCTCCCCTTCCTCTCAAGCTCTCAAAGCTTGCTCTTGAACATGGAAGGCAAATCTAGCTCCTAAGCCATTAATGTAAGTGTTTTAATGTCATTTTTAGCTCTTTTTCTTCATCTCTTCACCACCACACCTAAAATTCGTGGCTCATCAATTCCTATGGCTTATTCTCAGTGTTCTAAGGTTAGAACAAGAGCTAAACTCGGTTGAGACCAGTAGAGGGACCAAGGTTGTTCAAATCTACATTTTAAGGTAAAAATGTGCTTTAAGCTCATAACTTTTGATTCCCTTCGAGTTTGGCTGTGAAACTTTGGTCATAGACTCATCTTCTTCTCCTTTTCATGTGGAATCTGTTGGTTAGCCATTTGGAGCAAGGGTGACCGAGATCCAAGAGAAATACTCCCTTTTAAGGCATTTTTCCAAGGTAAAACTTAATAACAAGGTAGGATTTCGAGATCTAACTATTTCCTATGTTAATATAGTGGATCTAACACCTTGTGGTGTGTTTGGTTCAGGTCGAAATACCTAGAACTTCCCTTGCATTTTTAAGGTGATTTTTGCCTTAAATCTTACATTAATTATTCCTTATGGTTAAGCTCAAGCTTGGAGTGTAACCATATCTTGTTTTTGTGTATTAAACATGTCTAAATCAAGTGGTGAATTTTCCTACAAGTGACCGAGCCCATACAAGGATAAATCAAGGTATAAACACCTTAAACTTATGATTTTTGTAATTTTTAAGCATATATAATATATGGCCGAGAGTGAATACATATATATAGGTCATATTGACCTAAAAATGGAAAAAAATGGCTAAGATAAATTAAGCTAGTCATTTAAGAGATTTAATTAACATAATGGTCAAATTATGACATTATGTGGAAAAATAATTAAACCATGGAGAGGCCGAATATATATGCTATATTTTGAGACATTTATTGTGTAATTTATTTTGCAAGTTCAAGGTTGTAATAAGGCCATGTCATTAGGCCATTTTAATTTAAGTTTATAAGCTTATTTAGTTTTATTTATGCTTATAATTAAAATTGGGGCCAATTCGTAATTACTAAGAAAATAAAAAGCCGTGGCTTAATTTAGAACAATTTAGGGTTTTTAAATGAATTTAATAAAATTATAACATTTTATAAAGTTTTGGGTCAAAATTGTAAAAATAGAAAAGTATAGGCTATTATTTGTAATTACCGAAAAGTTGGTTCCCATTTGGTATTAGGAGTCAAAGTTGACTATGTAGGAGACTTTGACCAAGTTTAGAAAATTTAAGAAATTAAAATACTACCTTATAATAAGATACTTATTAAATTGTTAAGATTTATAAGATTTGGGGTGGTAATGTAATTACCGAGAATTAAGGGTACTAAATGGAGTTTAGTAAAGTCCTTAAGTTATTAGGAATTTTTAGAAGTTGATTTGGGTAAATTTGGAGTTTATATGAATTATCTAGGTATATTATAAGATATTTCATAACATTGTTACACATGGGTAACATATGTGGTAAAACCGAGATTTAGAGAAAGTATAAGGTTAATAATGATATTTATAACCTTTTGGTATGGTTTGGTAATTTTTGGAATTATATATAAGGTTTTGTGAAGATATATGTATAATATATGGTTTTGGTGATATTAGAAACTATAAGTTATAAGATGGGGTAAATTGGTGAATATAGAAAGTTAAGTGGTGGAAATTAAATTCAAATAGACCATGGGGTCTGTTCGGTATTTTGGAGAAAATATAACCATAGGTTATAATTATATTAAGGATAAGGATTATAATATAAGGTATATATTATAAGTGTAACAATGGATTATATTTTGGGGTTGATTTATAAGTTATGGAAATAAAGTGGAGAATAGTTAATACCGAAAGTTTTAAGGGCTATTTGGTATTTTATAACAATATATAACTATAGGTTATAATTGTTTTAATGACTTAAATGTCATAATAATTGTTATATAACTATAATATAACATTATATAAATTATGTGGTGGATTTTGTAAATATTTGAGAATTATAGGTGCTGTTCGAAAATATTAATATTTTTGAATGAAATTTATAATATGGTTTTTAATGTTATAAGAATTATAACATTTATAATAAAAAGGTATTCATTAAAAAGAATGAATAAATGTTATAATGACTTACCATATAATGAATAGTCCTATAATGCATATATATAAATAAATATATGTTATGGTGTGGAAAGTATAATATAGTTCAATAACTATATATTACCACAATTAAAATGATATGAGATAAAGGGAAAAGAATTGTAAACATTAGATATGGAATTCTAATGTTAGGAGTATACATGAAATAATAAGAATTTATATAGTTCATGGCATTTTTATATATGAATTATACTCCTTTAAACTTGGGAAAACAAACCTTAGAAAAATAAATACTAAGGTGAGATGTATAATACATGGTAAAGAATTATACATGCAATATAGAAACAAACTATACAATATACAAGTATATTAAGTTACATGCGATAACAAGTTCAAACGTTAAGTATATTAGTATACGAGAGGAAACTACGCATGTAATGTAACGTCTTTCCTAAACCTGAATTAAACTGAAAACCCGTCAAACATTGACAGTTAATATACGGGGATTAACAGGGATAGATTAATAACGGTACGGGGTGCCGTAGGGTATTGTTAATATGAGATGCTGATGCATAGTGTGATGCATATGATAGATCGTTAGAGGCGTCTCGAGGATCTCCAGAGAATTAGCTGATTCATACTCCACCGTAATACTTCCAGGGTGAACGGTATGTTATTTATTGTGGCTTGATTGTCTCTGAGGATTTCCTCAGTTCAGACATGTGTGAAAATCTGTGACAAGATTGAATGTCTGCTTGTGTGAATTATTATGCTTGAGTTTGTATTAATGCTGCTTTATTATTACTGTTGTGCGATAACAGTACCGTTCGTATATATGAACATATATAAAACGAACTAGCGGCAATGATGCTATCTTATATGTGTAATATAAGGAACGTAATAAAACGTTGTAGCACTAAGATAATAAGATATATATATCTGAGACTTGTATACGGAGCACTGGCCTCTTTAACGCCGCTCTCGTATCTAGCACTGGATCCCGAGTCGACATACTCAGGATTAGACTGTGACCTTAGTCTGCTGTGCTAGGAAAATATATGGTAAAGCGATGCGATGGTATAAATAGGGTTAACAAGAGGATGTGGTTCTTGCTGTTAAATTGTGATCCATTAACGATACTAGGATACCTTGTGGTAACCGAAAGTATCTGGATAAATTTCCAACGGACTACAGATGGTCCGTCGGTCGGAGACTCTACCGCTGGAGTGGCTACTGCCGTGGGTGACCCGCCATAGGTGATGGGTAATTTAAAGACACGTCGTTCTAACAAGACGTTGTCATTAGACATAACTGAACAATACGAACGACTGTGTTAGCTCGTACATTAGGCGAACGTTGTTTGGGCTTGCATGCCAAAGACGAGAGTTTATACTCGTTTATAATTCTCATTGTTTCGCCTTGTTGTTCATTGGTTGTGCTTTGTGGTTATGTGTGGAATGTTGGTGGATTTGTTTGAACGAGCCTTTGTGCTCATTTTGTGTGTTGTGAACTGGTTGTGGCGAGTCGTTGTACTCACGTGTGGTTTATGGTGGATTGTTTGGTCGAGTGAGTCGCTGTACTCAATTATGAACTATTAAGTGTTTGTGGAATGGAGTCTCTGTACTCATATAGGCGTTGTAACGCTTTCAGTGATTATTGCGATGCGATGTGTGAAGCCGGGGGCTTGTTTGTTATTTGAGTTTACTGCACTATATATATTGTTGCTTTACAGTTTATCAATAAACTACTTGCATGAAAAAGATTTGCATGCTCTCGACCAAATAACTGAGGGTCCGAGGGGGCATGACGGTCATGTAGTAACATACTCAGCAGCAGGGGCTGATTCCATACCACAACAACCATTTTTGCAGGTATGCAGCTTCCGGTGTCGGCAAAGAGAGGGACGCGCTGGGTAGTTAATTACAGTTGATTAAATATGCACTGTTGCATTTAATACGTACTTAGAAATGTGTATAGGATTGGGATACTTAGAATGCTCACTGTGAATGTATTTTATATTGGTTTGGGAAGTTTAGATCTATCTCTTGTTGTCACTGCGAGAAAATGTTTCGTATGTAAGAATATATCAGGAGGCACGTTATTACTCGTATGGGCGAGTAAGAACGGTGACACCAGTAGTTGAATTGTTGAGATTACCGCTGCGATTTTATGTTAAGTAAGATGATTAGGAGCCGATTAGAGTAGGGGTGTTACAAAAGTGGTATCAGAGCGGAGTACCGCTCTGATGACAAGAGATAGTAGGATTTATACAGTGGGCATAGGTTATGGGAAACGTTGTGAGGATATGTGACCTTGCGGGGTTGATGCAATGATTAAGACTTGCACACCATAGCCGTAGAGGCACTCCAATATTAAAAGACCGAAACTGCGGTATTAGACCGAGTTAAGGGTTAACCCGTCCTCTTGATTTATGTCAGGGAGAGGTCTGGGTAACAGTACTAAGGAGGACACGGAGCAGCGGAAGGCGGTGAAGGTCCAGCAACCCCAAGTAACGCGAAGACGGTATGAACCGCTCGCACTTGATGGGAGGACATCCCGGGGAATTTGCAATGGTACCCCCCCCGCCGCAGCCCGTACCTAGAGTACTGTCTAGTAAGACAATGAAATGAGGAACACCACGGAGATAACTCTCCTGATCGGGAAGACCCGATGTGGTGGCTAAGGGAACAATATTAAGTTTGGAAAAATAGATTTTGGAGATGTGATGAATTGTTTAGGACCGGGGGTCCTGGTAGTGACATAATGTCTACCATACGAGTAACAAATGAATATTGAACCTAGGTTAAGGAGAAAATTCCCGTAGGACTAATGGGACTAGCTGCTATAAACAAGGCAACCCTGTCTTACATCCAGGAAAGCACTGATTAGTGCGCTTGGGGGAAAAGAGGTAGAAACGACGAGTAATAACAAAAAAGGGACTTACGAGATATATAACAGACGGAATGGGTAACCTATTAGCAGTCTCACCTGAAGCGAGTAACTCTACACACGCAATACTGAAGGTTCATTAAGGCCTGACGTGTATGAAGAGGGACCCTGAAAACTGTAAGAACAAGAACTCGCTACGTCGCTATCATGCGATCCCTCGTGAGGAAATTAAGACCTTACTACCGTGATAAATGGGTAGGAACGAGTGCGGGGTTGAGACTATAGTAATTTAAGTAAGAACTTCTACTATAAGAGTAGAAACCCAACTAGGGAATAACACTGCACTGACACACCGTACGTGTGGCTCAGTCTGCATGGCGCACTTGCCACCGCAAGTGCCACACTAACCAAAGTATTGAAATTTCAACCTGCCTTGCGCACTTGCTACAGCAAGTGCAGCAATGGTAATATCCCTAAAGGACCGAGTGGTTCAGGCAGTTACCAATATACACTAGAGTTTTATGCGAGCCCATATGCAATAAAGCAGAAAATAGCCTTTTAAAGGCAGGGGTACAAACCCTTGAGTTAGAGGTCGATTAAACCTCGGGAAGACCTAGCCGGTCTGACCATTAAACCTAAAAAGAATATACCATCTAGTTGAATACAAAAAGGGAGTAAGTGAGAATAACGGTAATCAGTGCCTACAAGCCTAACCCCAGTGCCGGTATGGACATTAAACGTCGAGTATTACTGGTGGGGAGTGTCGAGTCCTTAGGACCAGCATAACCATATTTAGGAAGTGCGCAACATTAGTGGTTAAACCACCACCGTTGAACATTGCCAGAGGGCAAGAAGTGAGTTAAACAAGCCAAGACTTTAAAAAAAAAAAAAAAACTCACCCGACTGAATAGATGAAAATATTAGACAAATACCGTTATGGCAAAGTGTTTGATGTTGTAAGAAAAGATCAGGCAGGTGAAAACGTGCAATAAAAGGGGCTGATGTTATGCCCGCACCACACACCGGGGGTGTTGTAATCCATTATGCTGCTAGACTCCCGTACGGAGGGCAGTGGATATTGATAGAACAGTGAACCCGCCTGAGGACGGAAGGTACCGTTACCTAGAAAAAGATGGAGGAACTATAAGTTGAATAAGAGTAAGGACTACACAAAGTAGAACGATGATGAACGAAACCCACTAAATTGTGAGTATCCAGTTATAACCTTAAGAGAAGATTATATAAAAAAAAAACAACTAGGATTAAATTAAATAGCAGGACTAACAGTTATTTAACTATAAGAATAAACATTGAGCCTTTATCATGGAGTCCAGGATACACCAAAGGGTGTAACCCAACAGACTGGGTGGAGTTTGAGAACTGAAAACTTATACCTGAGGGCGTTAACAGCCTAGGAGTGAACGGGAGAGGTAATAAGTAGTTACTGATCCCCACTCATAGACACCAGATGACGAACATGTAGAAACCAAACTTAGGGCGATAAATCGCAAACACCTATCTTGGAGAAGGTAAAGGAAATACACACTAATAAAGGGAACCATGGAACCTAATATTAGAGCCATTCTAACGATAAGGTTAAGAATTGGCAGCAGAGTTACTCAAACATAAATTACCGAGACTAAGTACGATAATCACCGGGTACGAACGCTACGAGTGCACTAAACGAGACATGGGACGACCGCACTCCTAGGAGCTTGTGGGCCTGACAAACTATATGAAGTTAGTTGGGTAAGTAGTAATGTATCAGTATGGTACCCCATGCATGTCAACGAGTAGTGTAAGAACCCAGGAGGTAATCAACTGTGTCTAAGTCAGCGAATGGAACCCTGACTAGGTAAACCATGTAATGACGAGAGAGATCTCAGTCAAACTGGCAAGGTTAGGATAATCAAGAATAGCTTGATAATTAAGTGACATAAGGTCACGACTCCACAGTGGAGGAGTTAAACATAAGTTTTGGAGATTTTAGTAAACGAGGAAACTAAGGCCAATTTAATGGTAATGGCAAGTTGAACTCATGAAGGAAAAGAGGAATTGAGGTATCTAAGGAAGTTATATGAGGGAAACCTTTGTAATATTAGATGCTACCCCAAAAAGGGGGGGCACATAAAGAATTATATCATGCGCTGAGGGCGCTGCGATGATATCGCATTAAACAATACTAACCACGTGCTCAAGCCATAAAACGTTAGTATGATAGTACCAATTGGAGTTGAACAGAAAATGGATACCAAGCTAAAACCTATAGTCGTATTGTATGTTTACAACAGACGAAGGGCAAAAGCGACCGTTACTAGAGATACTCTTGGTGGGAGATTAGATACTCCATACAACCGTAATAGCGGATAACCGACCAAACGACTGATACATGGTGCGCAACAAAGCGACCATTATAATAATTGTTAACCGAATTATATTAGAGAAAAGTAGAAAGAAGAAGAGCAAATAAACCAATTGATTTTCCCTGATGGAGCATAGGGATGAACCGTATGTGTGGACAATAAATACCAACACACGAGGGATACGAGTTCACACCAGCAATAGGGAACCTATATGGTACCTAAGGAACGAACTTATCCCGGTTAGAAATAACTTGAAGTCATGAGGCGCCAGCTAGTTGCGCATATCAGACTCGTCTTGACATTTTAGAGACAACTACTACAAGCACTAGGTGCTATAGCATAGCTTGACAACCCTTATACCGAAGGTTAGTTCGGTAGGGTGGCATGAACTCATGGAAATATACCATGAGCATGTATGGAATTCAGAAGGACTGAATAGAATAGCTAATCGAAATAATAAGCGTGTGTGACTAACGATACCACGCAGCCAAATAAATTACTCCATTCACTTAATCATGGAAGATGGTGTAGAATACACAGTCACGTGGAGTTAAAACCGACATGAAACTACTACCTAAAATGGGTAAACGAACCATATATTAGTTGGGCAGATTGCTTGCGGAGCAAGTGGGCCCATATTGTATAGGTTTGACATACCTAGCAGGTTTGGGGAAAACAAATGATGTTTACATCGCCCGATCAAACCGTATATAGATACACATACACCTAACAGGGAAGGACTGTATAGCTAAAGGGGCTAAAGCCAACCCTAGAAAAAGGGGGGTGTAAGGAGATATGTAGCACATTAGTGTACGACTAGATCCACATGAATGGAACATCTTGAACTTATTACGTCACGTCAGATGATATATATTCATAGATTACGTGGGCGTAATCCTTTTAAGGGGGGTAGAACGCCTTAAACATACCGTACGTTGGAGTACGTAGCGCATGGTACACATGCTGCAAACACCATTATTGTACGTAGAGTACCAGTGTCATGATTGTGTTATATTACTTGAAGTAATATTGTGATGTATTATGTGTATGAACATAAATATATTTTAATTCGCATTAGTTGTGGCGAATAGGAAAGGGAGTACAGATAGATTGTTCTTACCCTATTTCCGATTATTTACACAAACATTGCGAACAATAGTCACATCACACCTAACTTGCTATCTCTGATGTGAGAATTCAAGTAGGACTTTCTGTAGCCCTGATGAGAGATTTCGAATAGAAGGAGTAGCAAGCTCCGTATTACGTGATGTGTGACTCGGTATAAAACCGACTGTTTGAATGCGATGAGTGGATCGGCATGAGACCGATGTGTAATCTAATAGAAGAGAATACTTTAGGTGTTGTATGAATAATAATAAGTCAAGAGGAAACAAGATTAGAAATGAATAAACAATTGATTGATTGAATTTGACGTGGGAAGTTGAACTTGGTCCTGGTCCGATCAAGGGAAACCGAACACAAATTGAGGTGAGAGATAGTTCAACACTGACGCTGACCACGTCAGGGTTGAATGATTCTCGAAACTTCCTACAAGTGGACACAGATATGAATGGAAATTGGAATTTAAGCGTCACTCGAAGAGCCGTGGACCGTGGAGTCCTTCGTTCTGATCAAACCGGTGTGTCTGCGAGTGACATCACCCAGAGAGCCGTGGACCGCAGAGCCCTTTTGTCATTAGACCGGCGTGTCTGTGGGTGACTAAGGAAATAAGGTGACTGCCCGAGGAGCCGTGGACCGCAGTGTCCTTCGTTGTGATCAAACCGGTGTGTCCGTGGGTAGTAGACGTTGGCTGGGGTTGGGGATCGTCAAGTCCTGGTCTTTAAGACTGCTTCCCTGTGAACTGTCAACGTTAACTATATGTGCACACATACATGTGGAATGATGTGTGGGTATCCTCGCGAGATACCAACATGTAGATAGGGATGCGTGGAGTATCCCTTGCGAACACCTTTGAGTACTTTATGAGATTTGCACCTTGTCTAGTGCTGTGTACCATGAGATTTGCACCTTGTCTAGTGCTGTGTACCTTGAGTTTTGCACCTTGTCTAGTGCTGTGTACAATGAGGTTGTACCTGGTTGAATATATATACGTCGCTGAGTACTTTGGTTGATGAGTTGGATGTGCACCTTGTTTAGTGTTGTGATATGAATGACTTATACCATGAGCCTGATTATTTATATATGATTGTATGCATAGACCAGGTTTGAACCTAGTGGAGTTACTCCTAGCACTGGACTGTTTGGTTACTTAGTGGAACTTGATTCCTTAGGTGAACTGTAGAGGATTAAGGACTTCGGGACGAAGCCTTTTTAAGGGGGGTAGACTGAAATACCCCTAACCTTTAAAATATTAATAAATGATCTAATGATCTAAGATGATTATTAAACATCTAAATTATTGGGAACAATCTAGAAGATCTCAACAAGGCAAAACGCCTTAAGATCGGTAAAGCCAAAAATGTGCTTTGAGACACCATAAAGATTGTATGACCTCAAATAGGATCCAAAGTGGATTCCTAAGTATTATGAAGTAAGGAACACAACAAAAACCGTCTCAAGGAGAACTAAGCTCAGGAACACCCTGTGACACAAAAATGTGCGCTAAAACTCCTTAAGCACGTTTTTGTGAGATTGCCTTTTAAATTGATTTTTAATGGGCTTACAATATAATATAATCCTTAAATATGATATATAATCATATTATATCATATTAGGAATTTAATTCCAGAAATTTACGAATTTTTACAATTTAATATTAAAATATTATAAACCCTAAAGTGGGGCCCACATGAGTCAATATTGACCAAGCATGGTCAATGGTCAATTAATTGACCCCACTTGACCATGGCAGCCGGCTGGCAACAGGAGAGGAGGCTGCATAATTTCCTTGATTGACAATATGCTACCTAATGCATTTACTTTTAGAAATAATGTTACTTTTACATTATTCAAAACTTTATCAATCATTCCCACCCCCTCCTTCCTTCCTTGTCCGATTTCTTCCAGTCCAACCGAGCTCTCCCCTTCCTCTCAAGCTCTCAAAGCTTGCTCTTGAACATGGAAGGCAAATCTAGCTCCTAAGCCATTAATGTAAGTGTTTTAATGTCATTTTTAGCTCTTTTTTCTTCATCTCTTCACCACAACACCTAAAATTCGTGGCTCATCAATTCCTATGGCTTATTCTCAGTGTTCTAAGGTTAGAACAAGAGCTAAACTAACTCGGTTGAGACCAGTAGAGAGGGACCAAGGTTGTTCAAATCTACATTTTAAGGTAAAAATGTGCTTTAAGCTCATAACTTTTGATTCCCTTCGAGTTTGGCTGTGAAACTTTGGTCATAGACTCATCTTCTTCTCCTTTTCTGTGGAATCTGTTGGTTAGCCATTTGGAGCAGGGTGACCGAGATCCAAGAGAATACTACTCCTTTTAAGGCATTTTTCCAAGGTAAAACTTAATAACAAGGTAGGATTTCGAGATCTAACTATTTCCTATGTTAATATAGTGGATCTAACACCTTGTGGTGTGTTTGGTTCAGGTCGAAAATACCTAGAACTTCCCTTGCATTTTTAAGGTGATTTTTGCCTTAAATCTTACATTAATTATTCCTTATGGTTAAGCTCAAGCTTGGAGTGTAACCATATCTTGTTTTTGTGTATTAACATGTCTAAATCAAGTGGTGAATTTTCCTACAAGTGACCGAGCCCATACAAGGATAAATCAAGGTATAAACACCTTAAACTTATGATTTTTGTAATTTTTAAGCATATATAAATATATGGCCGAGAGTGAATACATATCTAGGTCATATTGACCTAAAAATGGAAAAAAAATGGCTAAGATAAATTAAGCTAGTCATTTAAGAGATTTAATTAACATAATGGTCAAATTATGACATTATGTGGAAAAATAATTAAACCATGGAGAGGCCGAATATATATGCTATATTTGAGACATTTATTGTGTAATTTATTTTGCAAGTTCAAGGTTGTAATAAGGCCATGTCATTAGGCCATTTTAATTTAAGTTTATAAGCTTATTTAGTTTTATTTATGCTTATAATTAAAATTGGGGCCAATTCGTAATTACTAAGAAAATAAAAAGCCGTGGGCTTAATTTAGAACAATTTAGGGTTTTTAAATGAATTTAATAAAATTATAACATTTTATAAAGTTTTGGGTCAAAATTGTAAAAATAGAAAAGTATAGGCTATTATTTGTAATTACCGAAAAGTTGGTTCCCATTTGGTATTAGGGGTCAAAGTTGACTATGTAGGAGACTTTGACCAAGTTTAGAAAATTTAAGAAATTAAAATACTACCTTATAATAAGATACTTATTAAATTTTGTTAAGATTTATAAGATTTGGGGTGGTAATGTAATTACCGAGAATTAAGGGTACTAAATGGAGTTTAGTAAAGTCCTTAAGTATATTGGAATTTTTAGAAGTTGATTTGGGTAAATTTGGAGTTTATATGAATTATCTAGGTATATTATAAGATATTTCATAACATTGTTACACATGGGTAACATATGTGGTAAAACCGAGATTAGAGAAAGTATAAGGTTAATAATGATATTTATAACCTTTTGGTATGGTTTGGTAATTTTTGGAATTATATATAGGTTTTGTGAAGATATATGTATAATATATGGTTTTGGTGATATTAGAAACTATAAGTTATAAGATGGGGTAAATTGGTGAATATAGAAAGTTAAGTGGTGGAAATTAAATTCAAATAGACCATGGGGTCTGTTCGGTATTTTGGAGAAAATATAACCATAGGTTATAATTATATTAAGGAATAAGGATTATAATATAAGGTATATATTATAAGTGTAACAATGGATTATATTTTGGGTTTGATTTATAAGTTATGGAAATAAGTGGAGAATAGTTAATACCGAAAGTTTTAAGGGCTATTTGGTATTTTTATAACATATATAACTATAGGTTATAATTGTTTTAATGACTTAAATGTCATAATAATTGTTATATAACTATAATATAACATTATATAAATTATGTGGTGGATTTTGTAAATATTTGAGAATTATAGGTGCTGTTCGAAAATATTAATATTTTGAATGAAATTTATAATATGGTTTTTTATGTTATAAGAATTATAACATTTAATATATAAAAGGTATTCATTAAAAATGAATAAATGTTATAATGACTTACCATATGATGAATAGTCCTATAATGCATATATATAAATAAATATATGTTATGGTGTGGAAAATATAATATAGTTCAATAACTATATATTACCACAATTAAAATGATATGAGATAAAGGGAAAAGAATTGTAAACATTAGAATGGAATTCTAATGTTAGGAGTATACATGAAATAATAAGAATTTATATAGTTCATGGCATTTTATATATGAATTATACTCCTTTAAACTTGGGAAAACAAACCTTAGAAAAATAAATACTAAGGTGAGATGTATAATACATGGTAAAGAATTATACATGCAATAGAAACAAACTATACAATATACAAGGTATATTAAGTTACATGCGATAACAAGTTCAAACGTTAAGTATATTAGTATACGAGAGGAAACTACGCATGTAATGTAACGTCTTTCCTAAACCTGAATTAAACTGAAAACCCGTCAAACATTGACAGTTAATATACGGGGATTAACAGGGATAGATTAATAACGGTACGGGGTGCCGTAGGGTATTGTTAATATGAGATGCTGATGCATAGTGTGATGCATATTGATAGATCGTTAGAGGCGTCTCGAGGATCTCCAGAGAATTAGCTGATTCATACTCCACCGTAATACTTCCAGGGTGAACGGTATGTTATTTATGTGGCTTGATTGTCTCTGAGGATTTCCTCAGTTCAGACATTGTGTGAAAATCTGTGACAAGATTGAATGTCTGCTTGTGTGAATTATTATGCTTGAGTTGTGTATTAATGCTGCTTTATTATTACTGTTGTGCGATAACAGTACCGTTCGTATATATGAACATATTATAAAACGAACTAGCGGCAATGATGCTATCTTATATGTGTAATATAAGGAACGTAAATAAAACGTTGTAGCACTAAGATAATAAGATATATATAATATCTGAGACTTGTATACGGAGCACTGGCCTCTTTAACGCCGCTCTCGTATCTAGCACTGGATCCCGAGTCGACATACTCAGGATTAGACTGTGACCTTAGTCTGCTGTGCTAGGAAAAATAATGGTAAAGCGATGCGATGGTATAAATAGGGTTTATCAAGAGGATGTGGTTCTTGCTGTTAAATTGTGATCCATTAACGATACTAGGATACCTTGTGGTAACCGAAAGTATCTGGATAAATTTCCAACGGACTACAGATGGTCCGTCGGTCGGAGACTCTACTCTACCGCTGGAGTGGCTACTGCCGTGGGTGACCCGCCATAGGTGATGGGTAATTAAAAACACGTCGTTCTAACAAGACGTTGTCATTAGACATAACTGAACAATACGAACGACTGTGTTAGCTCGTACATTAGGCGAACGTTGTTTGGGCTTGCATGCCAAAGACGAGAGTTTATACTCGTTTATAATTCTCATTGTTTCGCCTTGTTGTTCATTGGTTGTGCTTTGTGGTTATGTGTGGAATGTGGTGGTGGATTTTTTGAACGAGCCTTTGTGCTCATTTTGTGTGTTGTGAACTGGTTGTGGCGAGTCGCGGTACTCACGTGTGGTTTATGGTGGATTGTTTGGTCGAGTGAGTCGCTGTACTCAATTATGAACTATTAAGTGTTTGTGGAATGGAGTCTCTGTACTCATATAGGCGTTGTAACGCTTTCAGTGATTATTGCGATGCGATGTGTGAAGCCGGGGGCTTGTTTGTTATTTGAGTTTACTGCACTATATATATTGTTGCTTTACAGTTTATCAATAAACTACTTGCATGAAAAAGATTGCATGCTCTCGACCAAATAACTGAGGGTCCGAGGGGGCATGACGGTCATGTAGTAACATACTCAGCAGGGGCTGATTCCATACCACAACAACCATTTTTGCAGGTATGCAGCTTCCGGTGTCAGCAAAGAGAGGGACGCGCTGGGTAGTTAATTACAGTTGATTAAATATGCACTGTTGCATTTAATACGTACTTAGAAATGTGTATAGGATTGGGATACTTAGAATGCTCACTGTGAATGTATTTTATATTGGTTTGGGAAGTTTAGATCTATCTCTTGTTGTCACTGCGAGAAAATGTTTCGTATAGTATATAAGATATATATCAGGAGGCACGTTGATTACTGTCGTTCGTATGGGCGAGTAAGAACGGTGACACCAGTAGTTGAATTGTTGAGATACCGCTGCGATTTTATTGTTAAGTAAGATGATTGAGGAGCCGATTAGAGTAGGGTGTTCCAGTGTCTCTTAATTTTCATTACTTCTTATCTCCTCACTGACAATCGTTAAGTTGGAAATGACATGTCTCAACACTTTCCCCTATAATGGTGGGCCACCAATGGCAGTAGCCATCCCCTTAACGTGTGGACTCCGAATCCTCCTTATGTCACCTATTGTCTGGCGGGACACCACGACCGAAGCCATTCCCTTTTCGTGGGAACTCCATCCAATGATCAATCTAATCAAAAGGAATAACAACGAGCGGACCTGTAACCTCACCGACTCTATTGTGATCACTATGCGCAACCCAAGATTATCTGGATTTCTCCTTATATACAATATGGTTCACTATGTGATTAAGTTTTCCTAATCATCCCACCTAAGATCTATGCTGGTTATAGTTAATATAATTCGATGAAGATGCCATTTCTTACACAATACCTAGAAGTCATCTGGGTCATATTCATGTTCGAGTACAAGCTCTAGAGATTGGAATTATTGAATCTCTTCCCTAAGTCTTTTACTTAGGTTGATTAGGAATTTTATGATGTCCATTCTCCTAATCTTGTTTATAACTTAAGTCGAGTGATAATTGGTATCACTTTTGTCCAAAAGACGTTCACGCACAATTAATAATGCGTGATAGTCGGGCAATTATGCACATAAACATATCAATATTAATCACACATATCACTCTTGTCACATACATACAAACAATCCGAACCCAAGGAAACCCTCAGGACATTCAGAGCACGCAATAACATACCGTACACCCAATGTGAGGAGAGCAGATGTCCGAATCCCGGGCTTGTCTCCTCTATCTACTCAGCTCTGGAATATACATTCGTATATGCTAAGTATTAGTATACTATGATTCAAGTAACTTGGTATCCCGAATAACTGCTAATCCTTCGTATGTTCAACCCGTGATTGATTAACTATAATAATTAACATGTTGTATTATATTACAACTTAGGATTAGTTCTCATTAGTTATTTCTTAATTCATGAGAATATACATATATATATATATATATATATATATACTTACTCATCCATATATTCTTGTTACTGTTTAATGATTAATATAGTTGACCTTAAGGTATTAGTAACCTTTGACATTTAAATCCCACTTAGTCATAAGTTAGTCAACTTGATCTTCTTGGTCATTTAGGCTGAATTGTCTATGTATACAAGTCAACAATATTATATATATACTTCACTATAATTCCTTGAATTATATAATTCAATTATTTAATATAACTCCTTAGACAATGACATTAAGTCCTAATGTCTTTTAATTACATATTGAATTTCCCCCACCTTAATAAACTCCATCTTAATTAATATGTTATCCAACCATAGTATATCATCCCACAATCTCTAAGTATTCATACTCATTTATATGAATTATAAACTCCCTATATAATGAATAAACCTCATTATTTTACATGAAGCACTAATCTTCCTTTATTGTGCTAACTTTCACATACTAAACAGTAATACCATTTTCTTAATGCTATGTCATATAACATTCTACCTTATACTAAAATACATTCCTAAATCCTCATTACTCTCGACATGCACCCATATTCTTATATATTACACTTTTGCCCTCATTTGTTTTTAACATTACAATGACATTCCATATCTATATTATAACTCCAATGCCTCATTCTTTCATTCCAAGGTGCTATGCTAGCTATATAATATTACTGAACAGGCCCCAAGTATTTTTTCCTTAGTTTCACACTATTTTCCTTAAATTACAAAGTTGCCACACATTTTATAAATCTTACAATTTAATCGTTAATCCACATCTATCTTAACCTTCAATTTAATCCACAAATTCCAACCCACCAACTTCACCTAATTACAAATAGACCCCTACATGGGCTGTTATGCTTTTTCCACACTAATATTTTCTAAAATTGCATTTTGACCCCTTATACTTTCTAAACTTTACAAACAACCTCTAATCTTTCTTTAACTTACATTTCCACTTCTAATTTCTTTTAATTGGTCAACCCTCAACATTTCCTCCTAAGTTGACTAACAATCTTCCATTGACCCATATTTTCCATAATTACAGTTTGACCCTAACATTTTCCACACTTTACAAATAACTCTTAAATTCCTCCAAAATTACAATTAAGCCCTTTTTCTTCTTAATCTGGTCAATGGTCCATATATCACCTAAGGTTGACCATAGACTCAGTTTTGACCACAACTTCCACAAATTACAACTTGACCCTAAATGTTTTCTAGAATTTACATTTTGCTCCTTAAACTTATAAATTCTATATTTCACCACTTGGCCTCCCAACTCTCGACCATATTACTTATATTATACTCTCCCAAGTTTATTACATTAACCTATTCAGCCAAATCATAGGTTATACACCTCCTTTTCATTACATTTCTCCTAAAGTCTTTTAAATTATCTTTTTACCCTTTAATCATTTCAATTACCTCCAAAGTTTTCCAACTGCCTAAGTGTACCCAAACCACTCTTAGTACACTGAAATAACTAGAATAACACCAAAAATAATTTAAACCTTAACCTATGCTATTAAAGCATAAAAGGCATTAAAGCTCTAAAAGTAAGCCTAAACATTTGGCGAATGTAAAATACATAACATACTCTTAAGTATGCCATAATTGCACCAAAATACCATAAATTCTCAGCCTAATTTTTCCAAGGCAGTATAGTTTCAGATTATTACATTTTTACCCCATTTTATTTGTAAATTTGACCTTAAGTCATTAAATCTTTCACCAGCTTATCCAAATGAGTTAGTAACATTTTATGTTCATTATTAGGTCTTAGTAGACCATTTTAGTCAGAATGATCTCGGCCTTGATTGTTTACCCCACTATAAAAACACTTTGAAAGCTTAAAATATGCTTTAAGGCTATAATCTTACCCTTCTTGCTCCAAGCTTATTTTTCTCAACTCTTCACTCACAACCCTATTTATTAGGCCCCATTCTTTTGAATTTTAGAAGCTGGTAGCTGATAGCTAATACAAGCTGATATGGAATGATGATTGATTTTAAACTAGATGATTGTGTAAAAATCAATATAAGTTATTCTTTTTGTAATAGAGTTTTTGAACTGATTAACAGCTGATAATGTGACTGAAAATGCGTAAACCAACTGGTAAGTTATTGATAATGTGTAAACCAACTGATTAACCAACTGATAATGTTGTTTTGAATAAGCTTCATGGGTAGATGGTACTTGACCCATAATACACCCAAAAGAATGGGTTGAGCTAATCGTCCCAGTGATAATGCATAACCAGCTGAAACTTTGACAAAAAATGGGGCCTTATATAGGGGGAGTCATTTTAGTTCATCAAACAACAGTTTATATGCCGATTCAAGAGTTTAGTAGCTTAGATTAGAGTTTACCTTCACAAGAGTGATGTTTTTCAAAAAATTTGTTTCTAGAACTTTCATAACCTAACAACAGCTTAAGCTCCAATTTTTGACATATTTGAACACATGGAAAAGAGATCTTTTTAGGGTCTTTAAGACTCAATAACATAAGAAAAGATTTAATCGCAAAATGTGTCTTAAGAAGATGATTTTACATTTGATGTTCTAGGAGGAATTTCTCCACCGAAATTCAGCTACAATATGAAAATTAGATGAGAATTTCGTCCAGAAAAGATCAATGGATAAAAAGTAACTAAATAGTTCAAAAGAACTAGTGTATGACTCACCCTTGAGTCATTTTTGAAGTTGATTCTTGCCTTGATTTTTCAGCCAACATAGAAGCTTGTTTAGCTTCATTTTAACACACATGAAAATATGAAGAAAAATACATAAAGGAGCTGGGAATTTTTGGCCATATTAATAGGAATGTGGTGGAACTTTAGAGCATGTTTTTATACCTTAAGATGATTTAAGCTTTCCTTTGCTCCATGGGCTGTTGGTGGTCGAATTTTGGCTCCAAAATGTCTGGAAACAACCTTGAAAATGTTGGGAGATCTCTTGAAGATCTCTTTGTGTGTTGTGAAGAAAGGGAAATATTTGAAGAGAAGAAAGAAGAATGGGTTTAATTTCACCATCGAAATGTTCTAAGTGTTCTTCATGCTTTCAAGAGAGAAGATAAAGAAATCAAAGAGATAATGGAGGGAGCTGCTCTCAGTTTGGGAGGATGAGAGAGAGGAGGAAAGTTGACTTACTTTGTCTTAATGAGAAGGGATGGGCAATGATTAGTGTTTTGATGACTAAGCCTTACTTTCAAAGATATTTTGTTTAGTCTTGCAAGGTGGCATGTTGTCAATGGAGTTTTTGCCGCCCACCTTCATTTTAAGGGTGTTTTTGTTTTTCATTTTATGTTATAATGTAATGTCATGTCTTATAATGTTCAAGACTTTTGCACACTTGAACTTATATCATGTGATAGTTTGTGTCCAACATGATTTCTTTGCCCTAAAGTGTGTTAATTTGTGTTTTTGAGTGTTGGTTACTTTATTATTCATTGTGACTAGTAAAATACATTCTTTGATTCACTCTTGAAGCTGGTGTATTTATTTCATGTAATGATGTATTACATGTTTTATATTAACTTTAGGAGTAGATTTATCCTTATTAATATCTCTCTCTTAGTCCATAATTTTATATGAGAGTTATTGCTCATTTTTGGACTTTTACATATTTATTATATATGTAAGTTTAAAGGTTATAAAATTCCTTGATGAATTTGGCTAGTGAGCCTTTCCTTAAAGGTTTAATCTTAGGTTTAAACTGTTTTAATTTTAATTAATCCCTCATTAATTAAGGTGATTAATGTTTGGGGTATTTCAATCTACCCTTTTGATATGTTGGTTTTCAATCTGGTTGATTGGACAAGAGATGAGGCTTGTTTTCTAATTAGCCTTGTAATGATTCAGTTAGTGTAATTTTAATGAGGGTTTTTTTGGGAAGGTTTGTCTTACTTAGCCCAAGCAAATTGATGAGGTGTTGGGAGTGGATGAAGGACAACTGGTCTACGCCTCTATGGTGCTTCTCTGTTCAATTGAGAAGGTTACTCACATGATGGCTATTGGAACTTATATGGTTCAACCACAGCCCCGGTTTTGGTGAAGGTTGGTGATATGACTGTCAGAATGATCAATTGGGACCTGATTCTATCAATGATAATGTTTTCCAAAAGTACTCAGACTTGCGCTACCATTCTAGTAGATTTAATGTATGGGTTTCTATTATTCTACTTTGGTCAAATGGGGCTGATTATTCTAATGGTGTGTAGGTGGTGTAGTTAGGATTTTACTCATTATCGTAGATGCCTAGTTTTGGCAGGTGTGAGCCTCGGTTTTTGAACTACTATCCTATGTTTGATTCGGGTCGATTAGAATTTGTTTGGGTTCTAGGTCCACTTATAACCTAAGCTTAATATCTATGTCATAAGAATAATTACTAAGTCCTAAGTTAGCTTATTGGAACCTATTTAGAGTCGCAACCTAATTTTGACCTACGCCAAATTAGGAAAGGAGAGTTCAGGTTTGGGGCTTGGTATTCGACTTTCCAGGGTCATATACTTTCATTACCCTCTAAGCTAAGCCGTTTTTCCTACTTCGATTACTTACGGCTAATTACAAGGTTGTTTTAGCGCAAGCTTTCAAATTTTTGTGTTTTTTCAGCATTTTTTGACAGAAAATTAAATTGAATCTGCAATTGCCTAACTAGGGTTTCAGAAGTCGAATTAAGGAAAAATTTTGATCGTTGATGTGCCGGTTCCGGATTGAGTTCAACCCGAGTCTCTGACTACTGGTGATTGAGGGTGCTTCTCACGTTTTGTTGTTGATTTGGTGGTGGTTTGATGATTGTGGATGTGGTGAGAGTGGAAAAATGTGTTTGGATGATGATTTTGAAAGGTTTTTTGATGTGTTTTAGTGCTTGGGTATGACAAACGTAAGAGGTTTAAGGCGGCTGTGTTTTTCTTTGCCTCTAGTTTCTTTTTGCTATCTTTTTATGCAAGGGTTAAGGTCTCTCTTATATAGGCACCTCTAAAGATAGAGTAAATTCGGTAAAAACTGAAGTTTACCAAGATTTGGACAAGTAATTTATGGAGTGAGTTGGCTATGAAATTTTAAACCCATATGTATTGGAGAAGATAATTTTTATTTTACTAAGGAGAAATTAGATTTTTTAGATAATGGGATATTTTTAAATTCAATTTCTCATTAGATTCAATAAAAAATGACTAGAAGATTATTGGAAATTCAAAAAATCAAAATTCAAAATACATTATGCTCAAAATGTCATCCTCTATCATTTTTAATTTCAAAACAAAACATTCTGAGTTGATTTGAGTTGTTTTTGGAGGAGAGAGAAAGCTTACAAGGTGGCTTAGGAGCCCTAAAAATTATGAAAATGCCCCTCTGGATGACTAAGCTATCACTAACACTCCGGAATATGCCGATCGAACCAGGATTCCTCATTTTCACTAGATTACCCTTTATACTCTTCATGCCTTAGAGACTCTCTTCTGGGGGTTAAAATTTTGGGTAAAACAGATTTCCCCCCTCCCCCCGTTAATTAGACTTTGGAATAGAAGTGAAAAGACAAGTTGATGCTTGAGTGATACCACAAAATTTTGGATCCTAAGAGACCCTGCATGCTCTCAGAAACCGGTGGATTGTGTCGAGCTATTCTAAGGTGCTGGTTACCTAAACAATAAAAAGAGATGTTGTTGAGCTATTTGAAGGCACTAACTACTTGAGTGAGGGAATTTGAAATTGTTGAGCTAGTCAAAGGCGCTAAATACCTGAAGGAAGGACTTTGAAATGTTTGAGCTACTTGAAGGCGCTAACTACCTAAAATCATAAAATGTTGCCGAGCAATTCTAAGGCGCTGACTAACTTAAGTGATGAAATGTTGTCAAGCTGTTCTAAGGCGCTGACTACCTAAAGTGATGAAATATTGTCGAGCTATTCTAAGGCGCTAACTACCTAAAATGATAAAATGTTGTCCAGTTGTTCTAAGGCACTGACTACCTAAAGTGATGAAAAATTGTCGAGCTGTTCTAAGGCGCTGACTACCTAAAGTGATGAGATGTTGTCAAGCTGTTCTAAGGTGTTGACTATCTAAAATGATGAAATGTTGTCGAACCTTTTTAAGGCCCTGACTACCTAAAGTGATGAAATGTTGATGAGCTGTTATAAGGCGCTGACTACCTAAAATGATGAAATTTTGTAGAGCTATTCTAAGGCCCTGACTACTTAAAGTGATGAAATGTTGTCGAGCTATTCTAAGGCGCTAACTACCTAAAGTGATGAAATGTTGTCGAGCTGTTCTAAGGCACTGACTACCTAAAATGATGAAATGTTGTTGAGTTGTTCTAAGGCGCTGACTACCTAAAGTGATGAAATGTTGTCAAGCTATTCTAAGGCGTTGACTACCTAAAATGATGAAATGATGTCGAGTTGTTCTAGGGCGTTGACTACCTAAAAGTGAATGAAACACGCCAAGCATTTTAAGGTGTTAGAATCCTAAAACTGATTGAAAAGAGGTGTGGTATGGGATTGATGCAATGTGTCCGATGAATGATATGACTCGGGTACATCTAGGGACTGAAACCTATTCAAAAGTGTGTAATGCAAGTGTAAAAGGTTGAAGATTGAGGATGCCAAACGTGGTGATGAATAGAAAACTTTTATGCTCAAAAGATGAACACACTCCTTTGAAAATGCTAAAAGGTGAGTAAGGCTTATGTGTGTCTGGAAGAAAGTAGGGTAGGATGGATGCAGGGTAAGATAGGTGCAGGGTAGGGCTTATGCGTGCCTGGGATATTTTTTGTGGTGGTAGGACTTATGTGTGCCTAAGTTTTAGGAGTGAGATCCATTCTAACTCGGTTTGCTTTTGCAGACCGAGATCCATCCTAACTCGGATTACTTATGGAGACCAAGATCCGTTCTAATTCGAATGCTTATGGAGACCAAGATCCATCGTAACTCTGATTGCTATGGAGACCGAGATCTATCCTAACTCGAATTACTTATGGAGACCGAGATCCATCCTAACTCAGATTGCTTATGAAGACCGAGATCCATTCTAACTTGGATTGCTTATGGAGACCGAGATCCATTCTAACTTGGATTGCTTATAAAGACCGAGATCCATCCTAACTCGGATTTCTTATGGAGACCGAGATCCATCCTAACTCGTATTGCTTATGGAGACCGAGATCCGTGCTAACTCGGATTGCTTATGGAGACCGAGATCCATCCTAACTCGGATGGCTTATGGAGACCGAGATCCATCCTAACTCGGATTGCTTATGGAGACCGAGATCCATCCTAACTCGGATAGCTTATGGAGACCGAGATCCATCCTAACTCGGATTGCTTATGAAGACCGAGATCCCTTCCAACTCGGATTGCTTATGGAGACCGAGATCCGTTCTAACAAGGATTGCTTATGGAGACCGAGATCTATCCTAACTCGGATTACTTATGGAGACCAAGATCCATCCTAACTCGTATTGCTTATGAAGACCGAGATCTGTCCTAACTCATATTACTTATGGAGACCTAGATCTATCCTAACTCGGATTGCTTATGGAGACCGAGATCCATCCTAACTCGGATTGCTTATGAAGACCGAGATCCATTCTAACTCTGATTACTTATGGAGACCGAGATCCATTCTAACGGATTGCTTATGGAGATCGAGATCCATTCTAACTCGGATTGTTTATGGAGACCGAGATCCATCCTAACTTGGATTTCTTATGGAGACCGAGATCCATCCTAACTCGGATTGCTTATGGAGACCGAGATCCGTGCTAACTCGGATTGCTTATGAAGACCGAGATCCATCCTAACTCGGATTGCTTATGGAGACCGAGATTCATCCTAACTCGGATTGTTTATGGAGACCGAGATCCGTCCTAACTCGGATTGCTTCTGGAGACCGAGATCCCTTCTAACTCGGATTGCTTATGGAGACCGAGATCCGTCCTAACTCGGATTGCTTTTGGAGACCGAGATCCCATCTAACTCGGATTGCTTATGGAGACCGAGATCCGTTCTAACAAGGATTGCTTATGAAGACCGAGATCCGTTATAACTCGGATTGCTTATGGAGACCGAGATCCATTCTAACTCGGATTTCTCATAAAGACCGAGATCCATCCTAACTCGGATTGCTTGTGGAGACTGAGATCCATTCTAACAGGATTACTTATGAAGACCATGATCCATTCTAACTTGACCATTTGAAGAATGTAATATGTTTGATGATGCGAGGATGCAAAGTATGTTTTTATGCATATGATTTTGATTGTGATGAAAATAAATGTCAAAGTGCCAAACATAGAATGATGAGGTTTAATGCAGATATTGTAAAATGAAATTGAAGTGCTTGTAAGGACCGAAAATTTTCCAAAGCAAGAAATTGTTGAAAATGTGCCAGCATGGCAATGTTTGAGAAAAATTTATCTATTGAAAAAGGAGAATAAATTATCATTTCCTGACTAAGAATTTCAGATCTGCAATTTTTACTTAGAAGATGAACAAGTCCCTGGTGGAAATGTGAGGTGTTCGTTGTGAGGCTTTTGAGTGTGGTCTTATGACGGGCCTTGAAATTTATGTGGAGGTTAGGGCCTATGACAGGCTTAGGGTGAAGCAGTGTGTAACACCCCAACCGTTAATCTCGTCATTACTTCTTAAACTGTTACTAATTACTCCTACTCACGCAGCGGAACTCTAATTACAACGAGGGGTGAAACAACGCCGTTAGCCACCCATGTGGCTAACCAGGCCTTTCTTACATACCGTAACGGTCTGATGAACTGGAACAACCGAGTACTTCATACAATACAATACTCAATTCATATCTCTACTATACCGAGTCTACAATATACGGATGCCGATTACATACTCGGACTTACACCTCATTCAAACGCATAAGTAATTACAATCTAACTACCCATGCTCACAGCAGTCCCCGTCCTACTCTCTCGAACGGTGGTCAGCTTCAAGTACCTGCACACTAAAAACGTTCCCCCTAGGGGGTCAGCTTACGCTGCGCATGAAATTCGCATATACCGCGTGCTAACCGCGGTACGCCGACTACTTTGGGTCGGATATACATGGAGTTCATTTTAAACAAACAACATGCATCATGTCAATACAATATATATGTATATCACACAAGGAATCTACATCCAATCACGGAACACGATTCCTAACTAACATAACAATGTTGTTAGTGGTAACTGGTTACTCTTAGGCATTGAGGGTTATTCCTCACTATGCCTTGTTTACTTATTCAATACCTCACCCTCTCTCTCGGGTTACTTATTCTTATACTTACCCGTTCTCTCGGGTTACTCATTCGTATACACACCCATTCTCTTGGGCTACTCATTCTTATACATACCCGTTCTCTCGGGTTACTCTCACATATACTCGCCCCTTTCTCTCGGGTTATTTATACTCGTTATCTCACCCGCACTCTCGGGTTATTCATACTCAAGCTCTTGTAGATTCTCGAGACACTACAGGTCTCCTACGTCACGCTTGTTACTCTTATACATACTTAAGCCAAAACTCATGGCTCTCTAGCATAGTCTTACTTCCCCGGTTCGACCCTACTCTGGGTCTAGCATGGTGGGAAGGTTCAACTAGCTCACGGAACTCTCTCTTAGTTCCTATCTCTTTTTACATAGGTCCGACTACTCTCGGACTACTCGCATTCCCATACTCCTCTCTCGGAGTTATAATTATATCATGTATATTAGTCTAGAAGCATCATTCTCGATGTTTCTAATGACTTTGGGAACTTTACTTAATTTCGGGTAATCTTAGGTTTAAGTGTTACCCTCACAATCATATGCTTGTACATTCGGATATTTTCTTATACCGGGTAAAATCCTCATATAAGAGGTCGACCGTATCTCAAGGGAATCACATAGTCCCTAGGTCTCTTTTACCTTTCTTATATGTTTACATTATTGGACTAACTTCAATCCTCTCGATGGAGGTCATTTATCTCTCCACTCATATTTATTTCGTGGATTGTTTCAATAAGGTTCTCTAACCGTTATCGGGTATATACTCAACCCGTACATCTCCTCGCATTTTAGGGAGTTCATATGTTTGTGTTATCGTTATACTTTAATCGATAGCTTGTGTGTGTTTGCATAATACCATTGGTTATGTGACTACCCGTTCAACGGGTTTCTAGTCAGTCAATACTCACTAAGAGTCGGTCTATGCACTAAGTTAGACCACACCGGCATACAAGTATGTTAGCTCATTCAACATACAACAATGCATGCATAATCAAACAAGGGATTATTTTCATGCTTTAATCTTGATTAAGCCGGCACACAAACACACAAATCAGTGTAACTCGGTTAGCATACGGGGCATGAGAAAATCATACCTTTCACCGGGGTTTTTACTTTACCGTGGCATCTCACCAAGCTCGGGTCACGCACGGTTCTCTGATAATGTTTCAAACATTATTGTTAATACTAAGCTTATACGGAACATATTAAATGTTACTCCCGTAGTTACCCCGTTATCCCGTTATCTCGGTTTCACTTTTATTAAATTGAGTTCTCACTTCTCAATCACTTCTAACACTTTCTTACACTTCCTAGGGCCTTTACATGCCACCAAACAAGGCCTAAACATCATCTAACATCATTAACATTCAAACCCCCATCATTAGAGGCCTTTAAAAACACTCTCTGTACGTTTCTAGGGGTGGTCCGGGACTTGGTCCCCACCCTAAGTCCCGGACCAAAGCTGGTTGTAACTCTCGGGTGATTTTAACAAGTGGTCCGGGACCTTGTACCAGACTCAAGGCCCGGACCAATATGGCTGTGTATTCTCGGCTAGAAAATTATATATGGTCCGGGACTTGGGCATGAAGCTAGGACCCGGACCAACCAAGCAGGCAACTCTCGGGGGTAAAAATAGGGGTGGTCCGGGACTTGGTCCTGGACCTAGGTCCCGGACCCTGCTACAGATTTTGCAAATTTTGGCAGTTCTTCCTCTGTTCAGTTAGGTTTCAATCTTTCACCATTAATTAACCCAATCTCCACCAACTATAATCCTCATGTTTAAGCACCTATTTACTCACTTAAACCATCTTAAACCAAACACTAAGTACACACCCATCAAGTTATTTTACTTAGATTCTCACCCACTTACAAGGCTAGTTATTCTCGGTTATGTTACAAGACTTGTAACAGATTTCAGTCCCCTTATTACACCATTCAAACCTCACTTTCTAATGCCATAGCTAACACTCAAATGACATTATTTCCTACACAAATTTTGCCATAACTTAACTACACTCTTTGCATTTACACCACACTACAACCGCCACCAAAACCAGTTTTTCCATCACTGTGTTTAACAACATCAAAACCTTTACAGCAGTACACTAATTCCCCTCTGTTATCACATATATAACAGTCCAATCTCATGGCTCTTTCCCCACACTAAACCCTTATTAAACAATCTCATTCATCATCCAAATTGTAGTATCTTAACTACACTGGCAAGGTCATTTATTCCCATTCAAAAATCGTTTTACAAGGAAATAAACCAACTCAAAGTAAGCTCTTTACCTTGTTAGTTTCAGTTTTTCTTTTCCCTTCTTCTTCCTCATCTTGTTCTTTCGGTTTTTCACCCCTCTCCTTCTTTTATCTTGCTCTCTCTCTTCACTTCTTGTTTTCCACACCACACAAGGAATATGGATTGCTAGCTACAACCACATTCCATCACGTATAACACAAGTAAATTTCAATATTTCCCACATAACCTAATATATTTCGAGGAGCTAGTTTTCAAGGTTTAGCTTAGGTTTTACCTTAGAATAACCAAATGGATAGCTTGGCAATCCATTGGAAGAGTTTCCATCCCTCCAAAGAGCAAGATGCTCACGGCTAACATGGGGAAAAATTCAACGTGAGGGAATTTTTTTCCAAAATGGAAGAGTTAGCTAGAAATGAAGAGCTTGTAACTTTCTTTTACCTTGAAGCATCAAGAAGAGGATAGAGGCTCAAAATCAGCTCCTCAAGCTTCAAAAGCCAAAACACCCATGGAAGTGAAGGTGGAGGAAACAAGTTTTGAGGGTGGAAAACGTAGCCCTCGCCGATACGAATCTAACGGTATGATTTTTGTGCGATTCGGTGAAGGAACAAGGGAGTTCATGGAGGAAGAAGGTGGGCTGTGTGCTCACGTAAGGAATCGCTTTCTACAGAGGAGGAAGAAGATAATACAGGGGCTGGGCAATACGTGAGAATAAGGAAAGAAATAAAGGTGAGAGAGTATTTAAGTTCCTTTTTACTATTTCACTTTTTGCTTTATTTATTTACTTATTTGTCCTCTTATTACTTAATAGCTAGCAAGCTATTAATGAGTGTATACATATTAATTAAAACCGGCCCATATTAATTAATAGCCCGGGTCGTTTTTCGTCTTTTCGAATTAAACGCGTTTCGTCTCCCGGTTAGTCACTATTCATTTACCGGGTCCGTTTTCCGGAATTTTCTCGTTTAATTAATTTTAATGGTTATTAAGCTTCCATTAATATTTATTTATAGTTATTTAATCAACTATAATTTTTACGGGTCCGTTTGACCACTTAAAGTTGCGTTTTCGGGTTTTCTCGAAAAACGTGCTTAAAACTCCGTTAGCATTTTTAATCCATTATTTGGATCCGTTTTCTTCGGGAATCATTCCCGTTCACTAATTAGGCCTAACTAAGCCTTAGGAATCCATCTCGGACCCTTACGAGATCTTATATCTCTTATTTAAATTTAATACGCATTTTAGCGTTTTTCGCTTTTCAAGCGTTTTCTCTTTTCTTTTGGTTTTATTCTTTTACCAATACTCTTTAGGCACCATTAGGCCCTTAATAATTTTATTAGAGTAATTAAATCACCATTTTTAGATCCGGGTATTAAAATCTACCCCCCTTAGGAACTTTGTCCTCAAAGTTGGTGAATCTAGATGGTTACTCTCAGGCGTACTATGCCAAGGTTATAATACATGTATAACCTTACAGACTCCACAAGTCTGTCTCATTTTATACTACACATACCACACACATATCACAGCATGTATAGCAATCAAAAATACTTTTTGTTCTCTCTCCATGGAATCGGTCCGAAGACAAGAAGGCACTACAGTCCTCGAATCCATGTTGAGTGATATACTACTGATCCCTCAGGTACCGGTCACGTTGAACACTTACTCTTTCTGGTTCACGGCCGTTTCATGACAAATGGGCACTTACTCTCTCTGGCCCACGGTCCCTTCGGTTCTGATCAAAACGTTACACATATACATATCCTCAGGCACTCTGGTTGACTCACTCAACACAGGAACATCTCAGGGTACTCTCCCCGTCCCGCTGCCTTTGGAAAAATCACACACTGACACCGTCCCAACCGGTCACTTAGGACCGCCGCACGTACGGTGTATGGTTTCAAAACTAATACTCGCCCCGCCTTCTACCGGTCATCAAGACTTAAGGCTCACCATCGGCGGTGATAGCGGTTTCAAAACCAGTTTTCGTTTCCGTCTTCATACTTGAAGAAATTCTTTTTCAAAATCTGTTTGAAAATTCTTTTTAAAACACCACACACTCCAAATCCGATTTATGGTAGTTGTATCTTTTCTTAGCGTGATTACTTGTGACCACTATAGGGAGCTTCAGGAATCATCTAACCCTGATGTGATCAGCATCAGTGTTGAACTATCCTTCCACCCCAATTTGTGTTCGGTTTCCCTTGATCGCTAGCAGATCAAGTTCCACCTCCCACGTGAGTTTCAAACAATCAGATAGTCAAACATTTTCGTTTTCTATCTTTTACTCTTTCTAGTCATATTCACGAAACAATTCGTTTCAATTAATCTCTAGTTCCTAGTACTTAGGTCATTTGTCATTCTCATTGCTTCACTACTTTACCCAGGTATTCCATACTTATGGCTTCCTTTACTCAAATTATTGCTCAATTTAAAACACATAACATACAACTCCAAAGGATGGAACTCACTCCATCTATCATTCTCAAATAAAATCACCTAGGGAACTCACTCCCTCTTAGGTTACACATCGGTTTCATGCCGATTCATACTCATCATATCTCATGTCTAATCTCACTAGACATATACTATAGGGATTCTCATTCCCCAGGAGTTTCTCTACTCCTCTTTTCATATATATTACATTCTCATTACTTGCATCTCTCATGCACAATACTCATACTTACACGATGAATGGGTAGACATGTTTACGTAACATGAGTTCCAATCATCAAAATAATTTCTTTTGTGCTATGCACATAGTAGTTTACGCACCAATACGTAAAACATACTCTAAGCGGTTTCTCGCCCTACCCCCCTTAAAAGGGGTTACGCCCGCGTAACCAACCATATGTTATCACTGAACATTGGTTCATTAATTCGAGTATTATGAAGTGTTTTAACTTCAGTACGGTTAATTAACTCATAACCGGGTTCGGTTCTAGCCTCTAAGGCTTCAAGGGGTTTATGACATAGGCATACTTAACCCTGAATCACGGTCCACAAGCTTCTGCTGCGTGACCTGATAACTAGAGCTTAATTCACTCTTTGGTATTCTCAATGTATATCAATCGTCGCTTGGTATCTCTTACCGTATGCGAATTCGATGATTTATAGATTGCCTCTCCAGTTCTCTGGGAATCTACTTCGTATAACACTGTATACCTTTGTGATTATTCACTTATTTTTCCCGACTTGTTGTCGGTTGAGGTCAAGCTACTACTTAGCATGCAGTGCTTCCTCGTTTAATAGTGGCTCATGGATTATGTTTGTTTCTTGGTTCTGTGCCAGAGTTCTTCATTCATACTACTCTGCATTTTTTTTTTCCACATATCGATCCTGGGCCCTGTGGGTTACTTCCCACGTTCTTTGTGCATCTTTGGCCAATGGCCGCACGGTTATCTCTCTAAATTCTCACTCAACAGGCTTTGTTGACATTTCTCAATTCCTGGCTCTCCCACTCGATCATCACCGCACAAGTGCAATACCAAAACACTCAGTCATACAGAGTGCAGAAGCGTAAACCCTTGACAGTAAATCTCTCATGAGATAGGAATGATCATGTCTTCTTTAACACATTTCTCATCAGCTCCGTATCATTATCTGAATATACTCTTACAATGGTCGCTCGCTGCGTACCATGTTCTTACTCATTAAACAACATTTGTTTACATGGCATCCGCTACTACTTTAGCTTCTGCTCATGTACTCCCGCCATTTATACTATGGCTTGCCATTCACTTGGCTCAATGAAATACGTTACTCTTTAAATCTCTCTGCGCGCTTGCGCACTGCTTACTCTGCAGTTCATACTGTACACATACAATGTTCACTACTCATCCGATTACCCTATCGGTTTCCTTTGTACCGCCATCAAGGTTCCTCTTTACACACTACTATAGTTCATATACTCATTGGCAATATACACATGCTCAAGTTTTACTACATACACCGCTCTAGCGGTTTCGCATTACATACTTAGGTGGTAGCCTTTCTCTGGAGGATTCACGCAAATGCCGCTCCATAGGCCCCATAATCACGTGGTATACCCACTCTAAGGTAGTGGTTCATTCACCACTGTTCCTCTTATGCCTTTATGCATATGTTTTACAATGTTTGGATCTACGTATTGTAGTTGGTTTTATCGGCTTACAAGCCACATTGCCTCGCCATGCTCCTTGCGGGCTGTTTATACAGGTTTCCGCTTCTCCGTATACCATTAAATGGTTTGGAGGTATTACTGGGTTTTCCGATAAGGTTGTCTCAACACTCTTCCATACATGGAAGGCCCTTTAAGTAACTTGATAGTTGTTTATGCCCTCTGGCAATCTAGGGTATCCCGTGTTACGAGGGATCCCTTCGGGTTCTACCCGAGTGTTTGCTTAAACACTTATGTTCTCAACACGATGTTTCGTTCAACTACTGTTGATTCCAGCACCCTTCTCGGATTGCTCCTGGGTGTTACTGAGTAATGCCATTACATCTGGCTTGTATTTATGGCTATGTTCGGTTGCGACTTCGCCTTGCGGCTATGTCCTTGACTATCCCGTTTAGGGTTGTAATGTCTCCCATTATTGGGTAGATCCTTGGTACCTTCTAATACCTACTAGGTCTGGTCATTATTCTCTTCAGTGAGGTATAAGGTGGGAATTCTATCCCATTCATCAAATATTAATATATTCATTTTAGGCATTCGCCGTAGTATTTACACTTGTATTCACCCAGTTATTAGGTATTTCCTGAGACATATCCAATGTCTGTGTTTAATACTCTGTGCCTCTCGCGTTTATTAACGCTATGTTCTTAGATCCATCATCTTACTGGATTCTTGACTCCCTTAACTTGGTAAGCTTCCTTGTATTCTTCGATCATTCGAGATATCCAACTGTCTTGGTTTGGATTGGCTCTTTCGTCCGTAGTATGGAGTGGGCTACTTCCCGTGTTCCGTACTCTACTTGTATACATACATGGAGTATCTTATTGATACGTTACCACTTACCCAACTAACTCATAATTGGTCTGTCAGGTCCGCAAGCTCCTTTGGAGTGCGGTCGTTCCATGTCTCATTAGTGTACACTTGTAGTGTCGGTCACGCCTAAGTGAAGTATTCTGTTGCCAACTCCTCTTATATGGTCCTATAATGACTTACCGTGATTCTCTGATTTGGTTTAAAAATTCGGGGGTTTTTGGAAAATTTCATGTTTGAAAGAAAATTCGGGTTTTAAAAGTAAGCTCTTCATGGCATTTCAATGCCGGCTGATTCTTATCCAGCCCAGCTTCTTGCCGGCCGGTATGTTCTTTATACAATGACTAGGCTGTTAGGCCTTTTCAAAGTTCCATTTCAGAATTCTTAAGGTTCGAGTTGCTATATTGGCTTCATACGCCATCCTGGTACTTTACTAAGTACTGATAGCTTGTCAAGCTCTTCTTATTGGTCCCGCTACTACTGCACTTGCCGTGGCAAGTGCGCGGTACTGGCGGTTTTTGGGTTAACTCATACCGGTCACGGTATTGTTCACATTGTATTTGGTAGCCTCGTTGGCTCTTCCTTGATCCCCTAGTTGGATGACTGCTCCTTGGAGCTGCTTCTCATTCCTCTTGACATAACTGTCATTCATTTAGGTGCTCCTCCACTCTCGGAGTTCCTTAATTACTTAGTGCTTTGTTCTACCTCGTTGCTCGTTCCCATGTCTTTACTGTGGTTACCGAGGTTAAAGTCATTTAGGCACTACTTCTGTAGTCCTATTCGGGTATATCCCGTAGTTATGCTTGCAGCTGTCTAAGCTGTGCCCGTTAGGTATTGCAACCTCTTCGGGTGTGGCAGGGTGGGTGTACCTACTCTCAACTACGTTCTTAATTGGTTGGTATACCCTTAGTGGTATTACATGTCATGGCGGTCCGTAGACATGTGTCCCGGTTCTCGTTATTTCTCATGAGTCCGTCTTGTTGCACGGTTGGTGCTTTCTTCTTGCTGCTGCTCGGCCAGCTAGGTTCTCGCGACTGCTAAGCATGTCGCCCCAGGCTGCCACAAATTCTGGTCTCCTTGGATTAGGATTTCTCGATCTCTCGCCATTATGTGCGGTTATTGTCATTCCAGCGGGATCCGTCTCCGGGCTTTCCGGCTCTCGGGACTTACCGCATGACAGGTTCTGGTTCATATTGAGATATTAAATAACTGCCAGATTGGGTTTCCCCGTCTCTCTGGCGTTCTTTCCTAAGCTTTTAATGCGGGGGTTGTGGAGGGCGGGTCTGGTATTGTAGGTATCCAGAACATACTGGAAGTTCCTATCTAGCGCATCTCTCACGCTACCACTCAACCCATAGCCCTAAGTCTCTAATTTCCTAACTCGGTATCTCCTAAGCTCGGTATTTCCAGTCATCAGAGCGATACTTCGCTCTGATACCATTTTTGTAACACCCCAACCGTTAATCTCGTCATTACCTCTTAAACTGTTACTAATTACTCCCTACTCACGCAGCGGAACTCTAATTACAACGAGGGGTGAAACAACGCCGTTAGCCACCCATGTGGCTAACCAGGCCTTTCTTACATACCGTAACGGTCTGATGAACTGGAACAACCGAGTACTTCATACAATACAATACTCAATTCATATCTCTACTATACCGAGTCTACAATATACGGATGCCGATAACATACTCGGACTTACACCTCATTCAAACGCATAAGTAATTACAATCTAACTACCCATGCTCACAGCAGTCCCCGTCCTACTCTCTCGAACGGTGGTCAGCTTCAAGTACCTGCACACTAAAAACGTTCCCCCTAGGGGGTCAGCTTACGCTGCGCATGAAATTCGCATATACCGCGTGCTAACCGCGGTACGCCGACTACTTTGGGTCGGATATACATGGAGTTCATTTTAAACAAACAACATGCATCATGTCAATACAAATATATGTATATCACACAAGGAATCTACATCCAATCACGGAACACGATTCCTAACTAACATAACAATGTTGTTAGTGGTAACTGGTTACTCTTAGGCATTGAGGGTTATTCCTCACTATGCCTTGTTTACTTATTCAATACCTCACCCTCTCTCTCGGGTTACTTATTCTTATACTTACCCGTTCTCTCGGGTTACTCATTCGTATACACACCCATTCTCTTGGGCTACTCATTCTTATACATACCCGTTCTCTCGGGTTACTCTCACATATACTCGCCCCTTTCTCTCGGGTTATTTATACTCGTTATCTCACCCGCACTCTCGGGTTATTCATACTCAAGCTCTTGTAGATTCTCGAGACACTACAGGTCTCCTACGTCACGCTTGTTACTCTTATACATACTTAAGCCAAAACTCATGGCTCTCTAGCATAGTCTTACTTCCCCGGTTTCGACCCTACTCTGGGTCTAGCATGGTGGGAAGGTTCAACTAGCTCACGGAACTCTCTCTTAGTTCCTATCTCTTTTTACATAGGTCCGACTACTCTCGGACTACTCACATTCCCATATACTCCTCTCTCGGAGTTATAATTATATCATGTATATTAGTCTAGAAGCATCATTCTCGATGTTTCTAATGACTTTGGGAACTTTACTTAATTTCGGGTAATCTTAGGTTTAAGTGTTACCCTCACAATCATATGCTTGTACATTCGGATATTTTCTTATACCGGGTAAAATCCTCATATAAGAGGTCGACCGTATCTCAAGGGAATCACATAGTCCCCTAGGTCTCTTTTACCTTTCTTATATGTTTACATTATTGGACTAACTTCAATCCTCTCGATGGAGGTCATTTATCTCTCCACTCATATTTATTTCGTGGATTGTTTCAATAAGGTTCTCTAACCGTTATCGGGTATATACTCAACCCGTACATCTCCTCGCATTTTAGGGAGTTCATATGTTTGTGTTATCGTTATACTTTAATCGATAGCTTGTGTGTGTTTGCATAATACCATTGGTTATGTGACTACCCGTTCAACGGGTTTCTAGTCAGTCAATACTCACTAAGAGTCGGTCTATGCACTAAGTTAGACCACACCGGCATACAAGTATGTTAGCTCATTCAACATACAACAATGCATGCATAATCAAACAAGGGATTATTTTCATGCTTTAATCTTGATTAAGCCGGCACACAAACACACAAATCAGTGTAACTCGGTTAGCATACGGGGCATGAGAAAATCATACCTTTCACCGGGGTTTTTACTTTACCGTGGCATCTCTCCATGCTCGGGTCGCGCACGACTCTCTGATAATGTTTCAAACATTATTATTAATACTAAGATCATACGGAACATATTTAAATGTTATTCCCGTAGTTACCCCGTTATCCCGTTATCTCGGTTTCACTTTTGTTACTTTAAGCTCTCACATCTCAAACACTTCTAACACTTTCTCACACTTCCTAGGGCCTTTATATGCCACCAAACAAGGCCTTAACATCTTATAACATCATTAACATTCAAACCCCCATCATTTACAACCTTTAAAATACTCTCTGTAGGTTTCTGGGGGTGGTCCGGGACTTGGTCCCCACCCTAAGTCCCGGACCATTACAAGGCATAACTCTCGGGCATTATTTCACTTTGGTCCGGGACTTCATTCAGGAGCTAAGTCCCGGACCATAAGGCAGGAAGAATCTCGGTTTAAAAAATGGTATGTGGTCCGGGACTTGGGCATGGGACTAGGACCCGGACCAACATAGCAGTGAATTCTCGGGTTGAAAAGTGCACATGGTCCGGGACTTGGTCATGGGGTTAAGACCCGGACCAAACAAACAAACAACTCTCGGGGGGTAAAATAGGGGTGGTCCGGGACTTGGTCCTGGACCTAGGTCCCGGACCCTGCTACAGATTTACAAATTTTGACAGTTTCTGTCTCTGTTCAAGGCCCTCTCTTTGCCCATTAATTATCCAACCTTCACCAACTAAAATCTTCATGTTTTAGTGACTAATTACCCTTCTTAATCACCTTAAACCAAACACCAAGTACACTCACCAATCTAGCTCATTTTACTTAGATTCTTTACACTTACAACCTTGTTTTCTCTCTTGTTTTCCATCGGTTTGTAACAGATTTTGGTTTCTTCTTTAAACCATTCAAACCTCACTTACTGATGCCATTCCAAGCCCTCCAATGGCATTATTTCCTAAACAAATTTTGCCATAGCTTAGCTACATTCTTAGCATTTACACCACACTACAACAACCACCAAAAATCAGTTTTTACATCCCTGTTATCACAACAATAAACATCCATACAGCAACACATTAATTTCCCCTCTGTTATCCACAATACAAGCTCAGGTTCTAAGTTTGTTTTGCATCCCCAAACAGCATTAAAGCTTCCTCACTCAAGAACCAATATTGTAGTACAAGACTACACTAGTTCATGGTTATTTATTTACATTCCAAATCGGTTTACAGAGAACAAAACAACCCAAGGTAAGTTCATTACCTTGCTAGTTTTTCTTTCTTTTCTGATTTCTCTTCTCTTCTCCCACGTTCTCTTGCTCTCTCTTTCTCTTCTTGTTTTTCCACACCACACAAGGAATATGGTTTGCTAGCTACAACCATATTCCATCGCACATATAACCACAAGTCAATTCAATTTTCCCTCCACACAACCTAATATTTAAAGAGCTAGTTTACAAAGCTTAGTTTAGATTTTACCTTAAAGAACCCAAATGAGTGGCTTGGCAATCAAATGGAGCAGTTTCCAAACCCCCACAAAAACAAAGTGGTTCGGCTGAAACGACAAGAAATTTCCACGTGAGGGAAAAAGTCTCACAATTGGTAGAATAAGCTTGAAATGGTATATATACCTACTTTATATACCTTAAGGCACTAAGGAAGAGAAGAAGGGTTGAAATCTACCCTTCAAACTCCAAAAGCTCTCACGTCGATGGAGATGAAAACGGAGGAAACGAAACTTTGTTGGGTGGAGATCGAAGCTCTCACCGATACGAGTCCAACGGTACCAATTTCGCGCGATTCGGTGGAGAAATGAGCAAGATAGAGGTGAGACAAGGGAGAGGGTGGTGCTGTTGTGGTCGCGCGTACAGAGAGGAAGAAGAAGGAGTTGCAAGGTCTGGAGCAATTTCAATACGTGAGTGAAGGAGAAGGTGAGGAGGTAAGCTTTTTATTTTACTTTTTCACTTTATACTATTTACTTTACTTACTTATTTATTTGTCTTGTTATTACTTAATAGCTAGCAAGCTATTAATGGGTGTACACTCATTAATCAAAACCGGCCCACACTAATTAATGGCCCGGGTCGTTTTTCGTCTTTTCGAATTAAACGCGTTTCGTCTCCCGGTTAGTCACTATTCATTTACCGGGTCCGTTTTCCGGAATTTTCTCGTTTAATTAATTTTAATGGTTATTAAGCTTCCATTAATATTTATTTATAGTTATTTAATCAACTATAATTTTTACGGGTCCTTTTGACCACTTAAAGTTGCGTTTTCGGGTTTTCTCGAAAAACGTGCTTAAAACTCCGTTAGCATTTTAATCCTTATTTGATCCGTTTTCTTCGGAATCATTCCCGTTCACTAATTAGGCCTAACTAAGCCTTAGGAATCCATCTCGGACCCTTACGAGATCTTATATCTCTTATTTAAATTTAATACGCATTTTAGCGTTTTTCGCTTTTCAAGCGTTTTCTCTTTCTTTTGGTTTTATTCTTTTACCAATACTCTTTAGGCACCATTAGGCCCTTAATAATTTTATTAGAGTAATTAAATCACCATTTTTAGATCCGGGGTATTAAAACTACTATACTCTGGAAATGTTCAAATAACCATGAGCTACACAAACTAATTGCCTCTGGGGTTACTTTGGTACGCCTCCTCTACCTTATTTAACTATCAACATAGCAGTTGAAGCATGTAGTCTGATCCCTCTTAATTCATCAGATCATCGATTGTAATGCATTGGGTGAACAATCTGTTGGAAAAGTGTTCTCTATATCCTCCATTTGTGACTATGATTGACGACTTTATGTTATATTAGGGTTAATGTCATATAATCGCGTGATTGAATTTCTGAAGATAGGTGTTGTCCTCACTCAGCTATTATTGAACAGTTTTAGGTTGTTCTGGCTATCATTCATCTTGGTGTTGCCAAATTTTCAGTTCAGACCTCTATGCGGAGGTGAAGTTTTCTCTGGTTAGTCTCAATCAAAGTTTTCTCTATAATCCTCCACAATCAAGTATGTACGAATTCTTTTTACCACTGTTCTTCTCCTAGTTTTATTTTCATCAATCTTCATCTCTTTTATTTCACCACCAAGATTCCGAGGAAGAGCTCCATATTGGAAGCCACAGGAAGTGGAATCCCTAGCCAATACCTGAACTACGGGAAGGAAGTGTGGGTTTCCGTAAGGAATTTTTTCCATTTGAGTTGGTAACACCTTTGCTAAGTGTGATAGCAAGGTCACTTCACTTGATTGGTAGACAGAAGTTTTCAGATGCCTGTATCATAAGAGCTAAGCTTTTACATGTGGTTTGAAATACATATCTACATGAATACGTGTTAATGCAAGATTTAAACATGGATGGTAGAAAATCAGTAGTGGCACTGGCTTCATCTCAAAATCTTACTCAATAGAAGATGAAAAACCAGTGAAATTGCTTTGCTTTTGCTTATTTTGCTGTAATAATCCTTCTTTATCAGAAAAAGAAAAAGGCTTTGCAAAATATGTTATTATGATTCCTTTTATTTCCCTATATATTCTTTGTTTTACCTTTCATGCTTTACTGTTAATTAAAAACATTTGTTAGTAAAGAAGTTCGATTCAATTTATTCAAATTTGTTATTAACCTTTTTTCTCTCATAACTTCCAGCCACCCTCTACATCATTGAAATTTTTGGAATTTGATTTTGTCCAGGTTTACTTGGTGTTTCATTTTAACTAGATTATCAGAACTCAGCATTGTGTACACGTTCGCTAGCGTAATAAATGTCCTTGTTGTTAGTTGAAAGCAGCTTCTGAATCTAGGAAAGTGAAACTACCATCCCAAAGGTAACATCACTTCTTGCCCTTTTAAGGTACTGTTTATAGTCCTGATTTCAATATTTTCAAATTCTAAGTTTGACTACCCTCTCTTCAACTACATAAAAAACACTACTGTTGCATTATGTCATGATGACAATAACCTTTGTTGTTCAACTTAACAACCAGCATTAGAACTAATCAAGGAGATTTTTGTGCTAGAATTAGAAGTTGTGCACCTTGAATAGTACATCCTTTCTCTGTACAGAATAACATTCGATCAACAAATCTCCTCAGTTTCTCTTGGTCAAATGACTATTGTCCAGAAGACAATGGTATTTAACAAATACATAAGGCTAATCAGATTTGATGACTGATATGCTAATTCATCTGTGTCAAATGATAAACCTTGTAATATATTCATTCAGGTGAAGTGAATTAGATAATATGAGGTACTCTGCTGTCAAACGTGATGTGTGATGAATTGATTCATATATGTGAATTAAATGTATAAATAAATTACAAATTTAAATGTGAATTGTTAGTTATTGATTGGAATCATAAGTGGATGGAATTATATAATATAATATCATGTTGCCAGTTTAGGTCTATTTATCTGCATACTATCCAATTTAGTGTGATTCTATTTTTTTCTAAGAAAAAATATAAGGGCAACAAAAATTTCCCTGGTCGACAATCAAACAAAGCAACTAAACTAAGCTCGTCACCAAAGATTGCAATCAAAGGGGGCGAGTACTAAGTCATCACCATAGAATGCAATTAAACTTTGCTAGGAATAAAGATCAAAGAGAGGGGCGAGGTAAAGTTTCACCCCTTTTGACACAATCAAAGAGGACGATCAACCAAGCTCGCCACCATTGATCACAAACAAAAGGGGGACTATAATATTCCACCTTAGTTGATAATTGATCAAAATAACAACTTTATTGCTTCCTTTACTTAGGGTCAAGGAAGGCGACTTTAGTTTCCCTAATAGATCATGTCAAACAGAACAAGGGAAAAGGTGGCAACCATATTCTAACATGGCATGTCTCTAAAGGCAACCTTGGGGGCAATTGTTTGCTCGCCCTTATATGTATCGTGGCAAGTGATTGATCTATTAGGGCAATAAAAGTTGCCCTCATTGATCTAATATGTGGCACTGCTAATTGGGATCTTGTAACCCTATGGTAGTGGTATAACACAAATAATCATGATGATAACCATGACTTTACAATAAGTTTTTATAATGACCTCAATTTCTTTTATTAATGGAAAGAAGATTAGGAGAGTGATGCCAATTGGGGTGCTTTGCACTTGCACTTGCACAAGCATGAAGAGGATATGGTAAGCTCAATTTTGGGTGTGATACAATGTTAAAGATCATAATTTAGCTTAGGTGGGACTGAGTGTGATGAGCTAGGTGAGTTCCTAGAGTGTGAGTGTGGTATTCGACAAGCAATATCAGGTGGTAGTGAAATACCCCAAGATATGAGGAAACCCAAAAGTCCAAGAAGTCCCGAAAGTCCCGGAAATGCTAGATACCTAATTCCCAGAAGTCCCGGAATGCTAGAAACCCTAGTTCCAAAAAGTCCAGAAAGTCCTGGAAATTATGGAAATGACCTTAAAAACTTTAGGAAAGCCTTGGAAACTTAATAAAACCTTAGGAAACCCTAATAACTCAAGATGGACAATCTTGGAATTCCTTAGAAGACCCGGTAAATCCCTAGTAGCCGGAAACACCTCCAGAGTTAGTTTTACATCTTCATATTCACTTTTCTCCCTAAGAAAAACCTTAAGAAGCTTGGTAAGCATGAGATGGAATCACAAAGGTGGTGACCTAGTAGGTAGCAAGCACGAGGTGGCAAGTGGCAACCTAGTTAACGTAAGAACGCGATGTTAGGAAGTACGAGGTGTCATGAAATGATTGGTTAACATGTTACCCAATAGGACCCACACAATATATCAAGCAAATAGGAGGTGTCATGAGGTCATTGGTTAGGTTTTAAGTCAAAGAACAACAACATGTTTCTTAATAACTCTTAAAACACCTTAATTCCTTTTATACCCTTAAGTGGCGCCTTAAATGAGCTATATTCAGAAGTGTAATCACTTCCATTGACACTTACACATTAGTAGGACATATTACCAAACCAGGACTAGCAAAAAATGGCCAAGGCAAGCCAAACAATGCCTTAAGGAAACTAGCCACACTTAATCCTATTTAATGTCATTTATTACTTGTCATGATTTATTTTTAGCTCATGATGACTCCTGCAGCTGCTGGCCTACCCTGTCTCTTCCTATCCTTTAGATGTGTTCACATTACTTATTCAAATCAAAGGTTACAAAGGTGGATATGTGGTGTAATGATGTGTCATCATATTAAGCCTTACCATAGTATTAAGTTACCTTTTATTTGCCTATAAAAAATAGCCATGACCTAGTTTCATAACGCACACAAATATACTTCCATAACCTTCTTAAACACAAAGAAACTAGAATTAAGAGGGAGAACAAGCCAGCCAACCTAGAACTTCAAAATAGAAGCCACGTAACCTAGGCAGTGCTGCTTTGGAGGTGTTCCCAGGTGAATTATAGGAATCTCTTGGAGTCCCATGTTAGATTATTTAAGTACCTAATTCTGGGTCAAAATTTATGGCAAGAAGAACCCAGGTAGTTCTTGTGTACAACCATCTTCCTTATGTGTCAATTCTGGCAGTTTCTGTTTGGTTTAATTTCTACAGATTAGGCTGCGGTTATCTTATAAATGTTTTCATGGTGTGAAAGTATACTCTTCAATGGTGATGTTGATATATAATAGGTCTCGATAAGATCTTGGAAACTTGGTGAACAACCCTTGGATTCTTAAGTCAATTTCTGTGACTTTTGTGCTTTAACTTGGAGCTAGCTTTATGTATAATTTTCATGAACAACCTTCGTGGGTTTTAGGCTAAATATGACTAGTACTTATCACTATACAATATTTTAGTTTCTTGGTAAGTTCACCAGTTGAGTTTTGATGAGTTAAAGACAAGATAAAAGCTAAAAATATGCTTTAAGACCTTTCTGGTCTCTACTAAAATTATGAAAAGGGTTCCAGAGGTACCTTGCTTTGGTTTTATGGCTAATTAATCATAATATGTTAGTATTGAACTGGTAAAAAGGTAGGTTGAAGTTACAGGGAGGTAAAACCATAAACATGGGTTTGTTCTTAAGGTATGTTAAAGGTGTTTTATACGTGTTTTAACTTGGTTTTTTGTTTGGTTGATTGTGGCTGTGTACTTTGATTCTTCTTGTTATGTTGTGTGGACATTCTAATAAGTTTAAGGACATGGTGGAATAACCTGAACACTTGGTAATGACTATAGGACTTGGTATTACAAGTTTATGAGCCCTCGCAGGCCGAACACTGATTTTCTCCACTACCAATGTATTGTGGGTAAGCCATCACGATCTACTATATGGCCTGATGACTCATAGGGGGTGTTCATACTTAAGGACATGAAGTGATGTAGAGAGGTCAGACTCTATAAATCTGGGCATAGAGCCATTGGAAAAGGTTAGACTTTATAAATCCGGGCATACGGCCAGTTTTCTTGGATGTTGTACTTGTGGTGGAACTTGGTATTTGTCATGGAATTTGACGGATCTTGCTATGATTATGCTACGTTTACATCTGTTTTGCTATGGTATTGTTTACTTGAAGTTTTACAAAGGTAAAATGTATTTTACAGGTGGTGAAGAAGGTTCTGATGTGATTGATTTAATCTTGTGGTTATTAGATGGTATTATGTGAGTGTATACATATGTACTATGATAATATTCGTTGTGGTTTCTGGTGATATATGTTGTTGTGGTTCTTTGTGATGTTACATATGATTTCTTACAGAGTTTTATAAGCTAAATGTATTTTACATGTTGTGGCAAGAACTGCTCAGCTTTGCTATAGTTTGTTTTCCAGCATGTGCCCTGTGGCCCCTTTGTGTGTTGTTTGAAATGGCCACATGTACAGATTAAGATGGTTGCATGAGGGAGTGGAACTAAAAAGGACTAGAGAATGAAGTTAGAAGGCGATGTAGCATTTCCATAAAGTTTAGTTGTAATAGCTTTAAACTCCTTGTGTAAACGAGTGATGAGTTTTGAAAGAAGATGTTAGTCTATGGTCGTATAAGTTGTTAAAGGTTAAGGTGTGGTTTTTGAACATATATATAAGTGTTTAAAAGTTTCAATTGAATTTGGTATAGTGGTGGTAATAAGCCTTAGCATCCACAATGAGTGTGGGTGTGGTGGTGGATTAGTTTTGGAAGTCTTCCACTGTATAAAATGAGAAATAGAAAAAAAAAATAGAGCTAACAAAAGTGGGGTGTTATAGTTTGGTATCAGAGAAATAGGTTATAGATCAGGGAAATGATAGGTGGTTATTGTCTGAATATTTGTGTGAGAATGCTTGTTTGTGAATGTTTGACTAAATGTTTGAATACTTGATTGTTCATGATTTTGTGACTAATGAATATATGTGTGTAAAATGGTGAAAATCCAGGAAGGGAGGCCGATAGGGGCCAACTTGAAACCCTGAGAGACTTAGCCCTTAGCATGGGTAAGATATTAGAAATGCAAGAGGAAAGAGCAGAGACTCCCAAGGACTTCTTTAGAAGGATTGCCGCGATGAAACCAAGTACCTTTTCCAGTGTGGAAGACCCTATAATTTTGGAAGATTGGATAAAAGAGTTTGACAAGATATTTGACATCACTGACTGTCCTGAAGAGAAGCGGGTATGTAGACCTGTTTATTATTTCAAGGGTGAAGCTGACCTGTGGTGGACTGTAGAGCAAGAAAAGTTACAAGGAGAACCTAACTTTGGATGCGGAGTTCTCAAGGCTGCCATGAGAAGAAGATTCTATCTGGAGCATGTTCGCATGCAGAAATACCATGAGTTTACTGAGCTGAAGCAAGTACAAGACGATGTGAAGACATACCATTCCAAGTTCATGGAACTAGCAAGGTTTGCATTAAACATGGTGCCTGATGAAACTGCTGAAGAGGGCCAAAATATGACGAGACTGAAGAGCCAAGACGGTCCAAACCATAGATCCCGGCTCAGGCCCCAGGCCCCCTTCAGGACCCTATTTAGGCTCCAATCTGGACACCAAGCGTCAATCCAGATCCCGCAACAGTACTAAGTCCGGGCACTAGACCTCATGACTAGGTCCAGGATCCCGCACCCGACACTCTACGTCCGGGCGCCACATCCCGTGTCTCGTATTCTGCATCCGGGCATCACACCCCGTACCCCACACTTTTAGACCGGAAGGCTTTACAAGGAGGAAAGTGTCGAAGTTAGGAAGGCAGCTCCTATAAAGCAATGCTACATGTTCAAGGGTTTAGAGATAGACTTCGCCCTAGAAAGTCTATAAATAGAGATGGGGGGCTCATCTGTTAAGGGACACAAGATTAGAAGAGAGAGAAAAGACTAGAAAGCTCTCTAACGTTGTAATACCAAAGAAAGGAATAAAGATATTGTCAAGAAGTGGATGTAGGCCGGATTATTGGCCGAACCACTATAACTCTCGTTGTTCTGTTCATTGGTGAGATTGGAGGGACAAATTATACGTTTTCATTTGGCGCCGTCTGTGGGAAACGAACTGCTTCTCTAAGCAACCGCGATCAGACCACAAGATTGAGAGTTCGTTTGATCGAAGGTGAGGTTCGTTCGAGGGCGAGGAGATCGAAGAGAGGAAATTGCCAGATTCGCGGAAACGGAGCTCAAAGAGGGATCAAAAGTAAAAGCACCGTCGGCATTTTCGAGTTTAAAAACCAAATATCAAAAAGTTGTAGAAATAACAACGTAAAATTCGAAGCGAATCATGCCAATCCACTTTCACACCACGATAAGAGAATCAACGCGGAAAATCTCGGTTCAAATTGAGTTTACAAAGATAGCAAAACAAAAATACGAGCTTCGTAATCCAGATCGCGACACATGAGGAAGTAATTTCTGCGCATTCAACATCCAGTCTGCATTGTCTCCCTGGGATAGCAAGCTGTCTAAATCACGAAGAAACACACTAAATAGATCCAGATCTCGGAAGAAGAATCAAAAGAGGTAGATGACCGAAAGGCATTAACCGAAGACAAATTGTCTTCGAGCGATCGATGAAGTGCTTCGAGCGATCGATGAAGTGCTTCGAGTGCGTGACGAATTCAGAGGCTAAACTGAGGCTGGTCGCATCACGCTATACGATTCTTCATGGCTGGTCGTGAAGAATTTTGTGCAATAATTGACTCGATACGGCCCGATGACGATCGAGATTTCAAGCAGAGCGCAGGAGAAAATTCCCGGCACAAAGAAGGGCGTTTTGTTGCAACAAAAGGAGGAAAAAGGATGATTCCGGATAACAACCGACGAGTTTCCTGAGAGCATGGGATTTAATCAACGGCGAAAAATTCGCTATCAACCAAACAATCAATTGAGCATGAAGAGGGGAAAATGTGTCCAGAGGCCCTAAAGAAAGAGCAACAGCCTAATAAGGCTAAGACAACGACCGGGCGTCCCTGACCAAGCCCAAGCAGGCCTCAAGCGGTGACCGGGCGTATTCGACCGGTCGCCAAGAATCCCAGAACACAGCGTAGAGAGCGACCGATCGCCCTCCAAAAGTATCGCTACGGCCGGTCGGTTACGACCGGTCACCTGAGATATAAAGGGCGGTATGAGAAGCGACCGGACGTCTGTGACCGGTCGCCTAGTAAAGCATGAATAGCGACCGGTCGTCTGTGACCGGTCGGTAGGAAGATTAGGATAAGATATTTATCAGATACTTTGTAAGTCTTCCAAGATATTTTTGTGCCAGGCTGGCACAACGTGATAGGCCAGAAGGCAGATGGGAAACACTATAAATAGGGGTTCACCCCTCAATAAAAGGCACGCGAACAATACTTGAGAATTTTTACTGTTGCATTGTGTTGTTACGAGTCTCTCTCTCCCCACCCTTGCTCTTGCGCTCCCCCTTTCGGTAACAAGGTAACTCGGTAAAACTCGGCAGTAGATTAGAATCCCAGTCATCAAGTTACGTGAGAGGACGATGTGAGGATCCTTGGGTTTATACAATTTCATTTGGCGCCGTCTGTGGGAAACGAACAACTCAGATCTAGCAACCACGAGTCCACCAACAAGAGTAATAACTTTGGAAAACATGCGAAGTCGACACATCTGAGAACAAAATTGTGTTTTTGCAGGTTAGGTACGAAGATGGCACCCAGAACAAGGAAAAATCTGCAAACCAACGGCGGAAGCACTGGACCCGAGGCAACCCACGACTCCATTTCCAAAAAAGACCTGGAGAACATGCTGGCGAGCCTCACTAGATCAATCGACGAAAAAATCGTGGAAGGAAACGAGCTCCTGCAGCAGGAATTGATGCAGAGAGATGAGGAATTCCAGCGAAAATGGGAGGAGATGTCAGAGGCGATAGATCTCCTGAAGGGTCGGGATGCGGCCGGAAGCAATGACGGGAAAAGAGGCACCCGAGGAGAGGCCTTAATCACTATTGAAGAGGAAGAAGATGATGCCATTGACATGAGCCTATACCCCTTCTCTGAGAAGATCCGTAGAGCTAAACTGAAATACCCCTAATCTTTAAAATATAATTAAATGATCTATTAATGATCTAAGATGATTATTAAACATCTAAATATTATTGGGGAACAATCTATAAGATCTCAACAAGGCAAAACACGCCTTAAGATCGGTAAAGCCAAAAATGTGCTTTAAGACGCCATGAAGGTTGTATGACCCCAAGTAGGATCCAAAGTGGATTCCTAAGTATTATAATGAATCAAGGAACACAATAAGACCATTCTCAAAGAGAACTAAGCTCAGGAACATCCTGTGACACAAAAATGTGCGCTAAAACTCCTTAAAGCACGTTTTTGTGAGATTGCCTTTTTAATTGATTTTAATAGGCTTAAAAATTATAAATATCCTTAAATATGATATATAATCATATTATCATATTAGGAATTTAATTCCAGAAATTTACGAATTTTTACAAATTTAATATTAAAATATTAATAAAACCCTAAAGTGGGGCCCGCATGAGTCAACATTGACCAAGCATGGTCAATGGTCAATTAATTGACTCATTTGAATCATGGTGGCCGGCTGCAATAAGAGAGGAGGCTGCTTAATTTCCTTGATTGACAATAATGCTACCTAATGTAAGACTTTTTCAAAATAATGTTACTTTTTACATTATTTTCAAACTTTACTTACCTTTCCCATCTTCTCCTTCCTCCTTGTCCGATTCCTCTCATCCCAGCCGAGCCCTCTCCTTCCTCTCAAGCTCTCCAAGCTTGTTCTTGGCCATGGAAGGCAAGTCTAGCTCCTAAGCTCCTAATGTAAGTGTTTTAATGTCATTTTTAGCTCTTTTTCTTCATCTTTTCACCACCAACACCTAAAATTCGTGGCTCATCTATTCCTATGGCTTATTCTCAGTGTTCTAAGGTTAGAACAAGAGCTAAACTCGGTTGAGACCAGTAGAGGGACCAAGGTTGTCCAAATCTACATTTTAAGGTAAAAATGTGCTTTAAGCTCATAACTTTTGATTCCCTTCGAGTTTGGCTGTGAAATTTTGGTCATAGACTCATCTTCATCTCCTTTTCATGTGGGATCTGTTGGTTAGCCATTTGGAGCAAGGGTGACCGAGATCCAAGAGAAATACTCTCTTTTAAGGCATTTTTCCAAGGTAAAACCTAATAACAAGGTAGGATTTCGAGATCTAACTATTCCCTATGTTAATATGGTAGATCTAACACCTTGTGGTGTGTTTGGTTCAGGTCGAAAATACCTAGAACTCCCCTTGCATTTTTAAGGTGATTTTTGCCTTAAATCTTACATTAATTATTCCTTATGGTTAAGCTCATGCTTGGAGTGTAACCATATCTTATTTTTGTGTATTAAACATGTCTAAATCAAGTGGTGAATTTTCCTACAAGTGACCGAGCCTATACAAGGATAGATCAAGGTATAAACACCTTAAACTTATGATTTTTGCAATCTCTAAGTATATATATATATATATGGCCGAGAGTGAACATACACATATAGGTCATATTGACCTAAAAATGTAAAAAAAATGGCTAAGATAAATTAAGCTAGTCATTTAAGAGATTTAATTAACATAATGGTCAAATTATGACATTATGTGGAAAAATAATTAAACCATGGAGAGGCCGAATATATATGCTATATTTTGAGACATTTATTGTGTAATTTATTTTGCAAGATCAAGGTTGTAATAAGGCCATGTCATTAGGCCATTTTAATTTAAGTTTATAAGCTTATTTAGTTTTATTTATGCTTATAATTAAAGTTGGGGCCAATTCGTAATTATTAAGGAATTAGAAAAGCCGTGGGTAATTTAGAGCAATTTAGGGTTTTTAAATGAATTTAATAAAAATTATAACATTTTATAAAGTTTTGGGTCAAAATTGTAAAAATAGAAAAGTATAGGTCATTATTTGTAATTACCGAAAATTGGTTCCCATTTGGTATTAGGGGTCAAAGTTGACTATATAGGAGACTTTGACCAAGTTTAGAAAATTTAAGAAATTAAAATACTACCTTATAATGAGATACTTATTAAATTGTAAAAGATTTATAAGGTTTGGGGTGGTAATGTAATTACCGAGAATTAAGGGTAGTAAATGGAGTTTAGTAAAGTCCTTAAGTTATTAGAAATTTTTAGAAGTTTATTTGGTTAAATTTGGAGTTCATGTGAATTATATAAGTATAATATATGGTATTTTATGACATTGTTATAAATAGGTAACAAATGTATAAAAACCGTGAATTAAAAGAAGTATAAGGTTAGGAATAATGTTTATAACCTTTTGGTATAGTTTGGTAATTTTTGGAATGGTATATAAGGTTTTATAAAGATATATGTATAATATAGTTTTAATGGGGTTAGAAAACTATGTATTATAAATTGGAATTGAATTGTGAGTTTATAGAAGTTTAATGGTTATAAGTGAAAACCGAAAATACTAAGGCTGTTTGGTATTTAAAAACAAAATATAACTATAGGCTTAATTGTTTTAATGATTTAAATGTCATAAGATATGTTATATAACTATAAGATGACATTATATTAATTAAGAGGTGGATTTATAAATATTTAAGAACATAGGTGCTGTTCGAAAATAATAACATTTTTAAATGGAATTTATAATATGGTTTTTAATGTTATAAGAGTTATAACATTTATAATATAAGAGATATTCATTAAAAAGAATGAATATAGATTATGAGACTTACCATATAATAAATAGTTCCATAATACACACATATAAATAAATATATGTAGTAGTGTAGAAAATGTGACATGGTTCAATAATCATAAATTATCATAATTAAAATGATAATAGTTAAGGAGAAAAGAATTATAAACATTAGATATGGAAATTCTAAAGTTAAGAGTATTCATGGGATAATAAGGATCCTAGATACTAAGAGTATAGTTTACAGATGAATTATACCACATGAAATATATAAAAAAGAGACAAACCTTAGAAAAATAAATACTAAGGTAAGATGCATAGTGCATGACAAAGGATCACACATACAATAATGAAACAAACTGTATGATGTACAAACAAACATTAAGTTACATGCGATAACAAGTTTAACAACAACTATACTAATATACAAACAAGACTACGCGTGTAATATAACACCTTTTCCCAATCTCGAGTTAAACCTAAAACCCGACAACATTGATAGTTAATAACGGGGGGTTAACCGGGAGGTGTTAGTGACGGTACGGGGTACCGTAGGATTGTGTTGTTATACAGTATGCTAATCAGTAGCATTGTGTATTGTTTAGTTCGTTAGAGACTACACAAGGAGCATAGGATCTTGCTGATTCATACTCCACCGTAATACACCAGGGTGAACGGTATGTTGTTATGTGTCTCTGATTGTCTCTGAGGGCTTCCTCAGTTCAGACTTCTGTGTGATCTGTGATAAGATTGTTTGTCTGAATGTTTAATTTAATATGCATGATCTTTATATTTATAGCTGCTCATTATTTACTGTTGATGAGTTAACAGTATTGGTTCGCATATAAGAACCTATATATAAACGAACTAGCGGCTATGGTGCTATCTTATACGAAAATAAGGAACGTCAGAAAAACGTTGTAGCACTAGGATAATACATATATATTATCCAAGACTTTCATACGGAGCATTGGCCTTTCTATACGCCGCTCTCGTATCTAACACTGGATCCCGAGTTTACAGACTCCGGATTGGACTAATGATCTTGGTCTGCTGTGTGTTAGAAAATTTGGTAATGCGATGCGATGGTATAATTAAGTAAATAATGAATGGAAGTAAAGCCAAGAGGATGTGGCTCTTGGTGCGCGCTGTGATCACAAAAACGATACCAGGATGTCCGCGTACGGGTCCGCAAGTATCAAGAAAATTTCCCGTGAGCTAGAATGGCTCGTTGGTCGGAGACTCTACCGTTGGAGTGGCTACTGCCGTGGGTGACCCGCCATAATATATGGGTAACTAGAGACATGTCGTTTTAATGAGACAATGTCACTAGGTATAACTGAACAATAATACATTTGAGAATTATACAGTGGCGAACAATATTGGCTTCTACACCATGGACGAGAATTAATACTTATTGTTACTCTCGTTGTTTCGTATTGTCATTGGTTTATACTTGTGGTATATTAGTGTGTTGATGGTTGTGTTGTGTATGGATTACTGTTGTTTATTTTACAGTTTATATATTAAAATGGTATTGCATGTAATGAACCTCATGCTCTCGACCAAATAATTGAGGGGTCTTTGGGGGCATGACGGGGCATGTGATGACATACTCAGCAGGGGCTGATTCCATACCACAAACCATCTTATTTCAGGTGATTAGCTGGTGGGTCGCAGCGAGACGTGACCATTGTGATTAACAGTTGGTTTAGACTTGGTACGGTGTGATACTCAGGTTGTTTTGGACTCGGGTTGTTTAACCGAGGTGTATTTGGTTTAGATGCTCACGGTCTGTAATAATTGTTGATGTTAGATTTGTTTTAAGTTGTTAAGTTCTACTATCTATCTCTTGTGGTCACTGCGGGAATACGTTTCGCAAGTTGATTATCAGGTAAATCGTTATCACCCGTATGGCAAGGGCAAGTGTAACAGTGACACCAGTAGGGCGATAGTTTATTATTTACCGCTGCGAGATGTTATTGTGCGCGACTTCTATAGGATTACTAGGAACCGGTTTAGTAGGGGTGTTACATAAACTCCCGCCCCACTTCGTCCCCCGACGGTGAGGTGGAGAAGTACGACGGTACTGGGGATCCTGCTCAGCACATTAAGAAGTTCATGTTCGCCATGAACACCCAGGGGATTAGCTCCCTCGCCCTGTGCAACTGTTCCCTGGAACACTCTCCAAGAGAGCCTTGAGCTGGATCTCGTCCAGGCCACCCCAGTCGATCTCCAGTTTCAAACAACTAACCGAGGAGTTCCAACAATACTTTGCGGCCAGTAAGAAGGTGAAAAGAGAAACGATAGAGCTCATGGATGTGAAACAGGCAAGGGAGAGACTGTAAAAGAATACAGTGAGCGGTTCCACAAGCAGGTGGCTGAAATCGACGATATCGATGAAAAGATTCTGATCAAAGCCTTCGGTAATGGCTTGGCCCACCCCCGCCTCGCTGGAAAGATAGCCACCAAGGCGCCAAAGTCGCATGGTGAGTTAGCCGAGATGATCCACGACTTCCTCAAATCGGAAGTTGCGGAGAATAAGGCCAAGGAGCTCCTCAACAGCTTTAGAGCCCCCGCCGCGGGTGAGAAGAAGGCAGGCCAGGAGGGGCGGTTGCGGCCGGAGGATCGCACCAGGGGGGAAGCCGATACAAGCCTTATTCCAAGACCCCGGCCCCCCAGGGACAGCAGGCCTCGAGCTCCAGAACCTTCCCAACGGTATCATAGACCCAGGGAAATATGCCGCTGCCGTAAGAGAGGGGCTTCTACCCCACCAAGAAAACCCTTCCCGGGAGAGGTGCCGGTGGCCTTCTGTGAGTACCATGGGCACCGCAGCCACAGAACCGTAAACTGCGCGAACCTCGCCAAGGAGCTAAGGATAATTGAGGAGAACAAGAAGAAAGAAGGGGAGGCCAGCAAAGACAGCACCATGGTAGCCAGTCCTCTCGGCCAAAACCAGAAGGAGAGGTCCACCCCGAATTGGATCATAGCAAGTCCTTGGGGTAATCACAGGTCTGTAAATTGCCTAGGGTAATTCTCTAGAATAGGGGGCGAAGCCCCCTCTTAGAAGGAAAGAATCACCTCTGTACCCGGCAGGGGACTGTAATTCGTTACTATTTTATTAAAGCTTTCTTATATATAAGTAATTGCATCGATAAAGTTTCACGTATCTCGAAGTTCACGAATAAAACAATACAACAAAAAAAAAACTAATGAAATCCTCCTTGAGAATGCTCACAGGACTATTCTCAGAAGTAGGGCCCTTGACCCCCAATGAAAGGAAAAGACACGTCCACGAGGTTCACCGAGAACTCCCGGACAAGAAGGACACGAAACATCAGAAGCTCCCCCCAATCTACTTCACTGAGGACGATGAAGACGGAGTCCTGTACCCGCACAACGATCCACTGGTCATAAGGGCTCAGGTGAATGACCGCATGATGGGAGGAATCCTGGTCGACAGCGCGGGGCAGGGCAAACGTCATTTCTGTGAGGCAGTAAGGAAACTCGAGATACCGGAAGATAAGATCAAGCCCTACTCAGCCGTACTGGGAGGTTTTGTAGGGGAATCTCGGCTAAATCTACAGGAAGCATCGACTTCACCATCACCCTAGGGCAGGGGGACGAGAGGCGCACGGAAGAACTGACGGCCTTCATCCTTCCCGGGCTCTCCGGGTACAACATGTACCTCGGGTGACCAGGTATAAACGCCTTCAGAGCCATTTGTAGCACCCACCATCTGAAGATGAAGTACCTGACCCGGTCAGGGAAGCTCGTTACAGTGAGGGGAAGCCAGAAAGTCGCGCGGGTGTGTGAAGTACGGATCATGGAAGGTCTGCCAGAAAATGAGACCGTCAAAACCACGGGGTCCGAAAAAGAATTCAAGGGAAAGCTCCCCCTCCCCACGAAACAACAGGGCGGTACGAGGCCCCCGCCGATCCTCCAAAAGAGGGCCACATTCGCCTGGAGCACAGAGGAGATGCCCGGGATAAGCCCAGACATTATCCAGCATAACCTCAACGTAGACCCAGCGCACCCGTCAATCCGCCAAAGAAGAAGGGTGGTCGGGGCGGAAAGGGACCAGGCTGCTCGAGAAGAAGTCCGGAAGCTCCTGCAAGCGGGTTTTATCAGAGAAGTGTCTTACCCCAAGTGGCTGGCAAACGTGGTCATGGTAAAGAAGTCTAATGGGAAATGGAGAATGTGCGTGGATTTCACCGACCTAAATAAAGCATGCCCCAAAGACTTTTACCCGTTGCCATCGATAGACAGACTGGTTGTCTCGTCGGCCCAGAGCTCCGTCTTGAGCTTCCTGGATGCATTCTCCGGGTATAACCAGATAAAGATGAACGAGAAGGACTCTGAGAAAACTTCTTTCGTCACCTCAGCAGGAATCTTCTGCTACAAAGTGATGCCGTTCGGATTAAAAAATGCCGGCGCAACTTTCCAACGAATGATAGACAAGGTATTCCGGGAGCAACTCTCGAGAAATGTGGAAGCTTACGTAGATGACATAGTCGTGAGAAGTCCGTCCAAAGAGCAGCACATGAAAGACTTGGAAGAGACGTTCACCACGCTCGACAAATTCCAAATCAAGCTAAACCCGGAAAAATGCGTATTTGGGGTCACCAAAGGAAATTCCTTGGCTTCATCGTCGGGCAACGAGGATAGAGGTGGATCCGGAAAAGACCCAGGCGTTCTGACCTCAGCCCTCCCCGAAGCATCAAAGATGTCCAAGCCCTCAACGGAAGGCTCACGGCCCTGAGTAGGTTCTGCTCAAAGTTACAGGAAAAGGCAATCCCGTTCTTCAACATACTAAGGAAGAACAGCAAGTTCCAGTGGGGCCAGGAATGCAAAGAAGCCTTCGAAAAATCAAAGAAATGCTCCGAGAGTTACCCAAGCTGGGAGTCCCAGCGCCCGGCCAGGACCTCTACCTCTACCTGTCCGCATCAGCATGGGCGGTAGCGGCGGTCCTAGTCATGGAGGACGAAAAAAGGAGATTCCCGTCTACTACACAGGGAAGATCCTGACCCCCGTAGAGAGACGCTACACCAACATTGAAAAGGTTTTCCTTGCTCTGGTGGTAGCATCCCGGAAGCTGCGCCCATATTTCCAATCGCATCGAATCCTTGTAAGGACTAACTGGCCGCTGAAGCAAATAACGAATAATCCGAATGCGTCGGACGCATGGTAAGCTGGGCAGTCGAGCTCACCCAATATGAAATCCACTTTCTACCACGAACGGCAATAAGGCTCAAGCCCTAGCGGACTTCATAACGGAGACCAGCTTCGACCAAGAAGAGGGAAAGCCACCCACCCCCTTCATCATCCAGGTAGACGGCGCTCGGTGCAAAACAGGGGCGGGAGCGGGGATTGTAGTCCAGACTCCCGACGGACGGGACATCAACTACGCCTTCCGACTGGAGTTCGAAGTAACCAACAACGAGGCCGAGTACGAAGCTCTCATTCAAGGCCTAGAGGTCGCCATCGCCCTAGGTGCAGCAGACCTTGAGATATACTCGGACTCCCTGCTGGTCACCCGCCAGCACGACAACATATATGAGGTAAAGGAAGAAAAACTCTGGAGGTACTTGCTAAGGGTTCAAGAGCTAAAGGCAAGCTTCTCAAGATGTGAGCTGAAACACCTCCCTCGGACAAAAAATACCGAAGCAGACGCGCTGGCAAAGTTAGCAAGCGTGGCCGAAAGAATACCAAGTAAGGTATGGTTGGAGACGAAGACCAACCCAAGCGTAGACGAGGCACAGGTCCTGGCGACTGAACCCCTCGTGCCAGAAGAATCTTGGATGACCCCGATCGTAGATACATCCTTGAAGGGAAATTGCCCCCGGAGGATAAAGAGGCCCGGACCCTGAAACGACGAGCGGCATCATTCTTTTTCGAGGAAGGACGCCTCTACAAAAGGTCGTTCGCCAGGCCCGCCCTGAGATGCGTCACGGACGAGGAGGGAGGTGAGCTCATAAAGGAGGTACATGAAGGGGTTTGCGGAAACCACCAGGGGGAAAGAGCCACGACCCACAAAATCATGAGGCTCGGCTACTACTGGCCGAGGATGCAAAGCCACTGCAAGGAATACATTCGGAAATGCGCCAGGTGCCAGGAGCATGGCAGCAAGATACATAACCCCCCGGCCGTGCAACAGGCCATACTATCCCCGATCCCGTTCGCAATGTGGGGGTTGGACATCATTGGCCCTTTCCCGGAAGCATCTCCCGGGAGATTCAGGTTCGTGTATGTGGCCATCGATTACTTCACAAAATGGGTGGAGGCGATGCCAACTGTGTCCATCACAGCCAAGAGGTCGCAAGAATTGTATGGAAGCACATTGTGTGTAGATTCGGGTTGCCAAGGATCATAATAACCGACAATGGGACGCAGTTCAATTGCGACAGTTTCCGGGAGTTTTGTGAACAATGGAAAATCGAGGTAAGATTCGCGTCGGTGGCACACCCCCAGGCCAACGGACAGGTCGAGAACGCAAACGGGCAGATCATAAAAGCTTTGAAGAGAAAGCTAGGGGGTAAGAAAGGAGGATGGGCCGAACTATTACACCAAATCTTGTGGTCCTACCGAACGACGGAAAAGGGACCGACTGGAGAAACACCTTTCAGGTTAACTTACGGCCTAGAGGCAGTCGTTCCGGCCGAAATTATGATCCCATCAGTTCGTTGCGAATCTTACGAGCAGCTTAACAATGAAGGGTAAAAGACGGCCTAGACCTTCTTGAAGAAAAGAGAGCCCTTGCACGCCCGGATGGTGAAAGACAAGAGGAGAGTAGAGAGGTACTTCAACCGCAAAGTCAGGGAACGAAGCTTTGTCCCTGGCGAGCTTGTCCTAAGGGAGGTTAAGCAGCCCAAAAAGCTCGACCCCCAGTGGGAAGGTCCTTACTTGTCCATCAGAAGGTCGGACGAGCTTCATATCACCTGAAGAATGTCGAGGGATACGAGTTGCCCCATTCCTGGCATGCGGAGTGCCTCAAGAAATTTTATGTATGAAAATCGATGTAACGCGTTGACAACATCAATAAAGGAATTATTTTTGGAAAAATTCGAACGCAAAAAAAAAAGAAAACAGGATGTAATGCCCTGGAAAAGAAACACCCGGGCTAGGCCCTACAGGATGTAATGCCCTGGAAAAGAAACCCGGGCTAGGCCCTACAGGATGTAATGCCCTGGAAAAGAAACACCCGGGCCATGCCCTACAGGATGCAATGCCCTGGAAAATCTTGCTATGAGTTGTCGCGCTCAAACAAGAACAAAAACGGAAAACCCATCTCTGGAAACTCTGGGAGCTCTGGTCGCCTGTAATGGGTGAATCATTAGGTGTGGGACGCCACACCGTATCTCGGCTGAATCCCCCTTGCAAACTCTTTCTCCCTCTCGGGGAAAAAGAGAAAGGGGGAACAACCGCAAGTACCATCGCTTGGCTACCAAAAGCAAGGATAGGGAAAGGGCAAACAGAAGCGCCCGGTCACTAAAAACGACCGGGCAGGGCGGAAACGACCAGTCGTCAAAAACGACCAAGTCGCGTCCTTAAGATAAAACGAGGCGACCGGTCGCTCGAGCGTGACCGGTCTTGCCCGCAAAACGAATCAATTAAAGAAAGGCAATCGGTAACACGCGCAATCGAAAGCGACCGGTCTAGGGAAGCGACCGGTCGCGAGGCAAAAATGGCATTAATTAGCAAAATAATGGGCGAGTCATTCCATTAATTTGAAAGTATGTACAACATCAAAACAAAAAAAAATGAAGGAAGACTAAGACTAATCTAAATTTTCCCTGGTCTAAGTCTCCTGTGCACGTTGACATTCGCGGGGGCAGCCCCTTGTACGCTCTCAGAAGACCCAGACCGCCCGGGCGACGACCTGATGCGCGGTACTCCCGGGAGGAAGAAAAGACCTGACCAGGGACGAGGCACGTCTCCCCCGGAAGGCGCCCGAACTTCTCAAGCACCTCATAGAAGGAGGTCTTTTGTGCGACCTCTTTGAAAGACAACTCCCGGTAGAGGCCGTCATCCATAACCTCTCCCTTGCCCGTGAAAAACTTCGAAACAATTTGACGGCATGACTTCACCATCCTCCCACATTGAGAGGTGAAGGATTCCTTCAGGTGGGCAAGTTTCGCTCTGCTGCCGCAGGTCCTCTCGCACCTTCCGAGAGTAAGTCTCGAGACTGGCCACCTGCTGCTCCAAGGTCTGACCATAAGCCCGGTACCGGTCGCGGTTAGCGTTTGCGGCAATCAACTCCTCCTCGAGGTCGTCGATCCGCAGGTTCAATTTCTCCAGTCCCTCAACGGGATTCCCCGGCTTCGAGCCTACTGAAGAAAAGGAGAAAAACTTTTATAAAAAAAAGGGGGGCGAAAATGGCAACAGGGGATTTGGAAACGTAAAAAATCACCTCTCGTGACCAGCTCGGAGTTTTCTAGCCGTAAGCTTGGCAATCTCTTCCTCCAGCATCTTTACTTTTTCCTCGAGGAGTGCCGTTGCTCCCGGAGGCCGCGAGCTCCCCAGATAGCTTGAGAGCTCGCGGATATTTTCTTTCCTTCTCGGAAGTCAGGACCTCGCCTGCCCGGGCCAACCTCCGCGCTTTTGCCTCTGAAGACGACAACTCCTCTTTCGGAAGCATTCGCCTCAGCAAGCAACGCCTTCTCCCGCGCCCAAGCAGCCTTCTCGGCGCAAAGACCCCAACCTCTTGATCGTGGGAATCTCGGCCTGCCCCACCAAGGACTCCAAGTCAGAAAAGGCAAGCAACGGGGCGTCAACAAACTCACTTCGTACCTTTTTAAAAGACGCAGCTTCCGCTCCAACGCCCACGGACCTGACCCTTGAGGGAAAATTCTCCTCTCACGCAGCCTCTTCAACTGCTCCTCATACTCGTCGCTCTCTGCTTAGTGCACGCCCGGCCGCATCGCCCAGCTCCTTCTTTATAGTCGCGGTCTGCTCATGCACCCCGGGAGATCTCTCTTCAACAGTGTCAACGAAGATGCTGTTGGAGGACCGCTCTATCCTCAACTCCCTTGGGCATTGCGGGCCCGGCATTCCTCGAGGTAGAGCTTCGAGCGGAGGGCCCGGGTGTGCACGTCCACACTTTGGGCAAAAGCTACCGTCTTACAAAATGAAACAGTGGGAGTAAGAAAAAAAAAGAAGACTTACAAAACCGACGTTAAGATAAATCACGCACCCGGTAGATGCCCTGCCACAAGTAATTAAGCGAGTCATCAAGGGGGAAGGAGTGGCGCATGATAGCTCTGCTCCGCCCCCTCCAATCCTCAACCGCTCTTAGCCGCAGTAATAGTCTTCAGCGGCAAAGAGGCCGTCGGGGGAGTCAGACCGGTGAATTGCTTCCTTCCACAGGTCAGAGTAGGAAGACGACTCCGTCACAGGCAATATAGGGAGAGGCTGGCCGCGGTGGTAAAACCACCCCTCCTTTCCAGAAGGCCCACAGAAAGAACCACTGGTGGGCGAAGGAGGTGAAGACGGTGTGGCGTATCAGCATCCTTCATCGCCTCAGGGCCTGGGGGCACCTCCTTCTTGCACCCGGCGTAGCGCTCACCCCGCAAACGCCTCCCCCCGGGAGAGAAGTCCCGGGCCCAGAGGGGCAGCCTTCTCCAAAGACTCCCGTCTGGAGCGCATCTGAAGCACCTGACTCATCGAGGTGCACTATGTCGGAGGCCTTCGTCCTCTTGGCCATGTGTTTCACCTTACCCTTCGAAGCAAGGGACTTCTGGCGATGCTGGATAACGGACGGCGGGCCCGACATCTCACCCACGCTGGGCTGCCCGGCTCCCTCCTTAGCCTTGGCCTTCTCAGCCTCGGGAGCTGCAAAGCAGAGGAACACACAAAAGCAGGTAAGCACAAAAAAGAGCCAGACGTTAGCGGCAGGTAGCAGCCAAGGCAACAGAAGAGTAAATCAAAGAAAAAAAAGACCAGAATAGGTGGAACACGAAGGATAAGACCGCACATGCACGCCCTCTCTCGTCCCACGGACTAAGATTGAGGTCTTACCCGGGGGTAAGAGGAAGAAATACCCGACGGCCGGAACCTGGACTAGTGTACCAAGTCCTGGTTGGTTTGAAGTATCAGACGACCGGGCCTCCGGAGTCCAAGGGGAACCCCCTTCCCCATCCTTTGCGGTCTCGGCTTCTTTGCCAGTGAACAGCTTCGCCCCCGGACCGCTTCCGACCAACAACAACCGCCTCTTCCTCACGAAGAGCCGACTCCTCCACAGCTTCCAGGGTGGCGTAGTAGTCCACCTTTCCTTCCCCGGTCTTGAAGGACACCAGTTGCCACTGTGAAAGGGGCCAACCTTCGCCCCGAGCTGAGGAAATCTGCGACGAAAAAGAGATAGGTAAGTCCGGGACAAGGCAAAGATGATAAAGAAGCAGGAAGGGGAAAGGAAAACTCTTACCTCAGAGTGTGCAAGCGAGGCCAGGCGCGGACCGGTGAAAAAGTCCTCCACACTCGGATGAAGGTCGGCCACCGCCTTCAGGGCCCGGGACATGGTCAGCTCCGACTTTGGAACCGTAGGACTATGCAAGGAGCCCTTGATAACCGAGGGGCAATAGGCGACCCCGATATACCTCCCGGCGGGTGGGACGATGACAAACCATCGTGCGCTCCAGCGTTGAGCGAGCTTCTTGTACTCAAAAAGTGAATATCCGGACCGACCGGATATGGTCAGATTGTTGGAGTCGACTCTACTGGTGAAAAATGAACGAACTCCGTAGCAGAAAGCGCGACCCCTTCTCGGCGCAAAGAGCAATATAAGCGTGGAGTGACACACCACCACCTTTCGGTGAAGCTGAGCAAGCGTGCAGCAGCGGCGGATTAGAAACCCCATTCGAACGGGTGAGGAAAACCGTCATCCCACGCAAAAGAAATCGGAGTACACGGCGTACCCACGGCCGAAGTCGTCCAGGGGTGCGAATCTTCGGAGGGAAGGAAATCTGAGTTCCTGTGGGAACATCCACCTTCGCGAGAAGCAAATCGAGAGCCTTCACATCCAGAATGCTGGGCAACGGTTCCCGATTGCTGGAGTAAGCGGACTTAGCTTTAAGAGTGTCGGGCGGAATTTCCCATCAGATTTGAAGCCCACGATGGCGCTTTTAGCAGGAATGCGAGACGATTTGGAGCTAGACGACGCCATTGAAGCAGCAAAGTAAGGCAGGGAAGGGGCAAAGCGAAGAGAGAGAGAGAAAGCGGAAAAAGCAAGGCGAAAGAACAAGAGAGTTCGAAAACCTGAGAAGAGTAAAAAATCGGAGGAAGAGAAAGCGTCGCCCCCTGAAAACCTTTTAAAGACGGTAAAATAATTTCGGAAATATTAAAATATAAAAGCAAACAAAAAACGCTTTTTGCAGGAAAATTGCAGGGACTCTGCATATTCTGCAGTGACGGCTGGCGTGCGCGAAACGATAGGAATTCTGCACGGTCACTTCGTATGAGCACAGACGCGTTGTGGCACGGGCGTGGCACACGCATTGCACGGACCAAAGAAGTCCCACCCTTTTGTCCAAGGAAAAACGGTGGAACTTGTGGGTCTGGGAGATAGGAAACAAGAAGGCAAGGCCCGCGCGAAAGAAAAAATTTTTTCATCCCTCAAGACCGGGCCACAAAGTCAAGTTCTAAGTTCTACTTTCCTCACAAAGCGCCAAAAGTAGAACTTGTGGGACTGATGAAGAGGGGAAAATGTGTCCAGAGGCCCTAAAGAAAGAGCAACAGCCTAATAAGGCTAAGACAACGACCGGGCGTCCCTGACCAAGCCCAAGCAGGACTCAAGCGGTGACCGGGCGTATTCGCCGGTCGCCAAGAATCCCAGAACACAGCGTAGAGAGCGACCGATCGCCTCCAAAAGTATCGCTACGGCGGTCGGTTACGACCGGTCACCTGAGATAAAAGGGCGGTATGAGAAGCGACCGGACGTCTGTTACGTCATCGCCTAGTAAAGCATGAATAGCGACGGTCGTCTGTGACCGGTCGGTATGAAGATTAGGATAAGATATTTATCAGATACTTTGTAAGTCTGCCAAGATATTTTTTGTGCCAGGCTGGCACAACGTGATAGGCCAGAAGACAGATGGGAAACACTATAAATAGGGGTTCACCCCTCAATAAAAGGCACGCGAACAATACTTGAGAATTTTTACTGTTGCATTGTGTTGTTACGAGTCTCTCCTCCACCCCCCACCCTTGCTCTTGCGCTCCCCCTTTCGGTAACAATAACTCGGTAACTCGACAGTAGATTAGAATCCCAGTCATCAAGTTACGTGAGAGGACGATGTGAGGATCCTGGGGTTTATACAATTTCAGAGCACCTTAGTCGGAGAATCTTGGAAGCTCTTGCTCAAATTCCGACCGCATCTGCTCTCAAAGGGAGATCACTAAAGGATAACTGTTAATTATTACAAGCAATTACATTTCGACTCAAAATAACGGATAAGCATTTCCTAATTATGTTTCCTTCGATGACAGGAGAAACCGACGGTAGATTCAAGAAGTTTACGACGAGCACAATAAGGGAGGGAGCCGGAAAGTCCCTAGAAGAAAACTCGCCAGTCTCTAATTTCCAAAAACCAGGCAATGTCCAACCCCGGAAAATAATTCCAAGCGGCATATTGATGCGGGCGGTCAAAGCGATTTTCCTGCTCAATCTCGGGCAGTCGCCATCATAAAATATCATGTGTGTTTTAAAGGCTAAGCGGCATGAAGGTCACAATTCCCGCGGCTTTCTTGATCAGGCTGTGGACTTTTTGACCAGGCGAAACATTTGATCAGAAGCATAGCAAAAGCAACGCCGCAAGGAGGAGGAGAAACGCATCATGGAGAGGAGTTCAAAATACCAACCTCCAAATCAAAGAGGCGATGATCCCCAATGACCAGGCAAAGAGCCTCCAAATGGCAGGAGGTATCGGTCGGAAGGTATCGGCCGGAAGGCATCGGCCGGAAGGCATCAACCGGAGGCATCGTCTGGAAGGCATCGGCCGGAAGACATCACTCCTCTTGTAACCACATCATACAGACAAAACTGATGTAATCCGTGAACAGAACTAGGAAACATCACTCGTGAGCAGAACAGGTGGAACACCTGTGAACAGAACGGGGAACACCTCTATGAATACAGAAGGACGTCCTACGCAGCGCACTACGAGATAGCTAAACCAGCCATCCACGGTTCAGATACAGAGATAACTAGGTCCCAAAATAGAAGCTTAAATTCAGTTAAGCATATGCGCATCAATGGCACCACAAAGCATATAGATATCTTAGAAATCATAAGGGGAATCCAACCCCGCAAACGGAAGTCAAAACGGAGCTCAAATGAGCAAGATAAGGCGTAAACAGTGCTATGTCCGAACTTTTGCCCGAACGTCGAAGTTCGGACGCCAGTCGAGACTCAAAAGCCAAAACTAGATGAATTTCCGAACATGTGTTCGAACGTCGAAGTTCAGACACAGGTTGAACTATAAACAGAGGCAGATACAAAGAGGTGTCCGAACATCAAAGCTCGGACGGATGTTCAGACGCTTTCGGAAATCAGATACACGTAAAGTCCAGACATGTGTCCGAATGTCTAAGTTCGGTCGCCTGTCGCAACAAAATCAAAGAAGTCTTTGTGAGTGTACGAACATGTGTCCGAACGTCAAAGTTCGGACACATGTCGAACCAAAATCAAAAGAAATCAGCAGAGGGTGTTCGAACTTCTGTCCAGACTTACAAGTTCGGACACCATACGAAATTGTAAGCCGGATTCGTCCTAGCACCCCGTCCGAACATCAAAGCTCGGAAGGAAGTTCAGACACGTTCAAAAACTTCGAAAACCAGAACACAAACAAGGTCTGTCTGAACTTCAATGTTCGGACATACGTTCGGACACACGGAAAAATGCAGTTTACAGAATCGTTTTGCACACAAACCAGAGGCTCAAACAACATTCAAATCAACAACAATTTGCAGCAAAAACAATCTTGGGGGTTTTAGCCATCAAAAACAACAATAAACAGACGGATTCCATTCTCAACGCAGAGACAATTCACAAATTAAATCCCAGAAACTGAAACTCCCCAAGGCTGAACACACCAGCCGAATCCGAAAGCCACCTACCTCGAATTAGCAGAAGGAAACTTCCTCAAATCTTAACAGCATAGCCCAGCCAAAGTAGACCCCGAAAACACAGAACGAAAGCGCCATATCCAACTCACTGATGTAAAATACAAAGGCCTGCAGCAATTCCCGATTTAGAAAACAGAGAAGTCTCACAATCTAGAAACTGCCATGACAACGACTTCTTGATCCTTACTTGATTCTACCAACGGAATCGCAGAATGCCAGCAGCGGAAGAGAACCCGACAGAGACTACAGCGTAACCACTGATTCACCACAGAATTTCAGGAAACAATGAGAATGAGAGAGGTCACAAAACTGAAGAATTTACAATGGCTGATTCCTATACCTTAAATTGAATACAAATTCGCAAGGGAAAGGAATCCCCAACAAGGATTCGGAATCTGAATGAGCATTGCAGCAACCAAGACTTGACAGATCGAGAGAGAAGAACGTTGAGCAAGAGAGGGAGAAGAGCTTCGAGAGAACTGTCGATGAGGAAACTTTGTGTTAACAAGAAAATTGTTAGGGTAAAACTATGTTCAAAAGAATAAAATAATGAAAGAAATATAAAAAAACCCTACAACTCTATACGTTTAGCAAACAATTCCTGGTGGTGTACAGCGTGAGCAAATTACGACCGAGAGTATCGAACCCAAGGGACTTATAGAAAACTAGTCCTAATCCTGGTAATAACCTATTCTAAAATAGGAGGAAAAGTAAATATTGATTCTAAACTAAGAGAACTAATAAACCTATCTAAATGTATGATCGAGACTAGATCAACCCTAAGTGCCCTATGAACATTTAATACATATCAAGTTTCTAAAATCACCTCAACAATATGACATGCCGATAGTTATGCACGGCTGCTTCAAGACGTTGATATGCCGGACACAACCAACCCGGCACTAGACCGGTTTCCGTGTAAATTGACCGGTTTCGTTTCGGTATTATAGGTATTGAGTTTTTCAGAACAGTTAACCGCTTGGTTAACATGGTTAACCGATTATATAAACAATCAAATCTTCAATATTAATGTTCCTCATATAATAATAATATAGTTGAGGAATATGCACAATAATATATATTTTTGTCACATGTGTTTGATTGTCACTCATGATTTAGGTGAATGATCAATGTTGTACTATATATTTAATGGTCCGGTTCTCATCAATAAAAAAAATACATGCTACAAGGTTAACGATAAAACCGAACCGAAATAAAGGTTAACCGGTCTAAACGGAATGGTAATGGAATCAGATTTTAGAAACCGAAATTAAACGGTAACCGAATCTGGTAACCGATCTAAATGGAATGGTATTGGATTGAATTTTAGAAAACGAACACCCGGTTAACCGAAAGCGGTTACCGAATAAGGCGGTTAACCTACCATGGACAGCCCTACTAACCACATTCGCTTGCTGAGGAAGTTTACTCATTGCTAATTGCTCCACCACCTTCTGTAGAGCACTAACCTTCGTGGACGTTTAAGCATTGCTCTCCAACAACTGCTTGTGACTCTGCATTAATTTTTCAAATTTAGCGTCTCCCTCGCCTACTTGATATAAACCAGCGGTACCGCCCCTGGTTCCACCTGTGGCCCAATCTCTAATCTCTTCGCAAAGAGATTTAATTCCATTAAGGAATTGATTTCCAGACTTCTTCAGTATGTCTGCACCAAGGGAGGATAGGATCATCGTCTTGCATTGGTTGATCAATCCTTTGTAGAACAACTGAGATAGTTGTTCCTTGGTAAGGCCGTGGTGTGGACATGTGCGCAGCAACCCCTTGAATCTGTCCCATGTCTCACAGATGTTCTCCGAGCTAGGCTGTCTGAAGTTGTTTATCTCTGCGATCATCTCCAGGGTGCGACTTGGAGGTAGGAACTTGTCATAGAACTTGGTTGCCATGTCCTCCCATGTGGATATGGTACTGGGGGTCAGACTATGGTACCACTTGCTGGCGTTCCCCGTGAGACGATGGGGAAAGAGGGAAAGTCCGGCGTATTGGAGGACATATTCAGTGGAGGTTAGGCTGTTTGTGTGTTGCAGGAATTTGGTGATGTGGAGCAAGACATCGTCCGGATTCGACCCATGAAACATACCCAACTCCTTGATGCATCGGATTTGATGATATGGCTTAAGTTTTTGCCACTCATCATACTTATTCTATGCAAGGAGAGGGAGGTCGATTGCTGGTTTTTGGCCTTGGTTGGAAGGCCTGTTTATGTTGCGGACACTTGGTGCTGCCATTTGTGAAAGAATTGAGTTTTGTAGGGTTTCTTCATGTGTCTGATGGATCGAAGAAGGGTCCTCGATTTCTGGGTCAAAATTGGCTAGATCTTCAGGAAGACTCGCTGACCGAAGAAGCATTCACCTTTTAAAGTTTCAGGAGGAGCAAAACACAATGTTATAATATTTCGTATTAATTAATATTAAGATAATTATATATTAAATTTACAAATTGAAGAAAAGAAATAAAATTGGTCATGCCGGACGCGGTGCCGGGTGTGTAGAGCCCAACATTGGACTTCCTCCAATATTGCCGGGTTGATTTCACCCGGCATCTTGACCGGCTTCTTCCAACTCGAAAATCAAATTAAAGAATCAAAGTATAGGGAGTATTAGAAGAGAGAAATAAACGAATGGCGAAAGAATCGTAAAGACAAATCGTGAAGAATTTTAACACTTTACGAATTCTGAAACTAACTTGAACGTGCCGGACATAATGTCGGGTAAAACCTGTCCGGCATCAGACTTCCTCTGAGTATGCCGGGTAATTTGTGTCCGGCCGTATGCACGGCACATTCAATCTGCAAAAACTAAGGGTGAAATAAATCAAAGAATAAAAGAATAAAAGAATAAAGAATAAAGAATAGGGCGTTTTACCGAATTTAGAAATTGGACTAATTCCAAGTCCCCGGCAACGGCGCCATTTTGCTAACAAGAAAATTGTTAGGGTAAAACTATGTACAAAAGAAATAAAATAATGAAAGAAATATAAAATAAACCCTACAACTCACGGGTAGCAAACAATTCCTGGTCGGTGTACAGCGTGAGCAAATTACGACCGAGAGTATCTAACCCAAGGGACTTATAGAAAACTAGTCCTAATCCCGGTAATAACCTATTCTAAAACAAGGGGAAAGTAAATAGTGATTCTAAACTTAGAGAACTAAATAAACCTATCTAAATGTATGAGTCGAGACTAGATCAACCCTAAGTGCCCTATGAACATTTAGTACATATCAAGTTTCTTAAATCACCCGAACAAATGAACATGCCGGATAGTTATGCACGACATGTTCAAAGACGTTGAATATGCCGGACATAACCAACCCAGCACTAGACCCGACAAGAACGAAAATGGGCATTGTTATCCTAGCCTTCACTTCTGAAAACAAGGACTCATTATCCAATTCGAACCCAACAATCTCTCGTCAGTATTCGACCGAATAACGAAAATGGATAAGGTTATTCAACTCTTTCGGTGTTGTCATCTACACCTCTGCATCTAACAACGGTAAAAGACCACTAAGACTCATTAACCAAAACACTCTTGTCTTTTGAACCTCAAGTAGAATTTAGAAGATAGGAGAAAAGTTGCGATCTCATTCTGCCTATAGAAAATCTGAATCTTAGTAAACTTGTAAGAATATATATATTGAATGATCAAAGTGTTTACAAGGAAGAACTCATCCCTAACCAAAACCTAACAAGGATTCCTACTTCACCATCCACTCAAATAAAGAAGAAATACATAAGGGAGAAGAAGATTGGTCTTAGCCTTAACCCTGACAAAGATCTTCTCTCTTCTTCGTGGATGGATCCATAGAAATTCCTTGGACACCAACAATGGAATGTGGGCGGAAATGAAATGTGGATGGAGTGTATATGTATGTTGGAATGTCTAAAAGTGCAGCACTTCCCGTCCTATTTATAGGCCTCAATCCTGCCTTTGTCGGGCGTCGTGCCGGATCAGGAGTAGCCGGCAGATGTGAAAAACGTGTCAACTGCTCAACGGTCGAAACCGCCAAATCTGCGCGAAACGGTGCATATGCCGGACAAGAGATGCCCGGCATCATATCTGGCACCAGCCAAAATACCAACGGTCAATAACTGCCATCGTTTAGTCAACCGTGGTGACTCTTCACTTATGCCGGATAGAATGTACCCGACATCGTGTCCGGCAAAGCCTCTTTTCTGCTCTATGCTTGTGCCGTGCAGGAGTTACCCGACCTTATGTCCGGCATCTTGGTCAGAAATTATTTCCTTGTATGAAAAACATGTAAAAACATAAATCTTAACAAATAATAGACTTTATATAAAATATAACATAAATACTAACTATTTAACCTTATTTAGACTAAATTATGTATAAATCTAATGCATAAAATATGATAAGTCTGCGGCTTATCACTCTGAGCGTGGAAAAGATCGTGATTCAAAACGTGATCAGAAGAGTTAATAAAAGAATTTATTAACTTAATTAATCCTTACCTAATTAATAAATGGCGAAAGACCTCCTCATCCTTGCCTTTAATCAGAAGGACTCCCATATCCTGAAGGATTAAGCAATCCACTTAATCAACTTTGTAACGAAATAAAATATAAAATCCGGAAATCAACTTTGGGTTATAACATCACCTCCCCCTTAAAATAATTTCGTCCTCAAAATTAAACGTACTTACTGCTCGAAAAGGGCGGGAAACTTGGATCACACTTCACTTTCCAATTCCTGAGTCGCCTCCTCCTCAGACTGACCCACCACTGAACCTTCACCAAAGGCATGGTCTTACTCTAGAGCTTACAAACATCTCTGGCTAGGATCTTCGAAGGAACTGCTTCGAAAGTGAAGTCTTCTCTCAACTGAAGTGGACCGAAATCAATAATATGAGATGGGTCTGGAACATACTTCCTCAGCATGGACACATGAAACACATTATGCACTCCTGCTAGTGATGGAGGCAAGGCCAAGCGGTAGGCGACCGGTCCGATCCTCTCCAGAATCTTAAAAGGGCCAACGAAGCAAGGGCTCAACTTGCCTCTCTTCTCAAACCGCAAAACTCCGCGGACTGGAGAAACCTTCAGGTACACGTGGTCTCCTACCTTAAACTCCAGAGGTCGTCTCCTCTGATCAGCATAACTCTTCTAATGACTCTGAGCCTCAAGCAGACGCTTCCTGATGGACTGAATCTTGCCCACTGCATCCTCAACCAAGTCTGGGCCCACTACAGCTCTTTCCTTTAGATCATCCCAACAAATGGGTGATCTACACTTCCTACCATGCAGGGTCTGTAACGGGCCATCCCGATGTTGGACTGGAAGCTATTATTATAGGAAAACTCTATCAATGCCATGTGCTGATCCCAACTGCCTCCAAAGTCAAGCACACATGCTCTAAGCATGTCCTCCAAAACCTGATTCGTCCTCTCTGTCTGCCCATCAGTCTAAGGATGATACACTGAGCTGAAAGACAATCTCGTCCCCAAATCCTGATATAAACTCTGCCAGAATCTGGATACGAACCGCGGATCTCTGTCAGACACAGTCAAAGCAGAATCCCCATGCAAACGCACTATCTCGTCCATATACAACTGCGCTAGGCGATGCAAACTGAAGGTCTTCCTGACTGGCAAGAAGTGAGCACTCTTCGTGAGTCTATCCACAATCACCCTTACTGTATCGAATCCCCTCGAAGTCTTAGGCAGTCCCATAATGAAGTCCATGCCCATGCTCTCTCACTTCCACTCCGGAACTAGAAGAGGCTGAAGCAACCCAGCTAGACTCTGATGCTCTGCTTTGACCTGCTGACAGGTCTGACATCTGGATACAAAGTCAGATATGTCCCTCTTCATGTTGCTCCACCAGAATGTCTTTCGGAGGTCTCGGTACATCTTCACACCTCCTGGGTGTATCGAGTACGGGGCTCCATGAGCCTCCTGCATAATCTCCCGCCTCAGGGCATCATCTGTAGGCACACATACATGGTCTCTAAACCTCAGACAACCATCCTCTGAAACCTGAAACTTAGACTCCTGACCAGCAGATAACCCCTCTCTGATCTTACATAACTCGGCGTCGAGCTCCTGACTGGCCTTGATCCGATCGATCAAGGTAGGCTGAATCTGCAAAGCTGCCAACATCCCAGACCTCTCTGGACGGATGACCCAGATACCCATACGCTGCAACTCGAGAGCAGACCTCTGCACACCTGACAAGGCACAAATAGGTCCAGACGGGCCTCTCATACTGAGCGCATCAGCAATGACATTCGCTCTACCAGGATGGTAGAGGATCTCCAAATCATAATCGTGCAATAACTCCAGCCACCTCCTCTGCCTCAAGTTTAACTCTTTCTGAGTGAACAGGTACTTGAGGCTCTTGTGGTCCATATACATCTTGCACGAAGCTCCGTAGAGATAATGCCTCCAAATCTTGAGAGCAAACACTACAGCAACTAACTCCAGGTCGTGGGTCGGATAGTCTTCTCGTATGGCTTAAGCTGACGGGAGCCATAAGCTACTACCTTCCCATACTGCATCAGAACACACCGAGTCCCATATGGGACGCATCACAGAAGACCTCTAGCCCCTCGGTCCCCTCTGAAAGAGTCAAAATCGGCGTAGACGTCAACCTCTTCTTCAGCTCCTGAAAGCACTGCTCGCAGGCCTTGCTCCACTCGAACTTCACCTCCTTCTGCAGCAGGAGAGTCAACGGGATCACCAACATGGAAAAGCCCTCCATAAATTTACGATAGTAGCCCGCTAGTCCAAGGAAGCTACAAATCTCACCAACAGTAATGGGCCTGGCCCACTCCGTAATAGCTCTAATCTTCTCTGGATCCACGGAGATACCATCCTTGGAAACGACATGTCCCAAGAACACCACCTGGTCCAACCAGAATTCGCACTTCTTCAGCTTCGCATACAGCTCTCTCTCCCTCAAAGTCTGGAGAACGGTCCTTAGATGCTCCTCGTGCTCCTCAGCACTCTTGGAATACACCAAGATATCATCAATAAACACCACAACGAACCGGTCCAAGAACGGCTTGAAGACCCGGTTCATCATGCCAATAAACACAGAAGGCGCATTCGTCAGACCGAATGGCATCACTAGGAACTCGTAATGTCCATAACGAGTCCTGAAGGCGGATTTAGGCACGTCGTCTGCCTTAATCCTCAGCTGATGATAACCGGACCTCAGTTCTATCTTAGAGAACACTTTAGCTCCAACTAACTGGTCAAACAAGTCATCAATGCACGGGAGAGGATATTCATTCTTAATGGTAACCTTATTGAGCTTCCTATAGTCAATGCACAAACGCATGCTACCATCCTTCTTCTTGACAAACAAAACAGGCGCTCCCCAAGGTGACACACTAGGGTGTATGAAGCCCTTATCCAACAGCTCCTGCAACTGGATCTTCAGCTCCTTAAGCTCAGCAGGATTCATCCGGTATAGGGCCTTAGATATAGGCTGAGTCTCGGTGCGAGCTCGATCGAGAACTCCACCTCTCTGACAGGAGGAAGCCCAGACACATCATCTTGAAACACGTCTGGAAAGTCTCTGACCACTGGGATGTCCTCCAACTTCGCATCCTTGCGAACCTCAGGGATGTAGCACAGAAATCCCTGGCATCCTTTCCTCAGATGGTGAAACGCCTGCATGGCTGAGATGATTGGCGGCGAGCACGGGATTCCATTCCCTGCTACAGTAAAACGGGGCCAACCCGGCTCCTCAAACGTAACTCTCGAAGCAGCATAATCATTATGGGCATGGTGGGCAGCAAGCCAATCCATACCCAAGATCACATCAAAACTGGTCATCTCCATAGGGATGAGGTTATCATACAGAGTCCTATCTCTGGCTAACACGGGACTATCCTTACACACAGAGTTCAGAAGCATAGTAGAATTCCTGACCAAGGGGCTATGCACACACAGCTCAATATCCAAAGGCACAACATGCAAACCGAGCTCACCCACCAACTCAGCAGAAATAAAAGAGTGGATGTCTCCAGAGTCAAACAAGAAGAAAACAGATCGAGATGACAGTTGGAGAATACATGTGACAACTCTGTTAGTGGATCGGTCCCTCTCTCCAGCCATCACATAGACTCTGGCCTGGCCCTGGGGCTTCTTCTGCTCAGCCCGGTCTCGATCTCTAGACTCTGAAGCAGACCCTTCAGTCCTACCTCCTGAGCTACCTCTGCTTCTCTCGGCCTGAGGGCAGTCAGCAATCCTATGCTCCAAGGAACCACACTTAAAGCAAGCTCTAGACTTCTTGTAACAGTCCCGACCTCGATGGAACTTGCCACATACCTGGCACTTCGGGATGGACGATGATGAAGAAGACCCACCTCTGTCTCTCGAGCCCTGGCGGTCCCCAAATCGGTCTCTAGTAGATTGCTTCTTCTGAGAAGCAGACTGATCCCTCCTCTCGCTCTCATCGGACCTCTACTTCCTCTTCTGGTCCTTCCCACCAGACTGACGGCCCTTCAGATCGGCCTCCACCAACAGGGCAATGTCAGCTACGTCCCTGAAGGTCTTGTGACGTAGTGGCGTCACAGCAGAACGGATGTCTGGCCTCAGACCACTCTCAAACTTCCTGGCCTTCCTATGCTCGTCAGGCTCAGGTGCAAACTTTGACAGACTGATGAATTTTCTGACATAGTCCTCAACACTCATATCCCGGCCCTGACGGAGCTGGTTATACTCCAGGATGCACTGATCCTTATACACGCTGAGGTAGAACTGTTGTTGAACTCCCCATGAACTGATCCCTCGTCCAAGGCTGTGGGAACCTCCCCATCACGAATCTCCACCACTCCTTGGCCTCGGCGTTGAATAGGAAGGTGGAAAAATCAACCTTTTGCTCCTCCTTTGAGCCCATGACCCAAAGTAGGTCCTCCACCTCAGTCAACCAATGACTGGCCTCCTGGGGATCTCCTGTCCCGTCGAATACTGGAGGTTTCAGCTTCATGAACTCCTGAAGCGCCTTTACATTCCTCCCTCCAACATCGGCAGCCCCAACTCCAGCTGCACCACCACCAGCTGCCCCACCAGCTGCTCCTCATCCAGGGGCTCCTCTAGCTGCAACCGTCTGCAGCAACTGGGTCATAAACTGCTGGACCGCCTCAGCGACATCGCCCTGGGGAGTGACTGGAGCTCTTCGTGGCGGCATTCTGAAAATCCACAGAGCAAGCAATTCAGACACGGAACTCCAAGGCACAGATACTAACAATAGACTAACTGACTAGGCTAATTTCCCATTAGATTAGAACCCAAAGCTCTGATACCACTAAATGTGACGCCCCCAACACTAGCCTAGGAGTTAGGGATGTTACACGCCGCGTATTATTACTTAATAACGTAAGGCTCTAACTATCGTATGCAAACAATCAGTATAAAGGCCCAAAACAAAATACTTGTATAAATAAGTATAGCGTAACAAAATGTAACAGGGTATTCCCAGACCCAAATACAAAACAGAGGTCAAAGAGTAATTGTCAAACACTACTCAGGCCCGTAGGCTACAAAGGCTAAAATATAAATATCTCGAAAGAACTGAAATGAACATAACAAAACTCCAGAAGCTGAACAAGTGATCCTCGCTGATCAATCTGCAATGTTAGTAAGAGTAGGGGAGTGAGCATCCAACTATGCCTAGTAGATGACTAACATCACCAACTAGCATGCTCAAAACATATAATAAAATGTTAACAAATCAGAAGTAGACAGAGGAAGTCACATTCCAAGTCATAGAGCAGAAGCAGAAGTCTAATCACAGTAGGACTAAACAAAGTCCAAAGCAGATAGAGTCAAAAACAGAAGAGGACCCGAGTTAACCACAACATACAGACAGAATGGATGTAATCCGTGAAAAGAATGAGGAAACATCACTCGTGAGCAGAACAGGTGGAACACCTATAAATAGAACGAGGAACACCCCCGTGAATACAGAAGGACGTCCTACGCAATGCGCTACGAGATAGCTAAACCAGCCATCCACGGTTCAGATACAGAGATAACTAGGTCCCAAAACAGAAGCTTAAATTTAGTTAAGCATATGTGCATCAATGGCACAACAAAGCATATAGATAGCTTGGAAATCAGAAGGGGAATCCAACCCTGCAAACGGAAGTCAAAACGGCGCTCAAACAAGCAAGATAAGGCATAAACAGTGCTATGTTCGAACTTGTGTCCAAACGTTGAAGTTTGGACGCCAGTCGAGACTCAAAAGCGAAAACCAGACGAATGTCCGAACATGTGTCCGAACGTCGAAGTTCAGACACAGGTCGAACTGAAAACAGAGGCATAAACAAAGAGGTGTCCGAACATCAAAGCTCGGACGGATGTTCGGACGCTTTCAGAAATCAGATACGCGTAAAGTCCGGACATGTGTCTGAATGTCTAAGTTTGGACGCCTGTAGTAACAAAATAAGAGAAGTCTTTGTGAGTGTCTGAACATGTGTCCGAACATCAAAGTTCGGACGCATGTCGAACCAAAATCAAAGAAATCAGTAGAGGGTGTCCGAACTTCTGTCCGGACTTACAAGTTCGGACACCATACGAAACTTGTAAGCCGGATTCGTCCTCGCACCCCATCTGAACATCAAAGCTTGGACGGAAGTTTGGACATGTTCAAAACCTTAGAAAACCAGAACGTAAACAAGGTCTGTCCGAACTTCAATGTTTGGACAGACGTTCAGACACGCGGAAAAATGTAGTTTACATAATCGTTTTGCACACAAACCAGAGGCTCAAACAACATTCAAATCAACATCAATTTGCAGAAAACAACCTTGGGGGTTTTAGCCATCAAAACAACAATTAAACAGACGGATTCTCAATCTCAACGCAGAGACAATTCACAAATTAAATCCCAAAAACTGAAGCTCCCTAAGGCTGAACACATCAGCCGAATCCGAAAGCCACCTACCTTGAATTTGCAGAAGGAAAGTTCCTCAAATTTGAACAGCACAGCCTAGCCAAAGTAGACCCCGAAACGCAGACCGAAAGTGCAATTCCAATTCACTGTGTAAAATACAAATGCAGAGCAATTCCCGATTCAGAAATCAGAGAAGTCTCATAATCCAGAAATTGCCACGACAATGAATTCTTGATCCTTTCCTGATTCTACCAACGGAATCGTAGAATGCCAACAACGGAAGAGAACCCGACAGAGACTGTAGCGCAACCACTAATTCACCACAGAATTTCAGGAAACAATGAGAATGGGGGAGGTCACGAAACTGAATAATTTACAATGGCTGATTCCTATACCTTAAATTGAATACAGATTAGCAAGGGAAAGGAATCCTCAGCAAGGATTCAGAATCTGAACGAGCGTAGCAGCAACCAAGACTTGACAGATCGAGAGAGAAGAACGTTGAGCAAGAGAGGGAGAAGAGCGTCGAGAGAACTGTCGATGAGGAAACTCTAAGCGTGGAAAAGATCATGATTCAAAACGTGATCAGAAGAGTTAATAAAAGAATTTATTAACTTAATTAATCCTAACCTAATTAATAAATGGCGAAAGACCTCCTCGTCCTTGCCTTTAATCAGAAGGACTCCCATATCCTGAAGGATTAAGCAATCCACTTAATCAACTTTGTAACAAAATAAAATGTAAAATCCGGAAATCAACTTTGGGTTATAACAAAGACACTAGAAATGGTAAAGGTACTTTCAAATCATCACGGGATCCAGGAAGTCACTTTGACTGAGGTTAGTTATAAGTTTCAGGAGAAACTTTCTTTTGAGGAGGGGAGAGCATAAGATAAAACTGGAGTAGTAATGAGACATAATTGAAATTAATTGTCTGATGATTTCTTAGTAATGTGTGCTCTGGTATGTTTGAAAATCTTGGAAGCATGTTTTAGGTTAAGTTATTAAGAATCATTATATTATGTGATAATGTTACTCGTGCATAAGTGAAATTTTTGTATTGGTGGCAAATGTATTGTGGTATTACTGAATTTTGAGGTAAGCTTAAGCTTCGGGTACGAAGCTTTGTTTAAGGAGGGGAGGATGAAATACCCCAAGTTATGAGGAAACCCCAAAGTACCAAAAGTCCTAGAAGTCATGGAAACGCTAGAAACCCTAATTCTCGGAAGTCCCGGAAATGCTAGAAACCATAGTTCCCAAAAGTCCTAGAAATTAAGGAAATGGCCTTAAAAACTTTAGGAAATCTTGGGAACTTAATAAAACTATAGGAAACCCTAGTAACTCAAGATGGACAACCTTGGAATTCCTTAGAAGACCCGGTAAATCCCTAGTAGCCAGAAATGCCTCCATAGATAGTTTTACACCATCAATATAACTTTTCTCCCTAAGAAACACCTTAAGAAGCTTGTTAATCACATGGTGGGGACCTAGTTAAGGTAAGCATGAGGTGGCGGCCTAGTAGGTATTAAGTATGAGGTGGAAACCTAGTTACCTAAGCACGAGGTGGAAACCTAGTTACCTAAGCACGAGGTGGAAACCTAGTTACCTAAGCAAGCGGTGTCAAGAAGCACGAGGATTCTGGAAGCACGAGGTGTCATGAAATGATTGGTTAAAATGCGGTCCAGTAGGACCCACACAAGCTAGAAAGAAGTAGGAGGTGTCATAAGGTCATTGGTTAGGTTTTAAGTCAAAGAACAATAACATGTTCCTTAATTACACTTAAAACACCTTAGTTTCTTTTATACCCTTAAGTGACGCCTTAAATGAGCTATAACCAGAAGTGTACTCACTTCCATTTATGCTTAAACATTAGTAGGAAATATTACCAAACCAGGACTATAAAAAACTGGCCAAGGCAAGCCAAACCATGCCTAAGGAAACCGGCCACACTTAATGCCATTTAATGTCATTTATTACTTGTCATGATTTATTTTCAGCTCATGATGACTCCTGCAGCTTCCGACCTCCCCTATCTCTTCCTAGCCCTTAGATGTGTTCACATTACTTATTCAAATCAAGGGTTACAAAGGTAGATAGGTGGAGTAATGATGTGTCATCATATTAAGCCTTACCTTAGTATTAAGTTACCTTTCCTTTGCCTATAAAAGAAAAGCCACGACCTGGATTCAAAACACACACCAAGCTACTTCCTTAACCTCCTTAAATACAAAGAAACTCCAATTAAGAGGTAGAATAAGCCAGCCAACCTAGAACTCCATAACAGATTCCAAAGAACCTAGGTAGTGCTGAAGCCGTGTAGAAGTGAGGAGTTTTGGAGGTGTTCCCAGGCGAATTATAGGAAGATCTTGGAGTCCGCTGTTATCGTATTTAATCACCTAATTCATGGTCAAAATTTATGGCAAGAAGAAGCCAGGTAGTTCTTGTGTACAACCATCTTTCCTTAAGTGTCAATTATGGTGATAGTTTCTAAATGGGTTGATTTCCACAGCTTAGGCTGTGGTTATCTTCTAACTATTTTCATTTTGTGAAAGTAGTATCTTCAATGGTGATTTTGATATATAATAGGCCTCGAGAAGATCTGGGAAAATTGGTGAACAACCCTTGGATTCTTAAGTCAATTTCTGTGACTTTTGTGCTTTAACTTAGAGCTAGATTTATGTATAATTTTTGTGAGCAACCTCCATGGGTGTTAAACTAAAAATGATGATTACGTATTACTATAAAATATTCCAGTTCATGGGTAAGTTCACCAGTTGAGTTTTGATGAGTTAAAGGCAAGATAAAAGCTAAAAACATGCTTTAAGACCTTTCTGGTCTCTACTAAAATTATGAAGAGGTTTTTGGAGGTATCTTGCTTTGGTTTCATGGATAATTACTCAATACGATCTTGGTATTGAACTGGTAAAAAGGTAGGTCAAATTTACACTGAGGTAAGACCTTAAAATGGGTTTGTTTTTAAGGTATTTTAAAGGTGTTTTATAAGTGTTTAACTTGGTTTTTGTTTGGTTAATTGTGGTTGTGTACTTTGTTTCTTTTTGGTATGTTGTGTGGATGTTCTAATAAGGTTAAGGACGTGGTAGAACAACTTGAACACTTGGTAATGACTAAGGTACTTGGTATTACAAGTTTATAAGCCATCGGAGGCCAAACACTGATTTTCCCTACTACCAATGTATCGTGGGTTAGCCATCATGATCTACTCCATGGGATGGTGAATCATAGGGGGTGTTCACACTTAAAGACATGGGGTGAGGTAGAGAGGCCAGACTCTATAAATCTGGGCATACAACCATTAGAAGAGGTCGGACTTTATAAATCCGGGCATACGGCCATTGTTTTTTTGGATGGTGTAGTTGTGGTGGAACTTGGTATTTTCATGATGATTATGATATGTTTATATTTGTGTTTCTATGGTATTGTATACTTGAAGTTTTACAAAGGTAAAATGTATTTTACAGGTGGTGAAGAAGAATCTGATGTGATTTATTTAATCTTTTGGTTATTGATATTATGTGAGTGTATACTTATGTACTTTGGTAATATTTGTTGTGGTTTCTGGTGATATATATTGTTGTGGTTCTTTGTGATGTTACATATGATTTCTTATAGAGTTTTATAAGCTAAATATATTTTACATGTTGTGGCAAGAACTACTCAGCTTTGTTGATGTTTATTTTTTCTGGCATGTGCCCTGTGGCCCCTTTGTGTGTTGTTTGAAATGGTCACAGATACAGGTTAAGATGGTTGCATGAGGGAGTGTAACTAAAGAACACTAGAGACTGAAGTTAGAAGGCGACGTAGCATTTCCATAAAGTTCAGTTGTAACAGGTTTAAACTCGTTGTGTAAAATAGTGATGAGTTTTGAAAGAAAATGTTAGTCTATGGTTGTATAAGTTGTTAAAGGTTAAGGTGTGGTTTTTGAATATATATATATATATATATATATATAAGAGTTTAAAAGTTTCAATTTAGTTTGGTATAGTGGTGGTAATAAGCCTTCGCATCCACAATGAGTGTGGGTGTGGTGGTGGCACCCCGATTAGTTTTAGAAGTTTTTTACTGTATAAAATGAGAAATAGAAAAAGAAAAGGAAAAAATTAGAGCTAAGAAAGGTGGGGTATTACAGGTAGTTGAGGCAAAAAACCTTAATTTTTGTAAGTTAGTGATAGAGGTGCATAATCTTGAAGATAGATCTTATTATGTTATTAAACTAACTTTAAGATGTTATTTCGTTGTTGAATCAAGTTAAAAAAATAATAAAAATTAGAAGGCATCATTGATGCTCCCACTTGAATTAGTGTTATTTTTTTGTCACATTTCAAGAGCAAGTAATCATATTATTCGTTTCGGTTCTTATCTCCTATATTTATATTTCCTAAGATTTGTAAAGTAGCTTATGCTTATGACCTCTTGCTCTCCTACCCCTAATTGGGGCAATGAAGATTGTCATCATTGAGCATCTCACAAACAAAGTTATCCAAACACTACTTTCAGTAGCCTGTATATCTAACTTCCGAATCACGCCTGACTTTGCTGCCTTATTTATTACAATAGTACAAATATGCTAAAAACTAATTCTTCGTTGTCTATGCGTCACTATTAAGTGCACGTATCTGTCCTCGTTTCCTTGTCCATTGTTAGTGGAAGTTGGATTGATATCCAAATTAGTTAGGTTGCTTTCAAACAAACAGATCGTTACCACTCGTTTCGAAGAACTAGCAGCTACCTTTCATTTTTTAATTATTATTATTTTAATACTACTTTCTTGTTCCTTTGCCGATAGATGGTTCATGAAATCAAATCCCGGGCGATTAGAGGGCCCTCCAAATCATACACCACACCTTTCTACTTTCGAATCTATTGACTCAAAAATCTTCCAATCAACATGTTAATAGGGTGAATAAACAACAAAGAAACCGTGCCCAGTTGGCCTTCTCGATGATCCTTGACCAGCCTGATGTTATGCTTGCACGACCGCACAGCAGCCACCCAGTAATAAGATCTAACAACCGTGTGTATTGAAGTGCAAACCACGTAACCAATCAAATCGAGAATTCAGTAATATATTTGACTACTCATGCCACATACACCACCATCAAGTTTTGAGCATCAACTTAATTCCACAAATGACTACTACATTCTCTAGAATGAAAGTTACAGCAGCAAAGAACCAACCCAAAAAAAAAAAACAAAAGTGCCTGCTTTCATTCTCACTCACTACACTTTGAGAGCCAGAACGGAACACTTTGCCCATAAGTGGTAGTTGACCAAGGCATGCCAGTTGCACTACTATCTCCTCCAGAGCTGTACACATTAGATGAAGAATTAGTGACTCGTCGAGTCCCGATTTCACCACATGCATTACCACTTGCAGAAGCAACAAGCTGGCCATTGCTTGACAAGATGTTGCAAGGGAAAAGGGCTTGATTTTGTTGTTGTTGTTGTTGAGTTTGTGGCAGTGGTTCATCCCTGTCCTGCACACCAGCTTGTAATGAAAATCCCACTCTTTGGATTCCTGAATCTTGAATGTGTCTATCAGAGGGCGGAGTCTGGGGGCTGATCAAGGAGTAGTGGTTGGTGAATTTCCTGTGCTGTGATTCTGCTGAGAAACCAGATTGTTTCTCAAGGGAATGAATTTCTTCTACCATTGGCTTCCAAAGCCTGACTCTAGCATTAGTGAACCAGTTTGACACCTACAGCCCAAGTTGAACGTATATATATCCTCAGGGTACGTTACTGCCACAATCTCTAATGGATTTACCTTAACTAAGTCACAAATGAAATGGGAAAGAGCATTAAAAAACAAAAGAATGACATACTTGACTTCTTGATAGACCGGTTCGACGAGCCAACATTTCCTTGTCAGAATCAGTGGGATATCTGCAAAGCACAGCCAAACAACACAATCAAAAATCATAATAATAACAACCAAGTACCCATTTCATGAGTCAGTCCCATCTTGTGAAAATAGTAACGTGTGAGCAGCCAACTGACTACCCGATAGTAGCTCTTACGGGTGTAAAAAGTTCTCAAACAGCCATGCTTTGAGGACAGCAACTGCTTTGTCTGGAAACCCTCTTTGGGATCGCCAAACTGGGTGGTGGTGGTGGTGGTGGTTTATACTAGGTTTCCGGAGCTGCTTCTGCTCACCCAAGGCAGATATGGTATTGTTACTACCAGTTCTTTTCCCGTATTCCTCACTGCCAGGACTTAACCCGCTATTTGTGAAGTTTATATGGTCCAGAATAGCATTCTTCAAGCAATGAAAGTGTTTTGACACAGCCTTTATAGCGAAAGATATAAAAGGTGCAGCATTGCCAAGGCCGGCTACAGATTCGAAGGACTTCACGGCTGAGTGCATTTGTTGGCAGTATATCCTGTATCTTTTGTATACCTGGGACCAATGCACAACGCAAGAGATCATTGAACCGTGACCAGAATAATGTTTTCACGGAACACAAGAATTATCTTAAAGTTTCTCATATGCACTGGCATATTTTTTTCTCAGTAGATACGGAAGGTCCTGTTCACCTATTCAGCTAGCTTCACTTTTCAGTTCATTTATTACTTTTGTGTTGCATAATTATGTACTAATTTGTTACTTTTCTATAACATATAATTATCTATTCAGCCTACATGTCATCATATTTAAGAAATAAATAGGGGGTTTAACCGATACTTCTTGGGGCACAAACAATTAAGAGTACTATTCAAGCATGCAATCATCCTACAACTCCAAAAACAAGGGTTCTATGGATGATGGATCAGCGGTATATTATTATCCCTTGTGATGGCACATGCTACTACGGAAGAGCAGACATGTGTCACTGGAAACGAACTACACTCAATGGACACCAATATTATAAAGGAGAATGGCACTCTCAAGCTCCTTCCAGAGCATAGTTTCAAACAACAAAGAAACCTTACGAAACTGTTGTATTATATGATTGGTTATTAAATTATGGTCTTTTATGATCCTGAGGAACACAAAACCATGGGTCAAACTACAATATTGTGGTGTGTGAGTGGAATTAACGTACACGGGTATGTAATCTACTGTTATGAATGGCAGTAGGAAAATATAATTTTATTAAGAAACACAGTACGATGGAGCTGGGAAATGATTGATTTGGTTGTTGACAAGACTAGACGTCTTTATTTTCATGTTCTGCAGAGCAGATTTTACTGCCCAGATGTCCAGCTCTCTGTTCCTCCTGCAACCGTTCCCCCCTTCCCACGGTCACCTCTCCCAAAAACAGTAAAAGACACTGCTCTGCTTCGTTCTTTCATTCAATGCCAAAACCAGAAATTGAACCAAAACCTATCATCATCTTTTTCCATGTGGGGGTGCGCGCTCATCTCCCATTATCTCCATAAATTTAATGCTCTGAAGCAGTAACAATAATAACTCTACTACCATGACCCACTAATCAGTCAGAAACATACCACATTAATAGTACGATGGCTTTTTCTAGCATACACACGAGTGAAATACAATACAACCCACGAGACTAAACAAACAATGCCATAATGGCGTCAACAATCATGTACAGTTAACCCTAATTTCCACGCCAAAAGACTATGTTGAATCTCGAAGCACGGTAAATCATATAGACTACGCTACACTTTAATTAAAGGTAAGCATGCGGTTAATTTCCCTCACGTACCTCGTGAAGCAATGAGATGAGATTCGAACTTCCACCACATCGATCAGTGACATTAACACGAGCGGTCCAATCCTCCTCAACATCCCCGATCGAATCATCCAGAACATTCCTCTGATTCTCGCGTCGAAACCCACCGCAAAAACCATCCAGGAGCTCCTCGGCGGGTTTCAGGAATCTAGATCGGCTCAAAATCGATGCGTACCCAGTGAATGGCCCAGCGGGAGCAGCGGCCATCGCAATCGCCGCAGCTGATCTACTACACCTACCACCCGCACTCATCTGCCCACGCGCGTGAGTCGCCAGGGACAAATTCAACCCGCCGCCGCTCACCATCGTTGTGTCACTCGGATTGTTACCTAGTACCTCCACTCCCGAATCCCTAACCCGATCAGCATGAAAACGCTTAGTGCCGGAAGAGCTACTGCTAGTTGGGATCATCTGATCAGGTCCAACGATCTCGGCGTTGTTGTTCATGGCGAGAGATGAGATGAATGGGTTGAACCGAGGGTGAGGGGGGAATTGTGACGGGGAAGGGGAAGGTGAAGGCGATGCTGAGGAAGGAACAACAGTTGCAGTGGGGATGTGAGGGTAGTGATGATGGTGATGGTGGGGGTCGAAACGAGTGTTTAGGAGTACTGAAGGGTAAATGTTGTTGTTCTCGTCGTAGTGTTGCTGGTCTGGAGGAGTGATCCTGAGCTTGATTCGTCTTCTCTGCTGCGGGACATGGAAAGCCTCTAAAGCATCTTCCATGGTAAAACCGAAGCAGGCTAGGCAAAGGGATGAGGACGGCAGCAGTTAGAGTGGGAGGGTAGAGTTGAGTTGAGTGTCAATGTACTGAATTCTTTTGATGGCGAATGGTATTGATGTTGAGTGGAGTGAAGTGGGTTTCTGATTCTGATAGCACGTACAGTAATCTAGTGAGAGGAATTAATTGAGTGAGTGAGAGATGCAGTAAGATGAGGGAAGGCAAAAGAAGAGTGACGAGAAGATAGCTCTGCTGTTGACTGACAACTGATGGGAAAGTGAATTGACTGTTCATTGCAAATTATTTGAACTGACCTCCTCACTGTCGCTAACAACTGCACACACAGAACAGAAGCACGGAGAAAGAGCTGGGTAGCTGCTTTTAATACTCCCCCGTCCTAAATTGACCGTCTTTATGGCACGTTTTTCCACTTTAATATTAAGCATATAAGATAAAATAATTTTATAAAACTAAAATTTGTGACATATAGTTTATCATGTAAGGATTCATATGCAAAACTTAAATTTTTAAAATTTATTTATCTTATATGTTAAAAATTGAAATCAAACGACATGTCCAAATAGTAAATAGGACGGTCAATTCAGGACGGAGAGAGTACTAAAGTTGGGTCCTTACGTGACCTCGCAACTGCATTCAAAAGTCTCTTGTGCAGCAAGTTGGCACTGCCCATTCAGAACGCAATTGAACGCAACTAGCAGCGGAAGCGTTGTACTGCTCATTCAGAACGCAATTGAACCCAAGCAGTGGAACTTTGACGCCTTTCCCGAACTCTGTTTTTGGAGAAAACTTACAAACTACTCCCTCCGTCCTGAATTGACCGTCCTGTTTGCTTTATGGCACATTTTTCCACTTCAATATTAAGCATATAAGATAAAATAATTTATAAAACTAAATTTTGTAACATATAGTTTATCATGTAAGGAATCATATGCAAAATTTAAATTTTCAAAATTAATTTATCTTATATGTTAAAAATTGAAGTCAAATGACATATCCAAATAGTAAACAGGACGGTCAATTCAGGACGGAGGGAGTACATTGAAACTAGAGGAAGTTGTAGAATATGTTTTGTGTTGGTACATTTATGTTTCGAAAACTTTGTTTGACAATATGATATTTTGTAGTGTTAGTTAATTAGTCATATGTGTGTGTTTACTGTTTTCTATACTATAACTATAAATATTAATTTATGTATTAAAATAATACTCCTCCGTTCAACAATATCTTGTATTTTAGAAATCTGCACACTTATTAAGAAAAGTAGAAAAATGACGCATGTACCCTTATTTTTTACTTTTCAGTCTATATAGTTATTATTTTGTATTGAATAGTAAGGTTAAAAGTGGAAAAAAGTATGTCAAAAAACTAAAATGACACATATTTTTGAACAAGAATCACACCCTAAAACGACAGTTATTAATTAACGGAGGAAGTATTATTTTGTAAAAAATAAGTAAAGTAATTATTAACAAATGTTATAAGATAACTAATTTGTTATTATCAAAGGTTCATATGTACCCAAATCTTAATAAACTCTGTACAACATAAGTTAATACAACATGAACTGCTGGTTGCTCAAAGTTCAACTGTAAAAAATAGTAATATGTTTCAATTTTTTACCCTAAGTTGGTTGTGTCTCATTTTTTATGCGGATTTGATTTCTGTTGCCCGCCCGATCCACATTTTAATATATTAAAACTATATTTATGATAGATTAAAGTATTGGAACACAAATAAGGGCAATTAAGGAAATGAAAATTTTAGAAAAGAATTTCACGTTCGTCTAACATACATGCTCTGCGCCTCTTCATTCTCTTCACTCATGGTAATTTTGTAACCCTAACTGGCGCTCTAACTTTCGAACAAGGAAGATACATGCTATGCGCCTCTTTCACTTTGTTCACGCTCGGTTGAACCGACAGACAAGGAACATACATGGTCCGCACCTTTGTTCATTCTCTTCACTTATAGTAATTTTGCAATCCTAACAAGCGAATAAGGAGATACATGCTATGCGCCTCTTTCATCTATTTACTCACTGTTGAATTGGCAAACAACATACATGCTCCGCGCCTTTGTTCATTCTCTTCACTTATAGTGATTTTGCAATCCTAACAGACGACCAAGGAGATACATGCTATGCGTGAGCAACATAAATCTGACATAAGTTTCCTAGAGTAAATATGCTCTATCCAAACAGACAAGGGGAAATACTCCAATTTGCTTTGTTTATGTCAAACAAAAATGCTAGCCCAAATGCCACATGAATGCCACAAACGAATGAGGCCGCTGTTCTATTCGATAACTATAATTTTGTACCTTTAGGAGGTTTATATGTCTATTTGTGGGTTTGAGTTTTAGCAAGCTTTTTGGCGTGGGACTCATTTAGAAGATTAGAACCCATTTTGTTCTTCTACTTCTTTCAACATTTGCTTTATTCTATGTGTACATGTATACAAAGAAATCAGGATAAGACCATACACTACAACTATATGACAAAATACACATAGTTTGCTAACAAACATATGAATTCCATCTAAGGCGCACATATTGAAAGCATATGACAATACATAAACATCTATTATTGGAAAAAAGTCATCTTATTCCTTCAGGGAAGATTTGTTCTCCCTTTTCTTTTCATTACCACTTTTTCATGTCGATCTCAACCTCTAGCATGTTGGTTGCTTGTTGGTCTAAACCTTCTGCATGTCTCAATTTCAACAATATTTCACCAACCTTTTCGTTCGCTAACTTGTTACCATTAGTATCCTCTAAACAAATTACCGGGCTGGGGGATCTCTACTTTGTTCTCTGGGTTATTGAGGTAATTCGGGATATCACCAGATTTAATTTTTCTCTCTAAAACAAAACTGTAAAGGGTAAGATGACCCGATTAAAAAAAATCTTGTGGGGTTTCAATGGTTTCATGGTTGATAGTACCGACCGTAGCGGAGGTATTGCTATATATTGACGAGACTCTATTTTTCTTTATGTGCAAACATTCACTACTCATCATATAGACTACTAGATTGAAGGGGCTTATGGTAGGTTTGCACTATACAGGAATTTATGGATGGTCTATTGTGAATGATCGATGGAGGACATGGAACATTTGTAAGATTTGAGGCGTTTTTCTTCTAGACCCTGGTTGGTCTTTGGCGATTTCAATGAAATTTTGTATGGGTATTGTTGGTACGTTATATATAATTTCACCTTAACCTATTGATTTTGAAAACTTATCCTGTTTCCATTTCCCTGACCACATATGTACCTCAAGAGACGGCAACGGGCACATAAGGAGCTGGGCCTCCCTAGTAAAGACTTTGACCCCAAAAAGACCAAATTCTCTATCGACCAACTTGATTCAACCAGATCACACTAGCTAAAGCCCTGACCAACTTCATCACCGCATCGACCCCGATCCTGGTACCATGGAAGGACTTATGACCTAGCACGCATGTCTATAACATCCTATCCTGTCAATCCCATCAGATAACCCGCCATTACCAACTCGGGCACCCCTCTAACATGTCATTACTACAATAAGACGGATGCCTCTTTTTACATGATTAAGGGGCAACTTGCCTGAAATACCCCTAAATTAATTTAAATTAATTTAGAGGATTTTTTTATTAAAAATTAAATTATTATATGGAATTATGAATATTAAATTATTATATGGAGTTGTGAAATTTATGTAGGGGTTTTCTCCTATTTAACCCTAATTATTATACATTATTATATAGTATTATGAATTTAATAATAAGATTTATAAGTCAATAAATCTTGGGAAAATTTCTAAACACTCCAAATATATTATAAAGATTTTAGGGAGTGTTGGAACATTGTTTTGAAACATAAAAGTCAATATAAAATTCTAGAAACCTTAAAGCTTTTTAAGCCTTGCTAGAGTTGACTTTTTGAGAATGGTCAAACCAGGCCATGAAACCTATACCAATAAATAGGTTATGGAAAACCATGAAGATCGATAAAAAGAACGTCAAAAACGGATCATCCTAGCCAAAGTTATGCTAGATTGAAGTTTTGAATCAAAAACTTGAAAGATGCCACGTGTCACTCTGTAACGGGTCGCCAACACTTAGCCGATTTATCCCTTGAATTTCGGTAACAGATTTCCATACTTTGCCCTAACTTTAGACGGCTATAACTTTTTCATCTCTCCATATTTTTCAATGCCGTCTTCTTTGTTGTCTTCTCCTACATTCCCTCTAAACAACTATAACTCATACAAACCCTAACTCATACTGAATCAACCGGAAAATCGAGTCAAAGTAGCCACCCTGCAAAGAACGAAACTGCAATTCCAGTTTTCTCTTCGAATCAGGTAATTTCGATCAGCCATAACTTCTTCGTTACTCATCCAAATTCCATGTTCTTTAGCTCGTTTTGAAGAGCTCTAATTCCTCTAAAACTTTCATGTTTATGGTTTAAGCTAATTCTCAACCGATTGGAAGGGAAAGTTGTCTAAAGTTTCGGTTTCACCAGCACATAAAATCATACCGAAACAGAGAGGTAAACTCGTGATTTGCGACTTCAATTTCTTTCTGTATGGTGCGAGTTAGGTTTAGTTCTTGCTATCAATACGTAGATCTAAGTTTGCTCTTTCCAATGAACCCTTACTCATAGCCTAACTCGTTTTGTACTGCTAGTTATAGATCTGCGAAGTTGGCACCACGAACTGCTCAAAGTTCATATTTTTCCCAGTTTTCCGAATTTGAATTCACACAATTCGCACAATCCGGTGAGTCTCCGATCAAATTGCTCCGATATTGTTGTTCGTAGTCATGTTTTTGACCCAATCCATGTTCCAATTTAGTCAATTTCGTGTTAGGTTAGCAGAATTTGTTAGGATTGTGTTCGAATTCAATACTGTACCCGAAATAAACCCTAACACTCGAATCGATTTTGAAACTTGATGTATACTGCATTATAATTGGGGAAACCGGTATCAAAAGAACCGAAATTCGATTTCGTTCTGTAGATTAGGAGATATCTGCGATTTAGTACTCGGGTTGCAATTCGAAACCGGTGAAGAACTTGAGTTTCAGGGACCGTCCGATCGGAGTTTAAAGAATTGGACGGTCCAGATTAGATCGTGCTATTAAATAGTTATTATAAGTTTATAAAATTCCAGTAAATGGTCCTAACTTGTTGGGTTAATTTAAATACTTTCCCGAATGTATTTTGACTTGAAATTTTAACCATAGATTCCTTATTTAATCTAGTTTATTTTGATGTAAATTATTATGGTTTTGGAGTTTTAAACATAAGTTATGATTTTTACAAGTTACGGGTCTTCTGGAATTATTTGGCTAAATTTAAAAGATATTTTTATGAAATAAAAATTTTATAATATGTCTAAAATGTTATAGTTACTGTATATTAAATTTGGGAATTTTTGGGCAATGGTAAAAGGTTTTAAAATTGTGTTTATGAGTTTTTCATAAGAATAACCTATAATAAGGTTTTGATGTAACCAAAAATTAAAGTAAGGTTTGTTAATTAACTTTTAAGCTGGGGAAAATAAGGGAAATTAAATTAACATTTTATAACAGTAAGTTTATAAATGTTTTGGTATTGGCTTTTAAGAGAAGTGAAATTATTTACATGTAAGTATATATATTTACTTAAGTAGAAACTTATATAAATTAAGGAATTTAATTATCCTACGTTTTATTTACCATATTATATGGGAGTTAATATTTTTAATTAAACTAAGGAATCAATATATATATATATATATATTTTACGCATGTATAAAAAGGGAATTAAGTAGTAACTTAGAGTAAAACAAGGAATTAATTTAATCAACACTTATCATAACTAAATATTATAAGAGCTAGAATCCTAAGATATAGTAAAAGAAATACTTTATGAAATATACTTGGAATACAGTTTAAGGTTGTATTAATAAGATAGTTTAAATATGATAAGTTACATAGGGAATGTCTTGGTTAATTTCTAATACGGGTATACTTATATATAAATAAATAAGGAAAAACACTTTATTTAATAAACCATAGGTCGGTTGTGTTAAGCCTAGAAGTTATTGAACATTAATAAATACAGTAAGGTTTCCTAAAAATGTTATGGATAAATTTTAATACATAAAGATATATAAATATACATGTATATAAATACATTAAAATAGTTGAGGGAATTAATAATTCTTGTGATAGTAATAAGTAGAATATATATATATATATATATATATATGATGAACCTTAAGTTTTAATTGGTGTGTAACTAAATAATCACTATTAATTTAAGGGTTTTATTACTCAACATAAACTTAGCACGGTCTTGGGCTAACCTACTAAGCCCAAGTCTATGAACTCCAAAAGCCCACTTTAACAATCCAAAGAGAGTTTGGGCCACTCTCATGAATAAATTCTAAATCATTCCAAACTAAACAAGATGGGCCTAACAAAGGATTTAGTTATCAAGTCAAGCCCAAACCTTTGTAAGAGAATAATGGTAAACCTGAAACTATTAATCAGTAAGTGAAGATGGTTGTTAAGTTTATAAGTCTCTTAACTAATCGACACTTGGAACACCTTAATTATAGGTTACTATTGGGGAATCACTTATACGAGTTAGTTATTGTTCTTCACATACCAGGTACGATTTCTCGTACTTCTATATTTTTTGCTGATTGACTTGTGGAATGTTTTGGAAAACGCTAACTGACTTAAAGAGGAATTTCTAAAAAGGAAATGGTTGTGTGACTAACTCAGCTTGTGTGACTAACTGAGCCTTGGTTGTGGAACTCACTTGGGTATTGGTTTCTTCTGTTTGGTGTCCCGTTAGACATTGACTGCTTAGGGTTTACGCTTCTGCACTCTGTAGGACTGAGTGTTTTGGTATTGCTCTGGGTAGTTGGTGATCTAGTGGGAATTTGGAAAAAGGTCAATCTTGGAAATCTTTCTTTCGACGTGCGCGCGTCTTTAATGGTAACAGCAGGGGGTTGTATATCCCTCGCCCATAGGGGCATTTATATTTGACAGCAGGGGGCTGTATATCCCTGGTCCACCAGGACATTTTTAATATGACAGCAGGGGGCTGTATATCCCTCGTCCATACAGACATTTATATTTGGCGGAGGGGGCCATCTCTCCCAGTTGAATTATTCCATTCTTGATTTATTGATTCTTGGATCTATTCTATCATTCCTAGTCCTTTGTGACTATCTGAGTCTTTCTACTCCTAACGGGAATTGGGTTTAACTAAGGAAATGGATGTTCACTAACACATGGTGTGATTCTGTTCACTAACTTTATCTTTCAGTTATTAACCTTTGTTCTTATCTTGATATTTTGATTTGGTGAATTGTGAAATGCTTTGTTCCTCTAAGTGTTTTAAGTGTTTGTATTCAAGCTATTATTTATTTAAGAATTGTATTTTAAGTTGTTTTTGGAGGATCGTACCAGTTCCATTCCAGGGAACTGACCCACCCCACTCGGGGTGGGCTGCTTGGTTTTATCTTGCAGGTACGAGTTATTTTACAGGTGACCACGAAGAAAACGAGTGATTGGGATGGGATTAGGTTTTGAGAGTTTACGTGTTTTTATTGGTTTTACTTTTGTTAAGTTTTCTCGAGGTTCAGGCCGTGACTATTGTAATCATTAAGTTGTATTTTGGTGAGGTTTGGTACCGGGTGTTTGGAACCCGATGATCTGTACGCGTTTAGTATTTTATTTCCGCTATAAATATGTTAAATATGGGCGTTACAGAAATTGGTATCAGAGCGTAGTTACGCTCTGAACCCGAGAAAACAAGCTGAGTGAAATACTTAGATTATAGGTGCACTTAAAACTGGGGAACTGGGGTAGAATTGGGAAGTGAGAATTCCAGAAAGGCTTGTGACCCTACCCCATATTCATTTTATGTACATGCGAACCGTCCTTAGGACGTTATAAATATTAATACATAGATAGACTTTACAATACGCCTTCTGAGTAACAACAACCATCATACAAGCTAGATGTCTCGAAGAGGAGCTGGTCCCTCAAGTGGCTATGGACCCGACGTTGTCACCCCGGAGGTCATAGCACAGATAGTGACAGCTGCATTGGCCCAGCAGCAGGCTCAGATCCCACAGCCACACCACCACCACCGAATGGTCCCCGGGAGTTCAACTGGCCGAAGGCGGTTAACGACCTTCGTCCTCCCATCTATGAAGGCCAACCAGAACCGAGACTAGAGAAAGTTATAGACAGAGCAGAAGGCCTTCACCTCTCTGCATGTTCCAGTGAATCGCCAGGTGGACATAGCGGCCTACTTTCTTCAGGGACCCGCGCATCGATGGTGGCAGACTGCTAGAGCCGAGCTGACGGCCCAGGCGAACTTTGACTTCCAGCATTTCTAGTGGCCCTGAGAGCTAAATTTTATCCATCCTATCTACAGAAGAGGATGAGGAGTGAGTTGAGCAGCTGAAGCAAGGGAGTCTTTCTGTTGCTGAGTACTACAATAAGTTTGTGGAGCTACTTGCTGTTATTGGAGAGGGAGCTTACGCCCCAAGATATTGGTGGACAA